>CM060893.1:19453896-19916396 GCA_030762935.1 Hymenopus coronatus
ACAGGTCATTTGTCTGGTAAACTGAGTAGAATTATGGACAAATAAAACATCAAGACTATACACAAGCCACCCAATAAAATTCGAAATATGTTAAGACAGGTCAAAGACTCCCTCGGCCTCAAGACTCCTGGGGTATACCGCATTCCATGTGAATGTGGTAGAGCCTACATCGGACAGACGGGGAGAACGATTGAACAAAGATGCAAAGAGCATGAGAGCTACATCCGCCTGATGTACCCAGAAAAGTCTGGTCTTGCGGAGCACTGCATCCAAGAAGGACACAGACCGAGACTGGGGGACACAACCACCATGTTTAAGTCTTCAAGCTATTGGGACCGCTCCATCAAAGAAGCCATAGCTATTAAATACGAAGAAAATAACATCAACAGAGACAGCGGCTTGCAGGTGAATGGCATTTGGAGTTCGGTGCTCAGCAAACACTCGCAAAGATTTGTGAAACTGCCAAAAGCTAGCCCTAGTTTTAATACAGGCTCACATCTGGCAACGGGTCAATTAGAGCAGTCCGTCCCGGCAACGGAGACCATTGGTTCCTAGTCAACGCCTCCCTTGCCGGACCCGGGCCAATCACAGAGCGGCATCTGGCCGGTCCCCCCGCCGGACTACTATATATAAGGCGTACCCGGAGTCTCTACATCATTCCCTGAAGATGAGAGCGACGTTAGCTCTTGAAAGCTTGGAAATTATTCCAGAATTCACCTGGCTGGTAGCCCGAGAAAAGTTATTTTCATACCGCCGCCAGGAAAGCTTCAAGTCATGATGGAGTAATTGGTCGTATTGTTGAAATAATCCTCCGACTCATTCAAGGTCTGGTCCACTGGGTAGTCAGGTCGTGAGTTCGTACCTCGCTCAGGGTGAGTTAATAAATCAGTTGTCGTACCCCACCCTGAAAGAGTTTCCATACTGGTAAAAATCCTGAGCTAAGGCACCCTTCCGGATACCCAGAACCTGCACACGAGATACAAACCTGTAACCATGTTTCCACCCCACTATACACAGTGAAACGCACCACTTAGCGACCAGCTTTCACTTAACGGCCAGGTTTGACAATAGCTTTAGTCTTATTTGCCTCCTACTTACAAGGGAACAGGCGATAGGACCAATTCTGCTGATGTTTATCTCGATTAGCAAGATTAATCGTTTATAAGAATACTTTCTATATGGAACAGCTAAAGCAACTTGTGTGAATTTAACACACATATATCTTGTTAATGGTTTTTTTTTGTTTATATTATATTTTTACTTTCTCTACATGTGCTATGTATATAGTGTATAAAGAAGGTATTGCACTCCACCAAAAAATTCGATACCGAGATTTCACCGGAAAAATGTGTTTTAGGGTCCCCTGTATCTAAAAAAAGTATTTTCAGAAAAAGGTCCGTGTGTGTCCGTGTGCCTGTGAACACGATAGCTCAAAAATGAAAAGTCGATAAAATACCAAACTTGGTATTTAAGTTTAGTATCTTCCAGGGATGCGACACGAAGACTTTGAGAAAAATCCCCCCACCCCAAACTACCCTTTACATGGAACTTTTTTCGAAAATTTTGATTCTCTAAAAAGTGGCTCTTAACGATTTTGATTAAAATATCGCAGATTAAAGATATTTACATGACAAATAAAATGTATATTTTGAATTTTTTAGAAATAGCCTCTGAAGACTACTTTATTCTGGGTCACTTTTACGGAATTTTGCATAACTGCTAAACCGTAAGAGATGGAGAAAAAGCTACCACACAAAAAGTGTAGAGCACTTTAAACACACAATTTGTTACATACATTTTTTTCGTGGAGTTGATTGTTTTTGGTTTCAGCTATAAAAAGCATACTTTTCTCATACAGGACTTTGTGAACTCGTATCCAAACAAAGGAACTTCAGTCACATAGCAACCAGCTTTTGACTATCACTTTAACCTATGGCACTCCCTTATTTCGCTTCTACTTACAAGGAATCAAGTAATAAGACTATTTCTGCCTATTTTTTTCTCGATTAGCAGGAAGTGAATAGAAGTATAAGCTTTTTAACAATAATTTATTGCAGAGTTGTAGAGAAAGTAGTGTGCATGTAACACATCAGATTTTTCATAATGCGTAGTAAGAAATGAACCAGCTTTAATTTTAGTGTTAAGAAATATGTTTCCATTAAACCGACTTTAGTGATCTTTGGTTAGCTTAGCTAAAATAACCATAATTTTGGTGGTCCTAAAATAGTTTTTTTTTGTAAGAATACAAAATAGGTTGTGAATAGAACATACAACATTTTTACTTTTTCTGTACGTACTATGACCATAGTGTATAGAGAAGATATTGCATTGCACCCAAAAATTCGATACCGAGATTTCACCGGAAATATCTGTTTTGAGACCCCCTGAATCCAAAAAACAACTTTTAAAAAATATCCGTGTGTGTCTATGGGCAGCATAGCTCAAAAACGAAAAGACCATTGAATACTAAACTTGGTATTTAAGTTTGGTATCGTCCAAGAATGCGACACGGGGATTTTCTAAAAAATCCCCTCACCCCAAACTACCCTTCACATGGAAAAAAAAATCGAAAAATTAGATCTTAAAAATGGCTCTAACGATTTTGATTAAAATATCGTATATTACAGATATTTACCTAACAAATAAAATGTATATCTTGAATTTTCTGGGAATAGCCTCTGAAGCCTACTTTATTCTGCATGAATTTTACGGAATTTTGTGGAACTGCTAAACCGTAAGAGATGGACGAAAACTTAAAACACAAAAAATGTAGAGCGCGTTAAAACTATCAATTTATGCTATATATATATTTTTTTTTCCGAGGAGTTGATCCTTTTCGAGATATTCCTTATTTTTGGGTTCAGCTTTATTTTCTTATACAGGAATTTGTCAACTCGTATCCATACAAACAAAGGAACTTCAGTCACATATAAACCAGCTTTTGACTATCACTTTAACCTATGGTACTCCCTTATTTCGCTTCTACTAACAAGGAAGCAATTAATAAGACTATATCTGCTATTTTTTTTCTCGATTAGATGAAGTAAATAGAATAATCTGTTGCAGAGATGTAGAGAAAGTCATGTGAATGGAACACATCAGATTTTTCTCATTACTGGACTACAATATAATGTGTGTGTTAGGATTTTAAATGTTTACACTTATTCTTCAATTTATGATTCAAAATTAATTTATATACTTCAGAGAAATAATATTTTTGACCCTACAACCACTTGTGTACATCCGCATGGTTGCAGTTTTGTGAGTGTTTGCTACACAGAGAATGTATTAACGTCCAAAACTGCTCTGAACTGTCACACGTGTGGGTGTCTTTAAAGCTGAAATGAAATTCATAGTTGAACGTTCTGCGAACGTCACAAATATCTCCACCAATGGTGTTTACACCTGTTCTACGATCAAAGGCATATTAGCAACCATTTGAAATCTCGGTTGAATGCCTAAAAAGTAGTGAAATTTAATTTGAGTTTGACCCTGGCTTTGCCACCATGTCCGTAGGCAATTCGGGCGATCAGGAAACAAAAGGATTTATTGGGAATGACAGGTCATTCTTCGCAGAGAGCTGTAATGTGTGTAGATATCGATGTGGATATTGCTGAGTTGCGAGGGAATTCTCGTATTACAAAACATCCTGTAAATGTGTTCAGATCAGGACTGTACCAGTACATTGTTGCCCTCCATAGTCCTCTACAATGCCTTTCTCTACATCTCTGCAACAAATTATTGTTAAAAAGCTGATGCTTCTATTTACTTCATGCAAATCGAGAAAAAATTAGCAGAAAGTCTTATTACTTGCTTCCTTGTAAGTAGAAGTGAAATAAGGGAGTACCATAGGTTCAAGTGATAGTCAAGAAAAGTATAAGTTTTTCCAAGCTGAAACCAAAAAACAAGGAATATCAAAAATACGATGGATGAACTCCACGGAAAAAATGTATAACATAAATTGTGTGTTTTAAAGTGCTCTACATTTTTGTGTGGCAAGTTTTTGTCCATCTCTTACGGTTAATGCAAAACTCCGTAAAATTCACTCGGAATAAAGTAATCTTCAGAGGCTATTCACAGGAAATTCAAGATATACATTTTATTTGTCAAGTAAATATCTTAAATTTTCGAAAAAGTTCCATGTAAAGGGTAGTTTGGGGTGGGGGAATTTTTCTCAAAATCTTCGTGTCGCATCCCTGGAAGATACTAAACTTAAATACCAATTTTGGTATTTTACCTACTTTTTCGGATACACACACACAAGAACCTTTTTCTGAAAATACCTTTTTTGGATACAGGGGACGCTAAAACATATATTTCCGGTGAAACCTCGGTATCGTATTTTTTGGTGGAGTGTATTACCTTCTCTATACACTATGTACATAGTACGTGTAGAGAAAGTAAAAAGCAACGTGGACCAATAAACTATGGCTAAAGAGCCCGGAAAATGTAGACTATCAAATTATGTATTTTCAAGACATTTTCGCTTTAGTTGATGTTTCTTGTAGTATTAAAGTTACATAAGGTAGTCTTAAAAACTCGATGTTTTGTATTCAATGAATTTCTCAACCTATTGTTCAACATCATTTTCATTAAATTTCTCTAATTATTCTGCAATGAGCTATTACTACAAAAAATGCTATTTTTCTCTCTACCTCACGCAAATCAAGATTAATGTTTGCGGAAGTTTTTGAATTACTTAAGCTCATTGAAGTAGGAGAGAAATAAGGGAACACACTGGGCTAAAGCGATAGTCAAATCCTTGAAAACCCAGTCGATGTGTGATGCAATTGAAATCATTTATCTTTTCATGAATACGAAAGAAAAGTGAATAATGACTTCCCAGTGGAAAAACTAAGTATTAAAATTTCAAAACTAATAACAAGGAATATATCAGAAATGGTTAACTCCACAAAAAATGTGTATGGCATAAATTTTGTTTTAATGAGATCTACATATTTGTTTTTGTAGTAAATACGTTTTATCCCTCCTTCGGTTTACCAGTGATGTATAAGACATCTAGATTGAAGAGAACTTTAGAGGCTATTCCCAGAAAATTCAAAATATATATTTTATTGGGGATGAAAATATATAGAAACATATAGTATGTTAATCAAATTCTTAGTCCTTTTTAAGAAAATAAAAATGTTTGAAAGATTTTTCACGGACATACACACAGGTACCCTTTCTAAAAATCTAATGTGTTCCATTCACATGACTTTCTCTACATCTCTGCAACAAATTATTCTATTTACTTCATCTAATCCAGAAAAAATTAGAGAAATAGTCTTATTACTTGCTTCCTTGTTAGTAGAAGTAAAATAAGGGAGTAGCGTGGGTTAAAGTGATAGTCAAAAGCTGTTTGCCATGTGACTGAAGTTCCTTTGTTTGTATGGACAGAATTTGACAGATACCTGTATGATAAAGGTATGTTTTTCAAAGCTGAAATCAAAAACGAGGAATATCTCAAAAACAATCAACTCCACGAAAAATATGTATATAATATAAATTATGTGTTTTAATGTGCTCTACATTTTTTGTGTTTTACGTTTTCGTCCATTTCTTAATGGTTTAGCAGTTATGCGAAATTCCGTAAAATTGATCCAGAATAAAGTAGTCTTCAGAGGCTATTCTCAGAAAATTCAAGATATACATTTTATTTGTCAGGTAAATGTCTGTAATATACAATATTTTAATCAAAATCGTTGGAGCCATTTTTAAGATAAACAAACTTTTCGAATTTTTTTCCGTGTAAAAGGTAGTTTGGAGTGGGAGGATTTGTTTGAAAATCTTCGTATTGCATTGTGTTGGCGTTTTTGGGCTGTGCTGCCCACAGACAGACACACATACACACAGGGACATTTTTCTAAAAATGCATTTTTTTGGATTCAGGAGGTTCAAAACATATGTTTTCTGTGTAATCTCGGTATCGAATTTTTGGTGCAATGCAATACCTTCTCTATACACAATGTACATAGTGCGTATAGAGACAGTAAAAATGCTTTTTGGAACTCAGGGTATCTCAAAACATTTCCAATGTAACCTTTGCATTGAATTTTTGTGTGGAATACAATGTCTTCTCTAGCTACTGTGTTTATAGTACGTGTAGAGAAAGCAAAAGATGAGCTTATGTATTCAGGGGGTGTTATAGCTTGTATTTGTGCTCAGGTTTGGTGTCGTAGGTAAGTGTTGGAGGAAGTAGACAGCGTCAGGTATTTTACAGTACAAATCCAAATTGTACATCTCAGTCTGGCGCCTGGACCGATTATCGCACACCATAATTTCTCATACCAAATAATGACGTTGGAAATGTTTATGGTCCAATGACTCCTTCCTAATATTATCTGAGGTGTTGCCCCTTGCTTTTTCTGTGTTGTACGGTTTGTGGACAGCTGCTCTCTGAAGCAAAGTACTTGGAATAATCAAGTAACTGGGAGAGTTTTACTGTGATGTCTTGGTGATGGTTGTCATGGATCAGACCACAGTTAGTTGACGGACGGGAGAAACAGTCCAATATCCATCAGAGGATGCTTGGAATAGTCAAGTAACTGGGAGAGTTTTGCTGTGATGTCTTGGTGATGGTTGTCATGGATCAGACCACAGTTAGTTGACGGACGGGAGAAACAGTCCAATATCCCTCAGAGGATGCTTGGAATAGTCAAGTAACTGGGAGAGTTTTGCTGTGATGTCTTGGTGATGGTTGTCATGGATCAGACCACAGTTAGTTGACGGACGGGAGAAACAGTCCAATATCCATCAGAGGATGCTTGGAATAGTCAAGTAACTGGGAGAGTTTTACTGTAATGTCTTGGTGATGGTTGTCATGGATCAGACCACAGTTAGCAGCTGACGGACGGGAGAAACAGTCCAATATCCCTCAGAAGATGTTTGGAATAATCGAGTAACTTGGAGAGTTTTGCTGTGATGTCTTGGTGATGGTTGTCATGGATCAGAGCACAGTTAGTTGACGGGAGAAACAGTCCAATATCCCTCAGAGGATTCTTGGAATAATCAAGTAACTGGGAGTGTTTCACTGTGATGTCTTGGTGATGTTTGTCATGGATCAGACCACAGTTAGTTGACGGATGGGACAAACAGTCCAATATCCCTCATAGGATGCTTGGAATAGTCAAGCAACTGGGAGTGTTTCACTGTGATGTCTTGGTGATGGTTGTCATGGATCAGACCACAGTTAGCAGCTGACGGACGGGAGAAACAGTCCAATATCCCTCATAGGATGCTTGGAATAGTCAAGCAACTGGGAGTGTTTCACTGTGATGTCTTGGTGATGGTTGTCATGGATCAGACCACAGTTAGCAGCTGACGGACGGGAGAAACAGTCCAATATCCCTCAGAGGATGCTTGGAATCAAGTAACTGGGAGAGTTTTACTGTGGTGTCTTGGTGATGGTTGTCGTGGATCAGACCACAGTTAGCAGCTGACGGACGGGAGAAACAGTCCAATATCCCTCAGAGGATGCTTGGAATCAAGTAACTGGGAGAGTTTTACTGTGGTGTCTTGGTGATGGTTGTCGTGGATCAGACCACAGTTAGCAGCTGACGGACGGGAGAAACAGTCCAATATCCCTCAGAGGATGCTTGGAATCAAGTAACTGGGAGAGTTTTACTGTGGTGTCTTGGTGATGGTTGTCGTGGATCAGACCACAGTTAGCAGCTGACGGACGGGAGAAACAGTCCAATATCCCTCAGAGGATGCTTGGAATCAAGTAACTGGGAGAGTTTTACTGTGGTGTCTTGGTGATGGTTGTCGTGGATCAGACCACAGTTAGCAGCTGACGGACGGGAGAAACAGTCCAATATCCCTCAGAGGATGCTTGGAATCAAGTAACTGGGAGAGTTTTACTGTGATATCTTGGTGATGGTTGTCGTGGATCAGACCACAGTTAGCAGCTGACGGACGGGAGAAACAGTCCAATATCCCTCAGAGGATGCTTGGAATCAAGTAACTGGGAGAGTTTTACTGTGGTGTCTTGGTGATGGTGGTCATGGATCAGACCACAGTTAGCAGCTGACGGACGGTACAAACCGTCCAATGACCATCGGAGGATCTTTTGAGCTCTTGTTGATGAGATGAATTGATGAGGTGCAGGAACAGCAGAAAACGAAGATGCGCAAAGTTCCTAATTAATTCCAGGACTAACCATCCGGCCACTGAAACGTCTTTACAAGACATCCTCCTAGCTATATTAGAAACACTCCTAGCAGTGGAGGCTTAAAAGACTGTGAAGAAGTTCTATATCAAAAACCTCTGCGCAATTTGCCCTCATCGGCCGAACCGTAGCGCATGGTCAACTTGAATAATAATAAAAAAATGAGGCAAAGGAGAAACGTGGTAGAATAAACCACCTCAGTTTTTACCTTGGTGACTTGTAAAAAACCATGAATAAGCGGTCGCTGGTAATGGAACTCGGGACCTCCCGAATTTGACTCTCATACGCTAGCGTAGAACGGTTGACCCAGTTGTTTTGGAGGACTGAAGTCTCTCTTAATGACTTGTTATACCTGTGGCAATAAGTCACATATCAAATATTAATGGCAGGATAAAAAACTGGGCACACTTGTATTTAATATCCAATGGAGAATACCTATACATTAAAAATATACCTGGTTCTGTGTATTGCTGAAAATGTGAACGTTTTACGGGGACTTGGGTATTATGTTGATTTTCATTGGTGCAATTCTGGCACAACATACCAAGCGAAAAAGAAAAGTCAAAACCGATTGGGCAATCCACCCCTTCATTCCTCAACCCTGCTCAATGTTCCCTGGAAACAGGTATACCTGAATAAGCAGTGAATTAATTTTGTCACCACATGCAGGAATTATCTTGGTATTAGAACTTCGGTATGAAGCACACAGACAAGATTAAGCTACTTTTGTATCTTTCGATGAGAGAGGTCGAGTATTGTCCCACCAGAGTGTTCGCACCGCGCTGTATTCACTGTGATGTGCCTTTAACAGTGAGGCGTTTTCTCGCTCAGTGTCGATACTTTTCGACGCTGCGTGAGCGAGTTGGTCTATCTCCGACTCTATCTTGTGTTCTAGGCGATGACTCTGCTTCTATTGACAAGCTCATGAACTATATTCGTTTAAGTGGATTTCTCAAGAAGATTTAATTCTATGCAAATGCATAATTGTGTGTGTTCTGTTTCATTTTATTTCTGCCTATTATAGCGAGGCACTGTTTCTGATCAGAGGAAGTTTTTTGATTTTGCCATATTGACAGATGTATAGTTGAATTTGTTGTGATTACTTTGACTGTAATGTTTCTGTCTGTAATTAAATATATAGCCAGAAGGTGGCACTGATGCCCCTAATAGTTTTACACCACTCGTTAGTTAAAAACCAGGAAGTTTGGAGATCACCAGTTCGCAACCCAGAACTTCATGTGTGGTAAGTTACCTTTCGTGTTTATCAGCCTCTTTTTGGCAATGTGGCTAGCAAGTAGGTGAAAGATATGGGCGTAGACAGCGAAAGACCCTCTTACGATTAATATTCTCAAGTGTATTTTTAATGTCTTTGAGTGTACAATAACCTATCAAATTCTTACAGAATATACCATTTAGAACATAAATATAAAACGCCTATCAGAAATTTACAGATCTTAATAATCCAAAATTATTTCATAATGCTGTCTGTTGTTTTAAAGATTCTTCTATCTATAAATCAATTTTAATGACATCTAACTTTGCATTCCTTAAAGATTTGTAATTTTATTATTTGTAAAAATGCTATGTAAATTTTAGCAATAGTCCGTTGTTCCAATACTGTTGTTGCAAAAAATTGTATTTTATTAGTGTACTATTGTGGTCTCAAAAAAAACAATTGCGACCTTACATAAATAATTTTTAAAACTCTATTGTTATTGATTCACATGACTTTCTCCACATCTATGTAGCAAATTATTGTTAAAAGCTTAATCTTCTATTTGATTTTAAACATATATTTCCGGTGAAATGACAGTATCGAATTTTTGGGTGCAATACAATACTTTCTCTATACACTATGTATAGAGTTATATACTTATGACTGACACTGTGATAAAAACTTAAACACAGAAATATAAGCAAGTACTATAGGAACTTAAATAACTATGAACACAAGGGAGAAAGTTCTTAGGAAGAAGAGGAAGAATAAATAATGCAAACTAATTCTAAATGGAGACTGGAGACTAGTGGAAGATGGAGAGTCGAGCATAGTAGAATTAGGCGAAGAAGGAGCCGGTGTAGACCAGAGTGATATGAGGGATGCAGAGGGCGTGTGAGAGCAGGAATGGTGGATTATGGGCTTCTGGCGGTGGACAGTACGAGGCAAGGGGAAATGACGTTGAGGAGGAAGTGTTAGTGAAGTGCTAAATAGTGTTAAAAATACAGTGAGTTTAGTGTAATGATGATGTAAAAGATTAGGTATAATTAGTAACAGATATTATCCAAGGGAGGTAAAACACAATTTACTATAGTTTACTACAATGTAAAGAAATTATTTTATAATATAATTATTTAGTTGCGCTGGTTACCAGTGCATATTCTGCTGGATACCAGTAGTATAGGAGTAGTTTTTCATTTATCTTAATAATCTAGAGCATAGTTTTATGGGTAAATAGCTGTTATTTGTGTTACTGGATTCCAGTAATTAATAATAGATGATTTAGTGTTAGTGAAAGTTGTTTTATGGTTGGAATTTATTTTATTTCAGTTTATATTAATTAGTTTTTGTTTTAAATTAAATTTTGAGTTATTAGTATATAGGTATTGTTTGTAAAATAATGATGTATAGCAATGATTTAAAAGTGGGAAATAAATTTTAAAGTTTGCAATATACGTCCTGGTATAGGGAACAAGATGCCAGGATGTTGTATTACAGATTTTATTTTATTTTTAGTACGTATAGAGAAAGTAAAAATTATGAAAAAATATTAAAGGAGCGGAGATGTTGAATATGATATGACGGAGCAAAATATGACATGGCAGATAAATAACTCGGGAATGAGGCTGACAATAATTTTCAATAAAATGAAGGCGTCTGATGATTCAGTGCCGTCACCTGGTGGATGTTGATCATGATTCATGTCTCGTCAACCCCTCCCTGGAGTGCCTGTCCCTGATAACATTCAGGTACATTTTGCCATTCATGCTCACTTCCCAATTCTATCGGCTGCTGAAAGATAAACGTTGCGGGGATGCAAAACACAGATACGTCTAATACCTTTTCATATCTGACGACTGTAAGGAAAATGTCGGTATTAGATTCACTTGATCTCCTCTACTAAATATCGTTTTCATTATTACAAACATATTTAAAAAAAAATGTGTGCCATTTACATGGCTTTCTCTACATCCCTGCAACAAATTATTGCTAAAGAGCTTAAGCTTCTATTTACTTCATGCTAATTGAGAAAACATTAGCAGAAATGGCCTCATGACTTGCTTCCTTGTAAGTAGAAGGGTTAATGTGATAGTCAAAAGCTGCTTGCTAAAATCCTTTGTTGGTATGGACATGAGTTGACAAATTCCTTTATAAGAAAAGTAAAAGATTTTCAATCCTGCAACCAAAAACAAAGGAATATGTCAAAAACCATCAACTCCAGAAAAGAATATACATGACATAAATTGTGTGTTTTAATGTGTTCTACATTTTCTGTGTTAAGTTTTTTTCCATGTCTTACAGTTTAGCATTTATGCAGAAATCCTTAAAATTCATCCAGAATAAAGTAGTCTTCAGAGGCTATTCCCAGAAAATTCAAGATATACATTTTATTTGCCAAGTTAATGTCTAAAATATACGAGACTTTAATCAAAATTATTAGAGCTATTTTTAAGAAAACCAAAATGTTCGAATTTTTTTTTCCAAGTAAAGGGTAGTTTGGGGTGGGGCTGGGGTTTCTTGAAAATCTTCTTGTCGCATCCTTGGAAGATACCAAAGTTAAATACCAAGTTTGGTTTTTAACGGTCTTTTCATTTTTAAGCTATGCTGTCCATACACACGCGCGCGGACATTTTTCTAAAAATGCTTTTTTTTGGATTCACGGGGCCTCTTTTGGTAGTGTTTAACGCCAGCTTTTACTGCTCTGGCGCCGCAGGTGAAGATACATGAAGATGGAATGTCATGACGGAGAAAACCGGAGAACCCGGGTGGTCTGACCGCTAGGCCACGGCGCGGTCTAAGACGAAGCGTAAACCACTACTAATAATGTAAATTCTTACTATATAGGTTTAATATGCACATAAAGGCATTCAACGTTATAAAAACAAGACAGCAAACAATTGCGGCATCACGCATCAAAATAACACTTGCCCAATTTTCCTCTCTGTTTTTATTTCAACTTTTTGATACTTGACAAAACTCTCCGCAAGTTTTCATATTTCCTCTCTGCGTAGCGTTAAACTGGATGTGTGCAAAAGGCCTTATATTCATAAGGATGACAAAAGACTCACTTTTTTTGATGAGGTCGTCTGCAGGAAATATGTCATTTGGAAAAAAAAGAGGTGTAAGGAGGATCTTTCCTACATAAGTTTTTCCTTTAATGGTGGTTTCGCGCTCTCGCTTTCCACAACACTTTTCCACTGGGAAAGCTCGTATATTTGTGTCACCAAAGCTTACGTATGTATGTAAACTAAATAGTACAGATAGACATGCTTGTGTACACAAAGCCCATAGAATAATGATTATATCTTCACACATTTTAATTTTGCTTTTTAAACTTGCTACATAATGCACACAGAAAGTGCTGCATTCCACTCAAAAATTCGATACCGGGAATACACGTTTTAGGCTCACCTGAATTAAAAAAATCTGATGTGTACCATTCACATGGCTTTCTCTATATCCCTGCAACAAATTATTCTTAAAAAGCTTATATTTCTATTTACTTTATGCTAATCAGAAAAAAATAGCAAAAATAGTCTTATCACTTGCTTCCTTGTAAGTAGAAGCGAAATAAGGGACTACCATAGGTTAAAGTGATGTTCCTTTGTTTATATGGATAGAAGTTGACAAGTTCCTGTGTGATAAAAGTATACGTTTTTCATAGTGGAAACCAAAAATAAGGAATGTCTCAAAAACAACGAAGTCCACGAAAAAAATGTATATAACATAAATTGTGTGTTTTAATGTGCTCTATATTTTTTGTGCAGTAAATGTTTGTCCATCTCTTACGGTTTAGCAGTTATTCAAAATTCAGTAAAATTCATCCAGAATAAACTACTCTTCAGAGGCTATTCCCAGAAAATTCAAGAAATACATTTTATTTGTCAGGTAAATATCTTTAATATACGAAATTTTAATCAAAATCGTTAGTCATTTTTGAAAAAATCAAAATTTTGGAAAAAGTTCCATGTAAAGGGTAGTTGGGGTGGGAGGATTTTTCTCAAAATCTTCGTGTCGCATCCCTGGAAGATACTAAACCTAAATACCAAGTTTGGTATTTTACCGACTTTTCGTTTTTGAGTTATCGTGTTCACAGTCACACGGACACATACACATCTTTTTGTGAAAATGATTTTTTTGGATATTGGGGACCCTAAAACATATATTTCCGGTGAAATCTTTGTTTCGAATTTTTTGGTGGAGTGCAATTACCTTCTCTATACACTATGTACATAGTGCGTATAGAGAAAGTAGAAATAGTATTCAGAAAAAGATCCATTGTGTGTGTGAGTGCATGTGTGTTTGTATACAGGTTAATTTAAATTTAAAATTCGGTAAAATGCCATATTTGATGTTTAAGTTTAGTATCTTCCAAGGATGCGACACCAAGGTTTTGAGAAAAACTCCCCCACCTCAAACTACCCTTTACATGGAACTTTTTTTTTTGAAAATGTTCATGTTTTCAAAAACGGCTCTAACGATTTTGATTAAAATATCGTTACCTGATACTTACCTGACAAATAAAATGAATATCTTGAATTTTCGGGGAGTAGCCTCTGAAGACTACTTTATTCTGGATGATTTTACGGAATTCTGCATAACTGCTATCCCGTAAGAGATGGATAAAAACTTAACACACACAAAATTTAGATTGCGTTAAAACACAAAATTTGTGTTATAAACATTTTTTACGTGCAGTTGATCGTTTATGAGATATTGCTTATTTTCGGTTTCAGTTATGAAAAACTTAATACTTTTCTGATACAGGAATGTGTCGACTCCTATCCATACAAACAAAGGAACATCAGTCACATAGCAACCAGCTTTTGACTATCACCTTAACCTATAGTACCCCTTTATTTCTTTTCTACTTACAAGGAAGCAAGTAATAAGACTATTTCTGCTAATTTTTTCTCGTTTAACATGAAGTAAATAGAAGCATAAGCTTTTTAACAATAATTTATTGCAGAGATGTGGAGAAAGTCACGTGAATGAAACACGTTTCAAATTTCAGCTGTAAAACGAACATCGAATTGCTTTGGTGGATTCATAAGCACTAAATCTGCTTCTAATGTCACAGAACATCAATATACCAGAGCTGCTGTCAGAAACTTTGAATAAGAGAGACAAATGACAGTGCTTAATGTTTTAGATTTTGTTATATAATGTTTATTATACACTTAAGTAATCACTAAGAGAATTTCAAGGTGAACTGTAAAAATCTTATGTATTACATTCACATGACTATCTCTACCTATTCAGAAACAAACTGCTGAGTTTCTTATCTACTTCCTGCTAACTAAAATAAACATTAGCACAAATGGCCTCATTAGTACTTTAGAAGTAAGGTGAAAAGTCATAGTCAAATCTTTTAAAAGCTGTCTCTACGTGAAGCAATTACAAACGTCAGAGGTGAAATGTTGAATGTTTTCCCGTTTGAGAAAGGTGTAAGTAATTTAAAATTGAAACAAAAACAAAGTATATTTCGGAAACGTTAACTCTACAAAAAAAGATAACATTCAAATTGTGTGTTACAACAAAATCTACATTTTTTTGTGTAGTAGGTTTTGGTCTCTCTCTCTCTTACGTTATATTACGTTTTATTTGTCATTTAATTATCTTAACATTCCATATTTTGATAAAATTCGTTAGCCATATTTGAAACGAACAAAATATTCTAATTTATCTCCATGTAAGGGTAGTTTGCGATGCAGGATTTTGCTGAAAATCTTTTTTTTTTCTTTATTTATTCTTTATTTTAGGTCGCAGAACTACAAGGTCTTATAGCAACCACATTAAAAATCTTGTTTACAGTTTTACATCCCTAAAACAATGAAAATTTTGAACATAAGTAAATCATTATATTCTCAGGGATTAAAATATATCTCTAAGGCTTATGATATATGAAAACAATAATTTAGTATAAAAATATAACAATATTAAAATCATATTACAACAAACAGTGACAAACAGGTATAACATGTTAGTAATTATAATTTTGAGATTTATATACAGTTATATAGATTGATTTCCTTAAGGTATATTAATACATTGACTAAACGTTTTGTGTCTGTAAGTGTTAATGCAAAGTTTTTTGAAACTGTGTGCGGTTTTCTGACATGACTGTATTTTGGACACTGAAATATAATATGCTTAACTGTAAGAGGACTTATACACAAATCACAAAGTGGAGGTGCTTCTTTCGACAGTAAATAGGAATGTGTTAGTTTTGTATGGCCTATTCTTAATCTTGGTATCTTAACTTGATCTTTTCTGTGAAACTGAAAATCTTTCTCGCATCCTTGGAAGGAACACAAACACACACACACACACAAATTGACCTTTGTATTAAAATTACGTTTCTTTTTTTATTCAGGGTTTCTTAAAGCATGTGTTTACGATAAAATCTCGGTATAACATTTTGAGTGGAATACAGTACCTTCTTTATCTACTATTTCCTCGTAAAATACTTGGAGAGAAAGTAAAAAAATATGTTTCATTCACAAGACCTTCTCTACATCTCTGTAACATAACAGTATGTTAAAACGGTTATACTTCTATCTACTTCACACTAATAGAGGTATATATTAACAGAAATGATGCTGCTATTTGCATCCTTTAAGTCAAAGGGATATACACTAGACCAAAGCGATAGTCAATTGTTTTAAAAGCTATATTCCTGTATAGGAAAAGTATTTTAATCTGAAACCAATAGCAAGGAATGTTAAAAAAACTTAGTGTTCCATTCATATGACTTTCTCTACACATCTGCAACAAATTATTGTTAAAAACCTTGTTGGTCTATTTACTTAATGCTAATCGTAAAAATTAGCACAAATGGTCTAATTACTTGCTTCCTTGTAAATAGAAGCGAAATAAGGGAGTACCATAAGATAAAGTGACAGTCAAAAGGTGGTTGCTATGTCAATGAAGTTCCTTTGTTTATATGGTAAGAAGTTAAGTTCCTGTATGAGAAAAATATGTTTTTCATAGCAGAAACCAAAAATAAGGAATGTTTCAAAACCGACGAACTCCACGAAAAAAATGTATATAACATAAATTGTGTGTTTTAACGTGCTCTACATTTTTGTGTAGTAAGTTTTTGTCCATCTCTTACGGTTTAGCAGTTGTTCAAAATGCCGTAATATTCATCCAAAATTAACTACTCTTCAAAGGCTATTCCTAGAAAAATCAAGATGTACATTTTATTTCTCAGGTAAATATGTTTAATATACGAAATTTATACAAAATGGTTAGCCATTTTTGAGCAAATAAACATTTTCAAAAAAAGTTCCATGTAAAGGGTAGTTGGGGGTAGGGGGATTTTTCTCAAAATCTTCGTGTCGCATCCCTGGAAGATACTAAACTTAAATACCAAGTTTGGTATTTTACCTACTTTTCGTTTTTGAGTTATCGTGTTCACGGACACACGGATACACGGACCTTTTTGTGAAAATGCTTTTTTTGGATATTGAGGACCCTGAAACATATATTTCCGGTGAAATCTTTGTATCGAATTTTTGAGTGGAGTGCAATACTTTCTCTATACACTATGCACATAGTGCGTATACAGAAAGTAAAAATTAAATTTGTAAAGGGGCAGAGAGACAGTTATGCTCTATATGGTTGTATGTGGGCAGTTAATTTAACAGTAAATCATGATACTGCCCTGCTAATTCATTTGACATTTCATTTAGCATTGACTGGGGAGGGAGCAAGCCTGGCTGAGCGACAGCGTCCAATGGACCAGTTGGCAATGACAGGATTATGCTATATTGAATGTTACAGCGCTGGTCGTCGAGAGGTTCAATGATCTGTGTGCTGAGTTAAAGCTATTGCATCAGCAGCTGATTTAGTTGCACAAGGCTTCAGGGCTGATGCTTTTGCAAACATAGAAACCTTATCAACAGCATGAGGAATTATGCCGGAGTAATGGTACTTTCTGCCTCTGCTAAATGGAGCAAAGGACATTGTTACGATGTTTCTATGAATGGATTTGATTTCTAGTTCCTGAGTTCGCCGATAAACGCCATGATGATGAAGGATCAGCTTGTCGGCTACAGATGGCAGTGCAGGATGAAATCACGACTTTTGGACGCGAATTGGTAGAATTTTTTCCCCAGGAATCTTCTTCTTTCAAGCTTTGAGGTTCTTTAACGTGCAAATAAACATTTCCATTCTGAAGGAAACAATGCTAAGGACCGAATGTTAGAACCTGCAATCTTGGGGGTGCTAAAGGAAGCATGGTAACCACTCCTTAACACCAACCCTCAAAATTCCACCAAATCACCAATCATTCCTGTGGTTAAACCCTTACCAGTGTGGGTATAGCATTTTTCAGAACTTGATGACCCTCGGCGTGACTTTAAAGTTTGGGTTTAGGTAGTTTGCGGTTAGAAATGAAATGAAATGGCGTTTTATTTATGGACGCTCTTTAACTGCTGTGGTTCTCAGCGTCCCATTCTACACTGGGCGTGAAAGACCGCTTAATTTGCTCGGAGGCCTCTCTATCAGGCTTGAGGTACTTTTACGTGCCGTAAATCTACGACACGGGACCGACGGCTTTACTTCCCTTCCGAAGGAAGCCAGCTAAGGATTTTTACGCCCGAAAAAATCCATCGTCCTCCGCTGGGTTTGAACCCGGTTAGAAACCAACCCTCGCGGTTACCAGGTCTTCCACTTAGTAGTCCCTTCATTGGGGAGCAAATCTTTTGCCGATCCCGGTGGCCGCGGTCGCTAAAGTGTCTAGCTTTGGCGCTTCGTGGTGCACAGGATCGTGGGTTCGAGTACCGCCTTGGGCATGGGTGTTTCTGTGTTTGAAAATGTGTCTATGTTTGTGTATGTATATGTAAAAGGAAAACGTTAAGAATGTCAACAAAGGAAATGAAGGTAACTGGAAAAAATGGAGAGAGAAAAAAGGAATACAGCGCCGGAGTCCTGACAAGCCTCCGGAACTGTATTTAATTTAAAAAAAAAAATCTCAACTTGCAAACAGAGTCTTCGAGTCTCCAGGAAAGAGATTTTACTATTGCGGCTCACCACTAGTACACGCTCGTCTTTTGTTTGCTAATGGATATTTCACAGTTACAGGGGAGATCGGTCTCGTTTGAGGGATTTATGTTTTGGAAGTAACTTCACCTAGGCTCTACCATATCTCACACACATTACACCACGCAGGGCAATTTAGTGCACAGAAGTGCAGCAATTTGGATTCTTAGTGTTTTTTCTTTCATATTGAATATCAAGTATTTCAATTCCTTTCCACCCAAAGATATATCAGGTTTGCAATTTCAAGACAAAGCTGGATGAATACCATGATAGCAGAAAACAAAGATGTGTTTCATTCACACAACTTTCTTTGTAACAGATTATTGTTAAAAAGTTTACTCATCTATTTCATGTCATTCGAGATAACCGTTCCGCAAAAATGGCATTGTTCCCCTGTAACTAGAAGGCAAATAAGGGAGCAAACTGGGCTAAAGCGATAGTAAAATATTTTAAAAATGAGCATTGACGTTGGTTTGAAAGTGCTGCCCTCCTAGCCATGTCTTCAGTTCAGGGAGAAGGTGAAAGTCGCCAGGTGCCAGGTCAGGACTGTACGGCGGATGATCGAAAATTTCCCATTGAAATTGTTCAAAGAGCCGATGAGTCGTGCCAGCAGTGTGTGGATGAGCGTTGTCATAGATCAACACAATTCCTGAAGTCAGCATTCCTTTTTTTTATGTGGCTCTCCGCAAAGTAAAAAGATCTTCAAAACAACGTTAATGCTCATTTGAAATCATTGGCAGCAACATTTTTTGAAGCGGGTATTGCAAAGCTTGTGCACAGGTACGATAAATGTCTCAAATCTTTTCGGTGATTATGTTGAAAAGTAACCATAAGTGTAAAAAACTTTTAGTAATAAAATAATTGTTTTATATGAACTTGTCTTTTATTTATAGCCTATCGGAGGTTGAAAAAAACGGCCCTCGTACAAATACCAATGGTATGTAAAAGCAAATCAAACGTGTAGTAGTCGCCCTCCGTGGTGTAATGGTTACCATGCTAACTTCATACACCCAAGGTCGCGGGTTCAAACCCGCGGAGGACTATGGATGTTTTCGGGCGTAGAAAGTCTTAGTATGGCTTCCTTCGGAAGGGAAGTAAAGCCGTGGGTCCCGTATCGTAGATTTACGGCACGTAAAAGAACCTCAAGCCTGATAGAGAGGCCTCTGAGCAAAATTAAGCGTTCTTTCACGCCCAACATAGAATGGGGCGCTGAGAACAGAAAAGCAGTTAAAGAGCGTCCATAAATAACACGCTATATCATTTTTTCAAACGTGTAGTAATACAATTTATAAAGTAACATGTGAAATAATGTTTCTTGGAAAAAAAATTCCAGTTGAAATTCAGGAAAAAAGAAATCTGTGTACCATTCACATGACTTTCTCCATATCCCTGCAACAAATTATTCTTAAAAAGCTTATACTTCTATTTACTTTATGCAAATCAGAAAAAATTAGCAGAAATAGTTTTATTACTTGCTTCCTTGTAATTAGAAGCGAAATAAGGGAGTACCATAGGTTAAAGTGATAGTTAAAAGCTGGTTTCGATGTCAATGAAGTTCCTTTGTTTATATGGATAGGAGTTGACAAGTTCCTGTTTGAGAAAAATATATGTTTTTCATAGCAGAAACCAAAAATAAGAAATGTCTCAAAAACGACGCACACCACGAAAAAAAAATGTATATAACATAAATTGTGTGTTTTAACGTGCTCTACAATCTTAGTGTAGTAAGTTTTTGTCCATCTCTTTAACGGTTTAGCAGTTTTCAAAATTCAGTAAAGTTCATCCAGAATAAACTACTCTTCAGAGGCTATTCCCAGAAAATTCAAGATATACATTTTATTTGTCATGTAAATATTTTTTATATAAAACATTTTAATCAAAATCGATAGAGCCATTTTTGAGAAAATCAAAATTTTCGAAAAAAGTTCCATGTAAAGGGTAGTTGGGGGTGGGGGATTTTTCTCAAAATCTTCGTGTCTCATCCCTGGAGGATACTAAACTTAAATATCAAGTTTGGTATTTTACCGACTTTTCGTTTTTGAGTTATCGTGTTCACGGACACACACACATGGACCTTTTTGTGAAAATGCTTTTTTTGGATATTGGGGATCCTAAAACATATATTTCCGGTGAAATCTCGGTATCGAATTTTATGGTGGAGTGCAGTACCTTCTCTATACACTATGTACATAGTGCGTATAGAGAAATTAATAGTTAGTTTTTCGCTGGGAAAGGTTTGCAAGGATGAGAGGGAAATGATGGAGGGTTTGGGAAGTGTTCTGTTACCGAGAGGGAACTGATCACACTGGGGCACTTTAATTGGCTCTTTTGAAGGAAAACTGAACTTGAGCATAAATTGTTGACGCTATCTACATTTGACATACGCAATAACCGTTTGAGCAGAACGGGACCTAATGACGCTACGAGGTCGTGGCAGCCATTACGCGGAAATTCATGCGTTTAGGAGCATGGCGGGTCACACATTGACAGCCCGTCCTCAATGACCACCAACAAAAAGCATCTCGTAATTTTTTGGCTGAAGAAAAATCAAAATTCCCCAATACTGCGTACCCTTTACCAAGTAATTCAGGAAAATCTGATGTGTTACACTCACATGACTTTCTCTAGCTGTTCTACAAACTTCTTACATAAGAATCTTCTTTCTCCACCTTGCTAATCGAGGTACTCATTAGCACAATGTTCTTATTACTTAGTTCCTTATAAGTAGGAAGAAAATAAGAGAATACACTAGACTAAACCAATAGTCAAATGTTTTAAAAGCTGTCATGTGATTTTCATTACAAATCGCTTCTTTTTTTTTTGGACCAGGAGTAGAACAAAAGAAAAACGGACACTCCCGTCTGAGAAAAATATAAGTACTTCACAACTGAAATTAGTAACAATGAATACCACGAAAATGGTAAGCTCCATGAAAAAATGTGTATGACATACCTTGTGTATTTTAACAAGACCTACATATTTTGTATAGTAAGTTTTTGTCAATCTCTTACGGTTTACTAGTTATGCAAAATTAAGCAAAATTCAACCAGAATAAACAGGTCTTTAGCAGCTATTCCCAGAAAATTCAAGATATACATTTTATTTGTCAGGTAAATATCTTTAATATACGATATTTTAATCAAAATCGTTAGAGCCATTCTTAAGAAAATCAAAATTTTTCAAAAAAAGTTCCATGTAAAGAGTAGTTTGGGGTGGGGGGATTTTTCTCAAAATCTTCATGTCGCATCCCTGAAAGATACGAAACTTAAATACCAAGTTTGGTATTTTAGCTAGTTTTCGTTTTTGAGTTATCGTGTTCAGACACATGGACACACAGCATTTTTCTGAAAATGGTTTTTTTGGATACAGGGGGTCCTAAAACTTGTATTTCCGGTGAAATTTGGGTATTGAATTTTTTAGTGGAATACAATACTTCTCTATCCCTATGTACATGGTACATACGGGGCTAGAGAAAGTAAAAATGGAGCCAGCTAGATTTCAAAATCTTGTTTTCAGCTAACAAGTTTTGTCACACCGAATTTACAGATCGACTTGGGATTTTTATGTGAAAGCAGACCGAAAAAAAAGAATGTGTTCTATGCATATGCCTTGCTCTACATCTCTGCAACAAGTTATTATTCAAAAAGCTTATGCTTTATGCTAAACGAGAAGAAATTAGCAGAAATATTCTTATTACCTGCTTCCTTGTACGCAGAAGCGAAACAAGGGAATACCATAAATTAAAGTGATAGTCAAAAGCTGTTCGCTATGTGACTGAAGTTTCTTTATTTGTATGGACACGAGTTGAGAAATTCCTGTACGAGAAAAGTACGTTTCATGAAACTAAAAACAAGAAATATCTCCAAAATGATCAACTCCACGAAACAAATGCATATAAAGTAAATTGTATGCTTTAACGCGCTCTACATTTGTTGTGGTAAGTTTTTGTCCATCTCTTATGGTTTAGCAGTTTTGCAAAATTCCTTAAAATCCATCCAGGACAATGTAGCCTTCAGAGGGTATTCCCTGAAAATTCAAGATAGATATATTATTTGTCAGGTAAATATCTTTAATATACGCTATTTTAATCAAACTCTTTACAGCCCCACGGGCCTTTTTTCTGGTATTTAACGGACTTCTTGTTTTTGTACTATGTTACTTAGAGATAGAAAAAAGCGCGTGTCTGTCTCTCAGTTTTTACTTTCTCTATACGAACTATGTACATAGCATATAGAGAAGGTATTGTATTGTATCCAAAAATTTGATACCGAGATTTCACCGGAAATACATGTTTTGAGACTCCCTGAATTAAAAAAAAGCATTTTTAGATAAAGTGTGTGTGTGTGTGTGTGTGTGTGTGGGGGGGGGCTCAAAAACGAATGGACCGTTGAAGTTCAAACTTGGTATTTAAGTTTGGTATCTTACAAGAATGCTACACGAAGATTTTCAAGAAAATCCCCCAACCCAAACTACCCTTTACATGGAAAAAATTTCGAAAATTTTGCTTTTCTTAAAAATGGCTCTAACGATCTTGAATTTTATGGGAATAGCCTCTGAAGACTACTTTATTCTGCTAAACCGTAAGAGATGGACAAAACTTACTGTACAGAAAATGTAGCTCGCGATAAAACACACAATTAATGTCATATATATTTTCTTTGTGGAGTTCATCATTTTTAAGATATTCTTTGTTTTTCGTTTCTGCTTTGAAAAACATACTTTTCCCCATACAGGAATTTGTCAACTCCTGTCCATACAAACAGAGGAACTAGTTACATAGTAATCAGTTTTTGGCTATCATTTTAATCTAGGGTAGTCCCTGATTTCGCTTCTACTTACAAGGAAGCAAATGATAAGACACTGCTAATTTTTCTCGATTAGCATGAAGTAAATAGAAGCATAAGCTTTTTAACTAAAATTTGTTGCAGAGATGTAGAGAAAGTCATGAGAATGGAACACATCAGATTTTTTATACTAAAGGGACCTCAAGATATAGATCTTCTGGGGGGAATGCAATAACCTCTCTACCCCTATTTAGTATATAATACGTGTAGAGAAAATAACTAGACTCTTGGCAACTACTCATTTGTGAACGCATTAATACTAAATGATATTTAGGTTGATGGTATTTATTTTATTGAGGGCATGGGAGCACGTTGTTGCTGGCTTGTAGCATAGAGAGGAAACATATTAACGTGAACGAGAGATGACACGCCCCCCCCTCCCCAGTTGCAGACTCCCACTGTAGTCACGTATTCTTTTATTCATGGGGCGGTGGATTTTTGGAATATCGTGGTAGCTCCCCTTCCTCTCGCCCTCGTAAATCAGCTTACAGGCTAACTACAGGCTGTTCTGAAATATATAACATCACCCATCCTCTCTATGAATGATTTATTGCCCACATCAAGTTTTCTGTTGATCAGATTGAACGTTTCAGGCAGGCTTTGCTAAAATACCCTATTCCACCTTAATGTATTTTCTTGTTTATCTTTATTTGACTCCTACCTAAGGTAGATTAAATATTACTCAAAACAAAATCTAATGTGCTCCATTGAATGACTTTCTCTACAACTCTGCAACAAATTATTCTATTTACTTCATCTAATCGCGAAAAAATTAGCAGAAATAGTTTTATTACTTGCTTCCTTGTTAGTAGAAGCGAAATAAGGGGGTTAAAGTGATAGTCAAAAGCTGGCTGCTATGTAACTGAAATTCCTTTGTATGGACACGAGTTCACAGATTCCTGTATGAGAAAAGTATAAGTTTTTATAGTTGAAATCAAAAACAAGCAATATCTAAAAAACAATCAATTCTATGAAAAAATGTATATAACATATATTGTGTGTTTTAAGGTGCTCTACATTTGTTGTGTTGCAAGTTTTTGTCCATCACTTACGGTTTAGCAGTTACACTAAATTCGGTAAAATTGACCCAGAATAAAGTAGTCTTCAGAAGCTATTCCCAGTTATTTTAATCAAAATCGTTAGCCATTTTTTAGAAAATAAATTTTTTCGAAAATGTTCCATGTGAAGGGTAGTTTGGGGTGAGGGGATTATTCTCAAAATCTTCGTGTCGCATCCCTGGAAGATACTAAACTTAAATACCAACCATGGTATTTTACCAACTTTTTGTTTTTGAGATATCGTGTTCAGACACACGGACACACACACATGGACCTTTTTGTGAAAATAGTTCTTTTTTTGATACAGGGGACCCTAAAACATATATTTCCGGTGAAATCTCGGTATCGAATTTTAGGGTTGAGTACAATACCTTCTCTATACACTATGTCCATGGTGCCTATAGAGAAAGTAAACATGAGTAATAGTTCGTTAGAAGGGAAAAATTAATTCAAAATAATAAAACACACCTTTGCACAAAAAAAGTAATACGTGAAACGTATGTCGCGTAAATAAGAGAATTTGGCTCGTCGTTTCAAACTGTTTATTTCTGAACAATGCACGTCCCAAACTCATATCAAATAGACTCGAAAGAACACCAGCTAAAATGGCGACATCACACACGAAATACTGAGAATAAACTATAACTGAAAGCATTGTAATGAACGGTGGAGTTAATTGCTTTTTGCTCTTAATGTTCCATAGCAGCAAGGGTTGGTGTTTCAGTAAATGAGGGGGGGGGGGGTAAAAAACGTAATGTAAATGAGTCAGTGGTCAACTTGCAGCAGGTGTTGATCGACACATATAACTGAAGCATTCATTATATGGGTGAATAACCACATGTGTGTTAAATACATGTGCAATATCAATATAACTATAATATATATGTACAATAACACATGCTCATCCCATGGCTAAAATACAACGTTTTAACCAATATGACATGCTTCCCAATGGAGTTTCTTCAATATTATTTGATGGCAAAAGGCTAAAGCATTAATAGAGATTCAAAAACTAATGTTTTAGCTTTTTGCTTGCTCTGCGATCAACCTGTGTCTACAAGCTGGAGAAAATACGTTATCCCCCAAATATTCACGTCGAAATTTGACCTGAAATATATTTTTGAGAGCCAACATTTGATGTGTTAATCTACTTCTACCTATTCTGTAATCATATATTCTTATAAAAGCTTATTCTTCTGTTTAATTCATCCTTATTAAGATACACATTAGCAAAAATCTGATGTGTTCCATTCACATGACGTTCTCCACATCTCTGCAAGAAATTGTCAAAAGCTTATTCTTCTATTTACTTAATGCTAATTGAAAAATATTGGCAGAAACAGTCTTATTACTTGCTGCCTTGTAAGTAGTTGCGAAATAAGGGAGTACCATAGGTTAAAGTGGTAGTCTAAAGCTGGTTGATATGTGTGAAGTTCCTTTGTTTGTATGGACAGGAGTTTTCTTCATTTGTTACAGTCTAGCAATTAAGCAAAATTCCGTAAAATTCACCCAGAATAAAGCAGTCTTCAGAGGCTATTCCCAAAAATTCAAGATGTGCATTTTATTAACTATGTAAATATCTTTAATATACGATATTTTAATCAAAATCGTTACAGCCATTTTTTTAGAAAATCAATTTTTTTTAAAAACGTTCCATGTAAAGGGTAGTTTGGAGTGGGGGGATTTATCTCAAAATCTTCGTGTCGCATCCCTAAAAGATACTAAATTTAATTACCAAACTTGGTATTTTACTGGCTTTTTGTTTTTGTCATCGTGTTCACGGACATACACGGACCTTTTTCTGAAAATACTTTTTTTGGATACAGGAGACCGTAAAACATATATTTCCGGTGAAATATCGGTAATTTTTGGTGGACTATAATACCTTCTCTATGCAGTATGTACATAGTACGTAGAGAATGCATCATCTACCTTTGGAAAATTATGTATGAATTACAACCATAACCTCACTTCCTATATATTATAGATCAGTATTTTACTCTTACGTAATGGTGCTCCGACAGCCACACACTCTTACACGTTATTTGAAGACCTTCCATTCTGTCTAGCTGTCAATCTAAAAGTCCCCTTCGTTTGGGAGTGGAGTTTCTGTCTCAGCCCTAAATCGGGATTTTCTCGCTAGTATGTCAGTGTCACATGGTGCCTCAAGAACAGATCAGAATTGTCTCTGAATAGCGACGTTGCCATTGAAAGACTGCCCCTTGTCCATTTCCCTCGCAGGTTTTAAGAAAAACGAAGAAACTCCATTATAGGTTTCAATGTTTAAAATGTGTGGCACACGTTTTTCTGTCTCCAGCAGCCTGCAATGGAGTCCAGCTTGAAAAAGGCCTTTCTTGTTAATTATGCAATTAACTCTTGTGTGGCTGCATTTCTCACATAGATCGGTGATGAAATACTAAAAAGGATTTCTTGTGTTACATACACGTGACTTTCTCTACATCTCTGCAATAAATTTTTCTTAAAAAAATTATGTTTGTATTTACTTCCTGCTAATCGAGAAAAAATTAGCAGAAATAGTCTTATTACTTGCTTCCTTGTAAGTAGAAGCGAAATAAGGGAGCACCATAGGCTAAAGTGAAAGTCAAAAGCTAGTTGCTATGTGACTGAAGTTCCTTCGTTTGTATGGACACGAGTTCACAAAGTCCTGTATGATAAAAGTATAAGTTTTTTATAGCTTAAACAAAAAATAAGTAATATCTCAAAAACAAACTCCACGAAAAAAAATGTATATAAGATAATTGTGTGTTTTAAAGTGCTCTACATTTGTTGTGTGGTAAGTTTTTGTCATCTCTTACGGTTTAGCAGTTACTCAAAATTTAGTAGAATTCATACTGAATAAACTACTCTTCAGAGGCTATTCCCAGAAAATTCAAAATATACATTTTATTTGCCAGGTAAATATCTTTAATATACGAAATTTTAAACAAAATCGTTAGAGCCATTTATAAGAAAATAAAAATTTTCTAAAAATGTTCCATGTAAAGGGTAGTTTGGGGTGGGGGGATTTTTCTCAAAATCTTCGTGTCGCATCCCTGGAAGATGCTAAACTTAAATACCTAGTTGGGTATTTTACCGACTTTTTGTTTTTGAGTTATCGTGTTCACGGACACACACACACGGACCTTTTTTCCGAAAATGCTTTTTTTAGATAAAGGGGGCCCTAAAACATATATTTCCGGTGAAATCTCGGTATCGAATTTTTGGTGGAGTGCAATACCTTCTCTATACACTATGTACATAGTGCCTATAGAGAAAGTAAAGATGTATATAACCTAATTGTGTATATTAAGAAGCTCTACATTTTTTGTGTAGCAAGTTTTTGTCCATCTTTTACAGTTTAGTAGTTATACAAGATTCGGTAAAATTCATCCAGAATAAAGCAGGCTTCAGAGGCTATTCCCAGAAAATTAAAAATATACACTTTATTTGTCAGGAAAATATCTTTAATATACGACATTTTAATCAAAATATTTGGGGCCATTTTTGAGAAAATAAATTTCAAATTTTTCCCATGTAAAGGGAGAAAAAAAAAAGTTTGGGTGGATTTTTTTTAATCTTGGTGTCGTATACTTGGAAGATACCAAACTTAAATACACACACCGGCCTTTTTCCAGATTTTTTTTTTGATTAAGGGAGACCCAAAATATCTATTTCCTGTGAAATCTCTGTATCGAATTTTTGGATGCATTACAATACCTTTTGTATACACTGTGTACATAGTAAGTGTAGAGAAAATAAAACGGAATACTGCGGCCGAGTCCTGACAAGACTCCGGAATGTATAAAATAAAAGATAACCGTCTCGATTTTGTTCCAACGACCGCAGTCAAATGTACCTGTGGTGAATGAAAGGGAGGGCCCAGGTAAAATAAGCGGTGTTATGGCAAGCTTGAATGCTGAGGGAATTGCATTTGGCTGCAGTTACAAATATTAGGCTCTTTGTATTACATAAACTCTAGTTTTAATGCAAAATATTAATATTTTACAGCTATAAATAACCTAATTTCTATTGAATGTTAGAGCAATACGAAATTAGAAAATGTCCACTAAAATACTAACGCTTTGATTAATCATCTAAGTTACATAAATTCAACACCATGTAATAAAGAGTTAAGTATGCTTAAAAGTAATGGCCCTATATCAATAGATTTAGTGGCATATACTAGCCTATCTCAATGTGAATGCATTTGGTAAATATTTGTGTTCCATTCACATGACTTTATATCACTGCAACAAATTATTCTATTTACTTCATTACTTGCTTCCTTCCTTGTTAGTAGAAGCGAAATAAGGGGGTAGCATAGGTTAAAGTGATAATCAAAAGCTGGTTGCTCTGCGACTGAATTTCCTTTGTTTGTATGGACACGAGTTCACGAAGTCCTCTTTGAGAAAAGTATAATTTTTTACAGCTGAGACCAAAAACAAGGAATATCTCAAAAACAATCAACTCCACGAAAAAAATGTATGTAACATAAATTGTGTGTTTTAAGGTGCTCTGCATTTGTTGTGTGGTAAGTATTTGTCCATCTCTTACGGTTTAGCAGTTATGCAAAATTCCGTAAAATTGACCAAGAATAAAGTAGTGTTCACATGCTATTCCCAGAAAATTCAAAATATACATTTTATTTGTTATGTAAATATCTTTAATATACAATATTTTAATCAAAATCGTTAGAGCCATTTTTTAGAAAATCAAAATCTTCGAAAAAAGTTCCATGTAAAGGGTACTTTGGGATGGTGGGATTTTTCTCAAAATCTTCGTGTCGCATCCCTGTAAGATACTGAACTTAAATACCTAGTTGGGTGTTTTACCGACTTTTCGTTTTTGAGTTATCGTGTTCACGGACAC
The DNA here is from genome assembly GCA_030762935.1 of Hymenopus coronatus. Lineage (NCBI taxonomy): Eukaryota > Metazoa > Arthropoda > Insecta > Mantodea > Hymenopodidae > Hymenopus > Hymenopus coronatus. Next base: position 19,483,102 of record CM060893.1, read on the forward strand.
ATACACACGGACCGTTTTGTGTAAATGCTTTTTGGATATTTGGGACCCTAAAACATATTTCCGGTGAAATCTCGGTATCTAATTTTTGGGTGGAGTGCAATACATTCTCTATGCACTATAGTGCGTATAGGGAAAGTAAAAAGAGGAAACTAAACAGTAACGGGACAAGTGGGAGGAGCATCGGAGGTAAAGTCAAGTTCTTCATAGTGCAATTGGTCATTTCTAATATCTGCTTTCCTCTCACTCCTCTCGGAACCTGCGGTGGTAACTGGTTGCGGGTTCGTATCCCGGGCGCATGTTATGGATAGTAGGAATGGTGTGGATATGTGGATGCCCTAGCTCAGGATTTTAATAGTATAGAAACTCTTTAAGAGTGTGGTGAGACATAAGTCCTTTATTAATTTAATTCGGCTTTTTTCCGCCGTCGAGCACACGCGTTTTCCTCTTAATTTTCTATTATAAAGTTACACTTTACTCGCAAGGGACTATTGCTATCCGTTTGATGCACTGATGTCTCGTACTATGATCGGTCTTAAAATCACTTACTTCCGTCACAACTAAGGTTTACACCACGTGTTCAAATATCACATCTTGGTTCTGCGCCAAGTGCCTCAAAAAGCGTCCCCTTGACCAGCAAAGAGCATTGTTTTCTGACCCGTTATGTCCCCTCGGGCAGCGTATTCTCAACCCCTTACCCTCGGTTCAATGTACTACCGTAACGGTATGCAGTGCTTTCGGAGTCGTTCGTCGGCTACTTGTACGTGTTTAAAATTTTTCTTCTCTTCCTACATTTATATTTCCATTCTTGGTATAATGTATATTATTAGCTATGATTTATATTTCCCATAACTATTTGCACCTTAATAGGGAATGTACAGTCTCAAATCCAAGTCTTGGGGATGTCTACAACACTGTGGCGCCCCCTCCAAGTGCATTGTTATCATAATAGAGTAATAAAAGAACCAGTGGGGCGACATTTCGGCACATCGGCGGCTCTAATATCAAAATTGCCGTTAACAAACAAAAATGCTTTATTGAAATGTACAGAGGTGAAGTTCTTTTAGACCAGTTTTGTTTTAAACTTTGAGGTTACTTATTTTACTATTAGATAAAATAGGAAGTGATGGGAAAGGGCTTATTCCCTTCCCTGAAAGTTAAGAGCAAACAGATTCAGCGCTTTTATTGGAATACAAAGCAGCAAAGAAACAGGAAAGTGATATATAAAACTTCCTGCTACTCTGCAGTGTAGATTGAAGCAGAATGGAAGCCATGAAGCATGCTGCCAACATTGATAGCTAAACTTTACCGTGTTCATCTCCCTCGAGGTTTTCGACATTTCGCATTTGTCATGCGACAGAATAAGAGGAAAATTATGAAGTGGCTTGCGCTTTGTTTTCAATGTTATTTCAACCACGACAAATGTTTTTGTTTGCAACATACAATACCAGAATTTATTCAATACAAAAATAAAATATTAGCGAGAGAAGCTTAAAGAATAAGACACAGGAAAACAAAGCGAATCCCAGTGCACATTTGCTGGTGTGTTTGGAGGATGGGATGGCTTCTCCAGGACAGTGTAATTTATAGTGATTGGAATTCTCGGTGGGACAGCCCCAACACCGGGTTGGGGGCCGTATAAATACCGTTAAGGACTCGATTTATCTTCCCTTTATCCAACAGAAGACTATAAACTTGGTTACGAGCAGTCGTCAACCGTCTGCATTGTTAATGTCAAAGTAGAATGTAATTTTATGTCCTTAATTTCGTGAGAATTACAGCATAGAGTCTTAAAACAAGCACTTTCATAACAGGAGGCTTTGACAGATTTTATATTATAATCATACGGGCGAAAAACAGAATTTATATTATTCCTGGACGTTGCTATACACGTACCATTTGTCTTTAGGAATAAAATCTAATGCCTAACATTCACATGACTTTTTCTACTCATTACTATTCTTACAAATGCATATTCTTCGCTGTGTTTCATTCTAACCAAGATAAATATTATTAATTAGTTCCTTATGAATAGAAGTAACAGAAGGCAATAAGTTATGCTAATCAATTGTCAAATATCTTAAGAAATGTCGTTATTTTCTTTGTAAATCCAGGAGTAAAACAAAATCCCGTTTAAGAAGAATTTGTTTTAGAATTTAAACCAGTAACAAGGAATATCTCGGAATTGGTTAAAAGTGTGTATGACATAAAATGTGGGTTTTATCTAGATGTGTGTTTATATAGTAAGGTTTTATTTTACCAGTTATGTAAAACTCATTCCAAATAGAGAGGTTTCCGAGGCTATTCCCAGAAAACTCAAAATATCACATCGTTGTCATGCAAATATTAGTCATTTGTCATGTTAGAGCCACTTTTGAGAAAATAAAAGCTTTCGAAAATGTTTCATATAAAGAGTTATGTGGGGGGGGGGGGTTCTTGAAAATCTTCCGATCTCATTCTTGGAAGATATTGAACTTCCTGACGTTTCGTGTTAAAGCTATACTGTTCACATACACACTCACACACATCAGGCGAACCTTTTTCTAAACATTTTTGGATCAGGGGACCTCAAAAATATACTACCGGTAAAATTACGGTATTGGATTTTTTGTGGAATACATCACCTTCACTATCTACTATGTACATAGTTTGTGTAGACAAAGTATAAACTATTTATTTATTTATTTTATTTAAAATATACATCAAATTGGCTTAAAACCTACCAAACTACTCATTTTACTTTCTCTACTTCGTAAATAAGTAGAAAGGGTTTTACTTTCCACCCTGGCCGCGCCGTGGCCGAGTGGCTAGACCACTGGCCTCTCGCTTAGACGACTGGGGTTCAATCCCAAGCGATCGCATGTGAGATTTGTGGTGGACAAAGCGGTGGGGGTTGGGGGGATTTTTCTCAAAATCTTCGTGTCGCATCCCTGGAAGATACTAAACTGAAATACCAAGTTTGGTGTTTTACCGACTTTTCGCTTTTGAGTTATCGTGTTCACGGACACACACACACACACACAAACATGGACCTTTTTGTGAGAATGCTTTTTTTGGATATTGGGGACCCTAAAACATATATTTCCGGTGGAATCTCTGTATCGAATTTTTCGGTGGAGTGCAATACTTTCTCTATACACTATGTACATAGTGCGTATGGAGAAAGTAATAATGACCAACTACAAGAAAAAATCCGATGTGTTCCATTTACATGAACATCTAATGCTTCTATTTACTTGATGCTAATCGAGAAAAAATTAGCATAAATAGCTTACTTCCTTGTAAGCAGAAAGCAAATAAGGGAATATCATAGGTTAAAGAGTTAGTCAAAAGCTGGTTGCTATGTGACTGAAGTTCCTTTGTTTGCATGGACAGGAATTGACAAGTTCCTGTATGAGAAAAGTATGTTTTTCAAAGCCGAAACTAAAAACAAAGAATGTCTTAAAAAACGAACAACTCCACGAAAAAAAATGTATATAACATAAATTGTGTGTTTTAATCTGCTCTACATTTTCTGTGTGGTAAGTTTTTGGCCATGTCTTATGGTTCAACAGTTATGCAACACTCCGTAAAAATCATCCAGAATAAAGTAGTCTTCAGAGGCCATTCCCAGAAAATTCAAGGTATACATTTTATTTGTCGTGTAAATATATTTAATATACGACATTTTACGCAAAATCGTTAGCCATTTTTAGCACAATCAACATTTTTGAAAATGTTCCATGTAAAGGGTAGCTGTGAGTGAGGGGATTTTCTTGAAAATCTTCGTGTCGCATCCTTGGAAGATACCAAAATTGGTTTTTAACGGTCTTTTCGTTTTTGAACTATGCTGCCCCCCCACACATGGTGCGTAAAGAGAAAGTAATAGTAAACAAATTTTATTGTTCAGGAAAAAACTGTGTCACTGTTCAGTTCAAGTACCTTCGAATGTTAAATGCTCGCTACCTTTTTATTTTCTTAAGGCAATTATAGGTATGTAATCCATTATAAAATTGTATAAACAAGATTTCAAAGGAAATATATGTTTAGGGTCATTTGATCAAAATATTTTAGAAGAGTGCATATGATAAAGAGAGAGAGAGAGAGGAGAGATAAGAGGGGCATACATAGAGAACAGCATTCTCAAAAAATATAAATACCAAATAATATGCCTTAGTCGCACACTGCTTAAAATAGCAATAAATCTGAAACAAATAACAAATATCTCAGAAATGGTCAATTCCACTAGAAAGAGAATCTTGAATTCCATTCACATTATTTTCTCTACATCTCTGCAGCAAATTATTGTTAAAAAGCTTATGCTTCTATTGATTTCATGCTAGTCGACAAAAGCTTAGCACAAATAGTCTTATTACTTGCTACTTTGTAAGCAGAAGAGAAATTAGAGAGTACCATAGGTTAAAGTGATAATCAAAATTTGGTTGCTATGTGACTGAAGTTCCTTTATTTGCATAGACAGGAGTTGACAAATTCCTTAAGTTTTTCGAGGCTGAAAACAATAGAAGGGATATCTCAAACGATCAACTCCACGAAAAAATGTATATAACATAAAGTGTGTGTTTTAACGTGCTCTACATTTTTTTTGTATGGTAAGTTTTTTGTACATCTCTTACTGTTTAGCAGCTATGCAAAATTCCGTAAAATGTCTCCAGAATAAAGTAGTCTTCAGAGGCTATTCCCAGAAAATTCAAAATATACTTTTCATTTGTCAGGAAAATATCTTTAATATACGATATTTTAATCAAAATCGTTAGAGCCATTTTTAAGAAAATCAAACATTTAGAAAAACTTACATGTAAACGGTAGTTGGGGGTGGGGGGATTTTCTAGAAAATCTTCGTGTCGCATCCTTGGAAGATGCCACACTTAAATACCAAGTTTAGTATTTAACGGTCTGTTCGTTTTTGAGCTATGTTGTCCACAGACACACACACACACACATACACACTCACCACGGACCTTTTTTTTTTTTTGAAAATGCTTCTTTGGATTCAGGGGGACCCAAAACGTGTATTTCCGGTGAAATTTCGGTATGGAATTTTTGGGTGGAATGCAATACCTTCTCTATACACTATGTACATAGTACGTGTAAAAAGTCTTAAAGAGATAAAGTTGCCGAACGAAGAGTTAGTTGTATCCCACGGGACTGGTTTGAGCTCGCTTGTAAACGTTAAAGAAATGGATAACGTGAGAAACCTTCTTTTTTTATAGCTTTCGCAGTTTTACTACTTGACACGCTACTCTGTTGTTTATTTCTGGTGTTCTTATACTGCCAATTTAAGGAAGCATTTACCTTTGTTTGATGTCGCACCTTGGTAGAGACGTGCCATCTCCTCTTCCGCTGCGGTTGCCATAGAGAAACATAAGAGTGGTGGCAGAGGTGGGACGTGCTCAAATTTCAAGACCTTCCTTTTACCCCACCCTTAGCTAGAAGTAACCCAGCCAAGTGTGTAAATTCCCCCTCCCCGCCCTGTCTCAGTAGGGAAGGAGGTTCTGATCTGTAGCAGAGGCGCTGAGGTGAGGTTTTGTCTCTTCTGGGAAGAAAAGTAAAAATAGAATGGGAGAGACTATTACTCTAGAGACACTAGGAACACACCTTCTAGATTTCAATGAAGACGTAAACTTGCCGTGTACCTTTTAGCTTGCCCTTCTCTTGAATCTAGTGTCTCAGTTGCTCGCTGAATATTCATGCGATACAGAACAAGGCTTTCTCATCATGTCGTCACCCGGCAGCTTAGTACTCTACTCAGTGCAGCATTCAGGCCACGCTTCTAAAGCCCTTTGCATCTAAATGGGATCAAAATAAAAAACAAACCGTGTTTCTGCTGAAATGACAGTCAAGGCACAAAATATGAAGAAATGAGGCGTTCTTTACTTCTCGTATGGTGGTTAGGATTTTTACTTTCTCTACACGCACTATGTACATATACACTGTATAGAGAACGTATTGTATTGCAGCCAAAAATTCGATACCGAGATTTCACCGGAAATACACGTTTTGGGAAAAGGTCTGTGGAGAGCATAGCTCAAAGACCGTTAAGTACCAAACTTGATATTTAAGGTTGCTATCTTCCAAGGATGGTCGTCTCCTTAGCGTGGTGGTAACGCAGCTGCCTACCAAGCGGGAGACCTGGGTTCGATCCCCAGTACCGGCATGGGGATTTTTCCCCCGCTGGGAGACCTGGACCGGGGTGCACTCAGCCTCGTGAGGTCCCTGGGGGGCCAATTGAGGAGCTACTTGATGGAGAAGTAGCGGCTCCAGGTCGTGAGGACCGCATTAACCGGCCGGGAGGGGCTCGAGGCGCTGACCACGTCTCACCCTCGAATACTGCACCCCATCCATGACGTCTGTAGTGGACCGAGATGGGGGCGGTAGGCCAAGGCTCCCCGTGAGCTGTCGTGCCATGGAGTTATAGTTATCTTCCAAGGATGCGACACGAAGACTTTCAAGAAAATCCCCCTACCCATAACTACCCTTTACATGGAAAAAATTTCGATAATTTTGATTTTATCAAAAATGGCTCTTATGATTTTCATTAAAATCTCTTATATTTAAGATATTCACATGACAAATAAAATGTATATCTTGAATGTTATGGGAATAGCGTCTAAAGACCTTTTTATTCTTGACGATTTTTATTGAATTTTACATACCTGTAAAACCGTAAAGGATAGACAAAAATTTACTATACAAAATATGTGGATAACGATAAAACACAATTTATGTAGTAAACGTTTTTTTAGTGGAGTTTGTCGTTTTAGAGGTATTCCTTTTTATTGGTTTCCGGTTTATAAAACTTCAGTCACATAGCAACCAGCTTTTGACTACCACTTTAATCTATGGTATTCCCTTATTTCGCTTCTATTTACAAGGCAGCATGTAATAAGACTATTTCTGCTACTTTTTTCTCGATTAGCATGAAGTAAAAAGCAGCATAAGCTTTTTAACAATAATTTGTTGCAAAGGTGCACAGAATGTCATGTGAATGGAACCAATCAGATTTTTGTTTAAATAATCACAACTAAGCAAAAGTTTATCTACGAGGGCCGTTTTTATCAACCTCCGAAAGACCTTCAATTAAAGAAAAGTTCATAAAAAAACAATTGTTTTATTACTAAAAATGTTGTACACTTCTGGTTTATTTTTCAACATAATCACCGAAAAGATAGTGTAAAAGCTTTGCAATACCCGCTTCAAACAGTGTTACAATGATTTCAAATGAGCATTGAAGTTGTATTGAAGATCTTCGTACTTTACGACGCATGCGGAGAGTCATTCAAAACAGCTGACTTCAGGAATTGTGTTGATCCTTGACAACGCTCGTCCATACACTGCTGACACAACCCATCGGCTCCTTGAAGAGTTTCAATGGGACATTTTCGATCATCCGCCGAAATGTTTTGACCTGGCAACCAGCGATTTTCACCTTTTTCCTGAACTGAAGTCGTGGCTAGGAGGGCAGCACTTTCAAACCAACGAAGATCTTCAAAACAACGTCGATGCTCATTTGAAATCATTGCAGGAAACATTTTTGAAGCGAGATTTGTAAACCTTATGCAACCTTAGGATGGAGGGTTTCCCTGAAAATCTTCGTGTTGCATCTTTGGAAGATAATGAACTTAAATACTTAAATACCAACGCGCGCACCCACACACAGACACTTGCACACACTAAGATTGAAATATATAAAGAAATAGGGACAGACCGTCCTTGTTTTGAATGTTTCTTTTTTTAATTCAGGTCTCAGATGAGTTCTTTGAATTCTATACATTCTATATCAATTTTGTACTACGTTACAGTTGGAATACAATACCTTCTGTACCTACCTTGCGTATATTGTACATTTATGATCGAAAAAATTATGAATAGAAAAGATTACTTCACTGTGCAAGGTCTGAACTTTTACTTTCTTTACCACCTGCCTGAGGTACGTAGTGGAAGTCTTGCATTTCACTCAAAAATTATAGACCGTGATGTCAAACATATTCACATAATTTTTAAGACAAAATTCTGTATATCTCATACATGATCAAAAACGAAATTTGATAGCGTTCCAACATAAAGTAACCTTTACATGCAACATTTTTTTTTTAATGTTTATTATCTCAAAAACTGTTCTAAATATATTGGTTTAAAGCCCTGATAGTGTGGTAATATTGTCATATTTCCCCTCTTTAATGTTATTCTATCATTTTATATAACTACAAACGAAGGAATAGAACTTGCACTACAGTTATGTGGACAGAGAAACTGAAGTTCAGAGTTACTGCCCTGCATTAATAACCTCTTTAGCCAGTCAAAAAGCAACGAACCCACATGATGGATAGAGTACACACTTTAATTGCAGTCTAGTAAGAGTCGACGGTTACTAAATAAAAACCTATATCGATGCTACGCGATGCTAGTTTTATTTTCTTACATAAATTTGCAATAAGTAAACAGCATTTGTATTTCCTACTCTATTCTAATATTCTGTGTGAAAAACTACGTTTTTAAATATTCTTTGTCTTGCCAGTTACTTTCTCTACACGTACTATGTACATAGTGTATAGAGAATATATTGCACTCCACCCTAATTCGATACCGAGATTTCACAGGAAATATGTGTCTTAGGGTACCCTGTATCCAAAAAAAAAAATTTCAGAAAAAGGTCCGTGTGTCTGAACACGATGACTCAAAAACGAAAAGTCTGTAAAATATCAAAATTGGTATTCAGGTTTAGTATCTTCCAGGGATGTGACACGAAGATTTTGTGAAAAATCCCCCCTCCCACAACTACCCTTTACATGGAAGTTTTTTCGAAAATGTTGATTTTCTCAACAATGGCTCTTAACGATTTTGACTAAAATTTCGTATATTAAAATATATTTACCTGATAAATAAAATGTATATCTTTAATTTTCTGGGAATAGCCTCTGAAGAGTACTTTATTATGGATGAATTTTACGGTATTTTGAATAACTGCTAAACCGTAATAGATGGACAGAGCACTTTAAAACACACAATTTATGTTATATACATTTTTTCATGTAGTTGATCGTTTGAAATATTCCTTATTTTTGGTTTCAGCTTTGAAAAACTTACTTTTCTCATACAGTATTTTGTCAACTCCTGTTCATACAAACAAAGTAACTTCAGTCACATAGCAACCAGCTTTTGACTATCACTTTAACCTATGGTACTCCGTTATTTCGCTTCTACTTGCAAGGAAGCCAGCAATAATATTATTTCTGTTATTTTTTTCTGATTAGCATGAAGTAAATAGTTGTATAAGCTTTTTAAGAATAATTTGTTGCAGAGATGTAGAGAAAGTCATGTGAATGGAGCACAACAGATTTTTTTTTCATTTAGTGACTTGGATAACCTGTTCAATTCCTCGAAGCGGAAAGAGCAGTAGAGGGAGTGAGACTTATATTCGGAGGGTCTGGTTATAAAAAGCTGGGATGAACAAAGCGAATTTGGAACTAAGTTAAAATTTCGTTCCTTTGTTGCTTGCGCGCGGACCGTTCCGTCCGCCCTACCCTGGTAATTTGAAAGGCCGTTGTTTGCAAAACATACGTGCAGAAGTAGTTGCCTGTACTGACAGGGGCGCCATGGCATGAAATATGCTACAGAAAGAACGTATGCTATTGTTGCGAAAGAATTGGGTGATCCTTTAGAGGGAATGTTTTAATGTGGATAGGCGACAATGGTTTTTCTCTTTTACTGTTTCTTTTACGGAGATAACTGAATTGGAATATAATTTCAGTTATTTTTAATCCAGATCAACCACAGCACTGGTGCAGGAGGTTCCTTTGAAGTATCTCAAACTGCTTCAGAAAGAATTTCATATTGCTGTTTTCTCTGTATTTTTACTTTCTCTATACATAGTATGTACATAGTGTATAGAGAAGGTATTGCACTCCACCCAAAAATTTGATACCGAGATTTCACCGGAAATATGTTTTTGGGTCCCCTGTATCCAAAAAAGCATTTTGAGAAAAAAATCCATGTGTGTGTCCGTGTGTCTGTGAACACGATAGCTCAAAAACGAAAAGTAGATAAAATACCAAACTTGGTATTTAAGTTTAATATCTTCCAGGGATGCGACACGAAGATTTTGAGAAAAATCCCCCCACCCCCAACTACCCTTTACATGGAACTTTTTTCGAAAATTTTGATTTTCTCAAAAATGGCTCTAACGATTTTGATTAAAACATCGTATATTAAAGATATTCACCTGACAAATAAAATGTATATCTTGAGTTTTCTGGGAATAGCTTCTGAAGAGTAGTTTATTTTGGATGAATTTTACTGAATTTTGAATAACTGCTAAACAGCAAGAGATGGACAAAAACTTACTACACAAAAAATGTAGAACACATTAAAACACACAATTTATGTTGTATACATTTTTTTCGTGGAGTTCGTCGTTTTAGAGACATTCCATATTTTTGGTTTCTGCTAAGAAAAACTTATACAGGAGTTTGTCAACTCCTATCCATATAAACAAAGGAACTTCATTGACATAGCTACCATCTTTAGACTATCACTTTAACCTATGGTAGTCCCTTATTTCGCTTCTACTTACAAGGAAGCAAGTAATAAGACTATTTCTGCTATTTTTTTCTGCTTAGCATAAAGTAAATAGAAGTATATGTTTTTTAAGAATAAGCTTGCATTTAGTTTCTACTCCGTACCTAGCTAGCGTAATGGTTGTAGTATATGTGTGTGTCTGTCTCTCTTTTTGTAAGACAATCCTCTGCTGCGACAAGTTGTCTCAATGGGTTTATTTCTTTAGAGGATTTCAGTTCCAAGCAGTAACTCAAAACAAGAAAGTTTGCAAACTCCATAGCAAATATCCCTTCTCTTTCGTCAGGAGACCTTGTAGAGAGTCGAAATGGGAGCTGAGAACTTTAAAAGGTTCAATTTATTACTGCACTGTCTCCGAGTAGCAGTTTTTAGTTGCTTCTGGAACATTTCAAGGGTACTAGAGAAACATAAAATGCTTTATCCCGTGTTACCAACATTGATTTTGGCTTAGCAGACCTGAGCTGAATTTTTAAATATTGGCTGAACTTGTTACAGAAAGAACAGCAGCTCAAGCATAAGCTGTTCTTAAGAAAATGCTTGCAAGGAAGAAAGCGCCACGATAACTTAGGGATAACGATGGGAATATGATGCGAACGGATGGTACTCAACACCGAACCTTATGTTGGTAAATCTACCTTACCTCACGAGGGAGCACTACGGGAGGGTGGGGTAAGAGGGAGTTCGGAACCAAGAATGACAGGGTGCCAATTTTCCACATGGAAACATCCCGACAGCCGGACAGGTGGACCGCGGGCCTCGCCCCCACATACCAACCGCTTCAGCTGAGGGTGCTGCGGACCCCTAGCACCGGTGTGAGACGTCCAAGCATTTTCATATCAAGTGTTCAATTTTATTCCATTAACATAAAATGATGCCATATAAATTTGTTGATTGTGCGCTAAAGAAAAAAATAATTACTGAAAGTAATTAGCCTGTAAGTGTTCCGCAAGTATCAGAATATTGAGTGTAATGTGTATTTTAACTATTATTTCATTAGTGATCAAAAATAATTATTTTAAAGAATCCAACAATGATAATTGCATTGCTACATGCTTGAAAAATCAGATGTGTACCATTCACATGACTTTCTCTATATCCCTGCAACAAATTTTTCTTAAAAAGCTTATACTTCTATTTACTTTATCCTAATCAGAAAAAATGAGCAGAAATAGTCTTATTACTTGCTTCCTTGTAAGTAGAAGCGAAATAAGGGACTAGCATAGGTTAAAGTGAAGTCCAAAGCTGGCTGCTATGTCAATGAAGTTCCATTGTTTATATGGATAGGAGTTGACAAGTTCCTGTATGAGAAAAGTATCCGTTTTTCATAGCAGAAACCAAAAATAAGGAATGTCTCAAAAACGACGAACTTAGAAAAAAAAATGTGTATAACATAAAGTGTGTGTTTTAACGTGCTCTACATTTTTTGTGTAGTAGGTTTTTGTCCATCTCTTACGGTTTAGCAGTTGTTCAAAATTCAGTAAAATTCATCCAGAAGAGGCTATTCCCAGAAAATTCAAGATATACATTTTATTTGTCAGGTAAATCTCTTTAATATACGATATTTTAATCAAAATCGTTAGAGCCATTTTTGAGGGGTGGGGGAATTTTTCTCAAAATCTTCGTGTCGCATCCCTGGAATACTAAACTTAAATACCAAGTTTGGTATTTTACCAACTTTTCGTTTTTGAGTTATCCTATTCACGGACACACACACACACACCTTTTTGTGAAAATGCTTTTTTTGGATATTGGGGACCCTAAAACATATATTTCCGGTGAAATCTCGGTATCGAATTTTTGGGTGGAGCGCAATACCTTCTCTATACACTATGTACATAGTGCATATAGAGAAAATACGTAAAAAGGAAGTTTTTCTAGTATACCGCATCTCCAAGCGTTGTATACCCATATTTAAATTTTCACTAAGCGTAAATAGCTTATTAAATAAATATTATATGTACGAAAAGTAATTTATTTATGAATAAAAGGAAGTCTGTATTATATACTTCCTTAGAGAGTATTTGATAAGGAAAAACATATAAGTTTCGAGCCTATATAAGAGCTGAATAGACGCTCAGCTCTGTGTATTCGTTATTGGCCAGTCTTTGTGTGCGCACCATTTCTCGGCTCAAGGGTAGCGTCCTCTGGGAGCGCGTGCTGTAGAAAGTAATCTTCATTTATCTGTGCCATCCTGCAGTTTTACTAACTATTGTATCAAGTAATACCCAAGAATATACAAGAACATCTTACCAGTGACACCAGTGTATTATTTATAAATATTATATTACCTGTAATGAACTATCTTCCTCAAGGCCCGGACCTGAGAGGACATATTACCGTGAGTAATATTAAAGAAGAGAGAATCTCGACTAGCTCTTCGACTGGAAGTTGCTATACATTGAATAATATATGTGTAAAAACTTTACTCTCACACGAGGAGTAATATGTGCGTAACAGGTGGTACTCCTGACGTGATGTGCTGAGCGCCTTCTGAAAGGAAGTTGTTCGGATTGGGTTGGTCTCGCCGGGGGAGTGTTTCCGATATTCTGGGAGATAAGGTACGTCATGACATGGTTGCTTAGACGGAATTGTGAGACGCCTCTATATGTTAGGTAGTGGCCTGGTCAGCTAATATATTGCTGTCAGACCGATTAAGATTTTTCAGTATCTTCCGTTCGGGATTGACGGGCGTAAATGGCGTATCCACTTCCATGCTGGTGTGTACACACGGTGGAGGGTCTAGGTGTTGCCCTCGGAGGCAGTTTCGGGTCCACGTAGATGCCCGCCCCACAGGATCCAATCCATGGGCAATTCTGCAACCAGCAGAACTCGTGAGAGTCACAATGAACATCTGGTTCCCTGCCGTGCTGTACAGACACCATCGGCGACACTTCCAACCCTTAAAGAAATCGGTGGGATGAAGTATGAAAGGAAATGACAACGGAACCCAAAAGAAGGAACAAGATGAGACGCCTACCCAGCATTTCCCTAGCGATAGGCATGAATATGAGGAAGTGGTTGATACCAAAGCAATTTCGTGGAATGAGTGACGGGGGAAACCGGAGGACCCGAACAAAAACCGCCCAGATACCGCTTCGTCCACCACAAATCCCACATGCGGGCGCTTGGGATCGAACCCGGGCTGCCCTAGAAGAGGCGAGCGGTCTATTCAATCAACCACATACATAATGGGCTGATATCTTCCGTAGTATTAATCTCGAACATTAACCGCATAACAAAAAAATATGTTACATTCACATGACTTTCTCTACATCTCTGCAACAAATTATTGTTCAAAAGCTTATGTCTCTATTTACTTCATGCTAATCGAGAAAAAATTAGCCGAAACAGTCTTATTACCTGTTTCCTTGTAAGTAGAAGAGAAATAAGGGAATACCATAGGTTAAAGAGTTAGTCAAAAGCTGGTTGCTATGTGACTGAGGTTCCTTTGTTTGTATGGAAAGGAGTTGACTAATTTCTGTACGAGATAAGTATGTTTTTCAAAGTTGAAACCAAAAACAAGGAATATCTTAAAAACGATCAACTCCACAAAAAAATGTATGTAACATAAATTGTGTGTTTTAATATGCTCTACATTTTCTGCCTAGTAAGTTTTTGTCCATCTCTTACGGTTCATCCGTTATGCAAAATTCCGTAAAATTCATCCAGAATAAAGTAGTCTTTAGAGACTATTCCCAGAAAATTCAAGATGTACATTTCATTTTTTTAATATAAGATATTTTAATCAAAACCGTTAGCCATTTTTGGGAAAATTTTCGAAAAAAGTGGAGGGATTTTCTTGAAAATCTTTGAATACCAAGTTTCGTTCCTAACGGTATTTTTATTTTTGAGCTATGCTGCCCAGAGACACACATATACACGGACGGTGTTCTAAAAATGCTTTCTGTTTGGATTCAGGGAGTCTCAAAAAATATTTTCGGTGAAATATCGGTATCTAATTTTTGGGTGCAGTGCAATACCTTCTCTATATACTATATACATAGTACTATAGAACAAGTAAAAATAATAGCATTTTGCATTCAGCAATTATCTATTAATTGTTTCCTTTGAGAAGGATAAAATGGGACAAAGGAATGTTATGTGCTCTAAGCAGTTGTATAGAAGATTAACAGAAGCTTGGTTGGGATTAAGCGGAGATCGGAAGCTGACCTGAGCCAACGTCTGCGCCACCAAGTACTTCTTGTTAACCCTATTCTCCGTAGTTTGTAGCAGAGGTTCCCAGAAGTTGGAATAGTCCAAGTTCAGAGATAACTAGTTACTTCTCTATTTTGTTTTACATTACAAACTGGATGTTAAGTCCCAAGTACGCCCCCCTTCTCTTAGAATGTGCTGTTTCACACCTTGTATTAGCAAACGCGGTCACCAGGTCACACCATTTCTGTGGAGTTAATGAAACAAAGCAGCTCAGATGAAAGAGGATGGAAGCTGTGTGTATTAGAGTCTTTACCACTTAAGAGAATTAAAATAATCTTATGACAGTTAAAACGAAAACGCTAAGACTGTGTTTGATTAGGGCAATGAACGCATTAATGAAATTTAATGAGAATGTAAAAGTTTAGTTTATTGAATTAAATTATATTTATAACTTTCATCCTAAACGACTGTTTTAATATACAGGGTGTTAATGAACTTCACCGAAATAATTTGCGAGATTGTGCACGTGACTGATATAAGTAATTTGAGATCGGCGATGCATGGCCCCCGGATAAACATAACGCAGCTACATAGCGTTAAACGTGTGGGTATCAGGTGCTGATAAGTCGGTGTTAAAGCAAAGCAAGTTCAAAAGAATGTCTTTAAAACTGCTGCCCGAGTATAGAAATATCGAGTTATAGCAGCTCGTTACTAGCGTGCTCAAGCTTTAATGTCGCAAAAATCTGTAAAATCTCGAACTAATCACTTGACAGTGCGACACTGAGCCTTCATTATCTACGTTCTTGAGTTATGTAGCCTACTCTGGAAGCGTTTTTTTACTGCTCTGGTGGCTTAATGCATAACGTGGGTAGCTGATATCCCAAAGGTCGTGAGTTTGATTCCTGTCTTAGAATAAATGTTTTTATTATTATTTTTACTTTCTCTATACGTACTATCTATACATAGTGTATAGAGAAGGTATTGCACTCCACCAAAAAATTCGATACCGAGATTTCACCGGAAATATATGTTTTAGGGTCCCCAATAGCCAAAAAAAGCATTTTCACAAAAAGGTCCGCGAGTGTCCGTGTGTCTGTGAACACGATAACTCAAAAACAAAAAGTCGGTAAAATACCAAACTTGGTATTTAAGGTTAGTATCTTTCAGGGATGCGACACGAAGATTTTGAGAAAAATTCCCCCCACCCCAAACTACCCTTTACATGGAACTTTTTTCGAAAATTTTGGTTTTCTAAAAAATGGCTAACGATTTTGATTAAAATATCGTATATTAAAGATATTTACCTGGCAAATAACATGTATATCTTGAATTTTCTGGGAATAGCCTCCCAAGACTACTTTATTCTGAGTGAATTTTACGGAATTTTGCATAAGTGCTAAACCGTAAGAGAGAGACAAAAACTTATTACTCACAAAATGTAGAGCACATTAAAACACACAATTTATTTTGTATACATTTTTTTCGTGGAATTGATTCTCTTTGAGATATTCATTGCTTTTGATTTCAGCTATAAAAACTTTCATTTTTCTCATACAGGACTTTGTGAACTCGTGTCCATACAAACAAAGGAACTTCAGTCGCAGAGCAACCAGCATTTGACTATCACTTTAACCTATGGTACCCCCTTATTTCGCTTCTACTAACAAGGAAGCAAGTAATAAGACTATTTCTACTAATTTTTGCTCCATTCGATGAATAAATAGTATAATTTGTTGCAGTAAAATAGAGAAAGTCATGTGAATGGAGCACATCAGATGTTTTTGTTTATCCTTCTACTGACCAAGCAATGAACAGAAATTCACGTAGTGTTGGGCTCTTAAAAGGTATGGCTGTTGCTTAAACCTAGCATGTAGGCGTAATTCACTTGTCTACAAGGAAATACGCAATTTAAACTTTCTACAAATGCTTATTTGGATTAATGTGAATTAGATGCAAGAATATTTTAAGAATAATTTCTTGCACAATAGGTCAAGAGGGTCATGTGAATATATTGCATCATGTTGGTTATTATTTTATTTTTGTTGTTGTTTTGTTTTTGCTCCCATCGTCCAAAGTTGAAGCTATAAAACGTCCTCTTTCATCTTAATTAAATCCCTTCATTTTGTTGCTTTAAACTCTTCCTGCTTTCCTCATTTCTTAATGTAACTCCGCAGAGCACTTTGCTAAAGTTTAACAAGCTTTGTGCAAAGCCCGTGCTCCAAAAATGAAATTATCGATGATGGACTCATCTCAGTTATTCGGTAAACTTTCGATTCGATATGAAATATGAAAAATCTGATGTGTTCCATTCACATGACTGTCTACATCTCGGCAACAAATATTGTTAAAAAGAAAATCGACAAAAATTTAGTGGAAATAGTCTTATTACTTCTTTCCTTGTAAGTAGAAGTGAAATAAGGGAGTACCATATGTTAAAGTGATGGGTAAAATCTGGTTGCTATGTGACTGAAGTTCCTTTGTTTGTATGGACACGAGTTCACAAAGTCCTGTATGGGAAAAATATAGCTGAAACCAAAAACAAGGAATATCTCAAAAACAATCAACTCCACGAAAAACATGTATACAACATAAATTGCGTGTTTTAAAGTGCTCTACATCTGTTGTGTGGTAAGTTTTTGTCCATCCCTTACGGTTTAGCAGTTATGCAAAATTCCGCGTAAAATTGACCCAGAATAAAGTAGTCGTCAGAGGCTATTCCCAAAAAATTCAAAATATGCAGTTTATTTTTCAGGTAAATATTTTTAATATACGAAATTTTAATCAAAATTGTTAACAGCCATTTTTGAGAAAATCAAAATTTTCGAAAAAAGTTCCATGTAAAGGGTAGTTTGGGGTGGGGGTATTATTCTCAAAATCTTCGTGTCGCATCCCTGGAAGATACTAAACTTAAATACCAAGTTTGGTATTTTACCGACTTTTCGTTTTTGAGTTATCGTGTTCACAGGCACGCGGACACACACGGGCCTTTTTCTGAAAATGCTTTGTATGGATACAGGGGACCCTAGAACATATATTTCCGGTGAAATCTCAGTATCGAATTTTTGGGTAGAGTGCAACACCTTCTCTACACACTATGTACACAGTGCGTATAGAGAAAGTAAAACTGGAGAGCAGATTGGCTGAAGCTAAAGTGGTTTTAAATTCAGGTTAATGTTTGATAATCCTTAATATTAGACAGGAAGGTAATATAAAGTCTGATGTGTTACATTTTCTAGTACGCTTCTAATGGGATATTTTAACTAATCAGGTCATATTCTTCTATTTATTTCTTTGCTAGTCGAGAATAAAATTCATTACAAAGGTCATATGAGGTAATCATAACATAAAGAAATGATGAGATTGTGTGTGTGTGAGCAGCATAAATCAAAAACGAAAAAAAGTTAAATACCAAAATTAATATTTAAGTTTAACACTTATCAAGGATGCCCCTGAAGTTTTCTAAGACTTTTAAAGAAATTTATAACAAAGATCACTGACTGCTACACAATAGTTATGCTAACTCCTTTTATTGTTCCAATGTATGGAAAATATATACAAATAATTTTAAAGTGCGCTCATATATTTGTAAGCACATTTAACTGCTGGACATTTAAAACGTGTATCTCACATAAAAACACAAAACTTTAATGTAACTATATTTTACAAAACGCTATTTATGAGCCCTAAAAATAGGGTGTAATTTAGCAGGCCAGCACAAGTATCTAAAAACCTGATGTGTTCCATTCACATGACTTTCTCTCTCTACATCTCTGCAACAAATTATTGTTGAAAAGTTTATGCTTCTATTTACTTCGTGCTAATCAAGAAAAATTAGCAGAAATAGTTTTATTACTTGCTTTATTGTAAGTAGAAGCGAAATAAGGGAGTACCATAGGTTAAAGTAAAAGCCAAAAGCTGGTTGCTATGTGACTGATGTTCCTTTGTTTGTATGGACACGAGTTGACAAATACCTGTATGAAAAAATTATGTTTTTCACAGCTGAACCCAAAAACAAGGAATATCTAAAAAACAATCATCTCCACACAAAAAAAATATATATAACATAAATTGTGTGTTTTAAAAGTGCTCTATATTTGTGTGCTAAGTTCCTGTCTACCTCTTAGGGTTTAGCAGTTAATGCAAATTCCGTAAAATTGACCCAGAATAAAGTAGTCTTCAGAGGCTATGCCCAGAAAATTCAAAATATAAATTTTATTTTTCAGATAAATATCTTTAATATACGATATTTTAATCAAAATCGTTACAGCCATTTTTAGAAAATCAAAATTTTCCAAAAAAGCTCCATGTAAAGGATAGTTTGGGGTGGTGGGATTTTTCTTAAAATCTTCGTATTGCATCCTTGGAGGATACTAAACTTAAATACCAAGTTTGGTACTTATCCGACTTTTCGTTTTTGAGTTATCGTGTTCACAAGACACGCGGACACACACACACACACGGAACTTTTTCGGAAATTGCTTTTTTTTGGATACAGGGGACCCTAAAACATATATTTTAGGTGAAATCTCGGTATCGAATTTTTTGCTGGAGTGCAATACCTTCTCTATACACTATCTACATAGTACGTATAGAGAAAGTAAACATTTATATAGTAATAGTAATATAAATACTACTACTACCACTACCACTACCACCACCACCACTACCACCACCAGCACCAGCACCACCACTACCACCACCATTACCATTACCACTACTATTACTATTAATAATAATAATTCGTTCTCTCTACTCAGTATCTAATCCAAAGACAATTAACTAGGGTAGAGACGTTACCTCGAAAGGGGACCGAATTACAAGATAATTATTAGTTATCATAATAATATGAAGCACTAAATATCGTTGAGCTAGGTTATACTAATGCATCATCCTTTTAAGCCTACCAACAAATTCCTGAATTCTTCTGGGTTTGTAAACAAGAGCTTACATAGCTTGAAAAACCAATAAAACAAGCAAAGCCACCCATTCCAGTCAGCAAATACAGCTCTCGGCACAATTTAGATTGCAAGCACTACTCCTACGTCTTGGTGGTTGCATATGCAGTAAGGCTCACGTTGCTCCTCTTGGTTTCGTGTCTACAGTAATGCATCTAGTAACTTCTACAGTTTTTATTCGGTTTAAATTATGATTCAGCATGATATTGTACATCGCAGAGAAAATATAAAGGCTTAAAATGTCTTTAGTATTTGTATACACACAACCTGCAGGCTGAAAACGGCACATAGTTTGATGAATATCCTGCTGGAAACACTACGAGGTGCATTCAAGTTATAACACCTCCAATTTTTCCACACTAACTAGTTATTCGAAAATTGTGAAACTTGACACTTCTCGACGCAATCTCGCTGCAGTCGTACACATTTTTTGCAATGTTGATGCCATGATTCCATGGTTGCTGTAAACGCTTCTTTAGGAGTTTTTCTTGACACTGGAAAATTGCTGAAGTAATAGCGGCACGGCTGGTGAATGTACGGCCACGGAGAGAGTTTTTCATCAGAAACAGCCAAAAGCCGTTAGCAGCCAGGTCAGGTGAGTAAGGAGCATGAGGAATGACTTCAAAGATATTTGCTCAAAGAAACTGCTGTGTCATCCGTCAGCATTCCTGTCGCCCACCTGGAGGACACTTTTTGCATTTTCAGGTTGGCAAATAGGATTGTGTGCACAGATCCCATAGAAATGCCAATTGTAGAGCTGATATGTTGCATAGTCATTCGGTGATGTGTTCCATGGACATTCGGTGATGTGTTCCATGGACATTCGGTGATGTGTTCCATGGACATTCGGTGATGTTCTATGGTCGTTTGGTGATGTGTTCCATGGACGTTTGGTGATGTGTTCCATGGTCGTTTGGTGATGTGTTCCGTGGTCGTTCGGTGATGTGTTCCGTGGTCGTTCGGTGATGTGTTCCATGGTCGTTTGGTGATGTGTTCCATGGTCGTTTGGTGATGTGTTCCATGGTCGTTTGGTGATGTGTTCCATGGTCGTTTGGTGATGTGTTCCATGGTCGTTTGGTGATGTGTTCCATGGTCGTTTGGTGATGTGTTCCATGGTCGTTTGGTGATGTGTTCCATGGTCGTTCGGTGATCGGTTCCTTAGTCATTCAGTGATCCTCCAAAACACGTCTCTTCAATCGCTTGATTATGTCATCAGACCGGCTTGTCTGAGGCCAAGAATCTGTCTTAGTAATCGCACAACATTCTGCATTCTTTGAACTGTCGCACACATTAGACACATCCATGACACCATCACCACTTATCTCACTTAACTGGTATCAATCTGTGTTACACCATGCAAAAGGAGAAAACAAATGTTACAGTCCGAAAATGTTGCCATTTTAAGTATACAAGCCAATCCTCACTCGCTATTGCCTCAAGAAATTGTGTGTGCCATACATTGCTGCCATCTCGGTCATGCATTAACAAAGAGTGCCAACTTATCTTAAAATAAACCGCATGCTTCTATCTGTTTCCAGTTCTGAGATAAACGATGGGAAGTGATACAACTTGAACGCACCTCGTAAAAAGGAATGCACACAAAGTTTGCTCCCCCTTTGTGTTGCTGAAGCTCTCCGCTGATGGAAACTCAATACTGGGACAGAAGTCTATACGCAAGTACAAACACATTTGGACCCCATTGTGACGCAGAAGTACATTCGAGTTCATTCAGGTGTGTTGGACCTTTAACTGACAATCTTCTCTACAGCCGAGATCTGAATAAAAGTGTGTCTACATGACACAAGAACATTCACGATTTCTTTAGTATTATGTTCCCTAAACCTATGTCATGGGTACAATTCCCACTGGAGCGGGCTTTTTATACTTTCTCTAGCCCCGTATGTACAAAGTATATAGGGATTGAGAACTATTGTATTCCACCCAAAAATTTGATACCCCCTGTATCCAAAAAAATCATTTTCAGAAAAAGGTCCGTGTGTCTGTGAACTTGATAACTCAAAAACGAAAAGTAGCTAAAATACCAAACTTGGTATTTAAGTTAAGTATCTTACAGGGATCCGACACGAAGATTTTGAGAATTTTGATTTTCTTATAAAATGGCTCTAACAATGTTGATTAAAATATCGTATATTAAAGATATTTCCCTCGAAAATAAAATGTATATCTTGAATTTTCTGTAATAATGGTTTGTTGCCGAATAGGTAGAGAACGCAATGTGATAGAGCACATCGAATTTGTAGCGTTTGTTCTTTCACATCAGCTACTTGTTGGAAAGCTGAGAATTGATTTTCAAGTGTTTATTTAGTTTGGAATAAATGCTATATTTAGTAGTATAGATATGTATTTTGTATAAAGCAAATACTAACAATTTGTTTTGCTTTGTTTCAGGTAAGTGCAGAGATCGTATTATCTAAGGTAAGGTTGATTTAGCCCTAAATTATCTCCAGAACTTATAAAACTATAATTCTTAGAATAAAAACTGTTTTAAAACTTTAGTGAAAATAATATCTCCATACCAAAATGCAATGTACCCTTAAGAGATATATATATATATATATATATATATATATATATATATACACTAATTAAAACAAAATTTTTCAAGAAAAGAAAATAAAGCCTTGAAGAATTGTATAGGTTTATAAACCATTCTATTACAAGAGTATCAACAAAACCTTACCAATGCACGCAAGCTTGCAAAATGTAAACTGTACGCTGATGTATGTAATGAAATACAAAAGTATGCCACTAAAACGTATTATCCCAAAGTTCTTTGTATAATCAAACTGTTAACTCTTATTTACTGAACGTTTGTACCTTATCTTAATATTACAAATAGACTATCCTAACCTTTTTAAGCGGTGACTAAATGACAAAAATCGCATTTTTGTGGCTGGTAATTTCTTTTTAAACTGGCATGCAAGTGTTTAAGCATAGTACTTGCATTTTAAGTACATTTTTAAAAATGTGTCAACGTCCATTTGTACTCTTGTGTCTGCTTATATTTTCTGCAGCAAAGTTCATCCTTTTAGAGGAGATTTTGCTATAAAAATTAGTACCCAGTAGTAGTTTCCAATTTTTAAGCTATGTGGTTTCTTTATTCCCTCAAATAAAGCACAAATTTCTCATATAAATAATTTTTATCAGATACTGTTGAGAAATGTTCACTAAAATTTTGAGATACTGAAAAGAACATTTGGGTGCTTTTATAGAAGTACTTTGGTGTTAAGATATTTGATTAATTTTAAAAACGCGAGGATTTGGGTATAAGGCTTTGAAACTATTTTATTTTGTGATGAAAGATTATCGGAGACAAAATAGTTTATAGCATGGGGGAAAAGAGGCAGTTTTATGTTAACGTCCGATGGTGCTGGAATGGCCTGTAGGACAGCAGTGAGCAATGCGAAATCAGTTGTCCGGCGACCGCCGTACCAGATTTAACTCGTATGTGTGTCAAAACAGCCATTCCCATAAGACACAGGGAATTGGTGGAAGCTGTTGGACATATTGAACTGAGAGATGGATAGGTGAAGCAGAGTGGCCGGATGGCTAGTGCATCCTGGATTTGGAAGAACTAGAGCACTCATCTTGATTTGTGTCTATGTGGCGTCGAAACAAGGTAAGGTAACTCATTACATGGTAGGCGGTTTGCAGCACTTGAGGATATTGGAAATGCTGTACATCTAGAGATGACCAGAATTCTATAAGACAGGAAATTAATGAGGCATCTGGTTCTCAGCGCTTCCCTCGTCGTTGGCAGGGTGTTGTGAATGTTGCAGGGGCCTTTAGATACCCTTTGAGGGTATCTAAGCTATGCTGAGCGTGAAACGTTAAACCAATGATGTCATTACTAGGGATAGCATCTTGGGGACCGATAGCGCTACAGAATCAAAGACGGCCGCGCCGTGGCCGAGTGGTTAGACCACTTGCCTCTCACTAAGACGGCCGGGGTTCGATCCCAAGCGACCGCATGTGAGATTTGTGGTGGACAAACCGGCGCTGGGGCGGGTTTTCTCCGGGTACTCCGGTTTCCCGCGCCATCGCATTTCATCATCATTCATGTATCACCGTAAGTAGTGATATGGCCTGCGGTGCCATAAGTAGTTAAAGCGGGCGTTAAACACTACCAAAAAAAAAAAAAAAAAAAGAATCGATGTTAGCGCAGCATGGTATATAGCTGTAATGTGTTGACAATGCAGTGTGTACGCAGTGGTACTAATAGAAAGAAAATGGGACAGGGTTGCGGGTACACTGTGACGTTTTCACTAGCAGTGGAAGGCGATTGATATTGGGTGGGTGGTAAACATAAATACCACTGAGAATTAACACTTAATATTTACATAAATTCAATTGCTTTTGTGCAACAAGTCATCAGCATCATTATCCGGTTCATTTTCTCTGCGAGGGCATAACGCCCCACGTTGTATATGCTTAGTGCGCGACGGATGTAACACCCCGTTGAAGAGCCAAGAATGAAGGTGGTCTTACTCTTACGTTGACGGGTGCGTCTGGACTCGCTCCACTACCAAGAGTAGATCTCCCATGTACCTGGTTTTGAAGATCCACTTCCGAAAATGTCTCCGGCGTAGCTCAGCGTGCTGTCGACTCACTCGGGTGGTAAAGACAATGAAGGTAGTTTGGGAGTGGTCTTGCGAAATAGTTAA
This sequence comes from Hymenopus coronatus, assembly GCA_030762935.1. NCBI lineage: Eukaryota > Metazoa > Arthropoda > Insecta > Mantodea > Hymenopodidae > Hymenopus > Hymenopus coronatus. The sequence goes on from CM060893.1 coordinate 19,507,466, forward strand.
CACTTTCACTTTATCTATTCGTTTTACTCTTCACTAGAAGTAAGACACGTAGACAAGCACTTTGCTTTACAAACTCTAGGAGCTTTCCTTCTTTAACGACGTAACTTCTTTACTTTATGTAAGGCACTAACGTGATCTGATCATTTTCGTCATACAAAGTGAATGTAAATGTCCTTCATGATGAAATCTATTCAAAGTAATGTTAAACATTTACCTATAGTTGTTTTATAACATCAATTGTTTCCTGGTGTAGTCAAAGGGAGAAATAAGATGAAACAATTAAAAATTCTTATGAGTTTCTCTACAGCTTCTTCCACTAAGTATTCGTTTGTTACTTGATGGTTCTAAAATTCCACGCGCCTTACATGATCACAGAAAACCTAATAAGTTGCATTCACAATACCTTCTTTTCTCGCTCTTCTACAAATTATTCTTATAAAAACTTTCATTACACGTTTATACATTTTGTTGTAGGTATAACAAAAGCAAATAAGCTAAAGATGTAGTCAAATAAGTTTGATTACTTTCTCTCTTATTACTTTCACACCGTATAATAATCTGACAACGAGTATGCACCTTGAACTTAGCGGTGAGTGTTCTTAACAGCAATTACGCGCACATGACCTTAAGTGACTGACTTACTGCGCAACAGCGATTACGTGTACATAGCGACTGAGTGTATGTAAGAGAGCCCTGACATCCTACAATCTGCTATTTATATAATAGATTTGCTGCCATGGCTGTTTCATTCTGATTGGTCAGAATGACCGCGAACTTGGCGCCGAGACAGCCCATAATGCATCTTTCTTTACCCAGAATGCATCATAGCTCTCTCGTGACCATCACACAATGGAGAAAAACTCATTTCTCTGCAATTCGGGTCTTCACCAGATTGCGTCGCCTCGTATGTACAATGTACATAGGGATAGAGAAGTATTGTATTCCACCCAAAAATTCGATATCGAGATTTCACCGGAAATATGTTTTAGGACCCTCTGTATCCAAAAAAAAAAAAAAAAAAAAAAAAGGCATTTTCACAAAAAGGTTCGTGTGTGTGTCCGTGTGTCTGTGAACACGATAACTAAAAGTCGGTAAAGCACCATATTTGGTATTTAAGTTTAGTATCTTCCAGGGATGCGACACGAAGATTTTGAGAAAAATCCCCCCACCCCAAACTACCATTTACATGGAACTTTTTTCGAAAAGTTTGATTTTCTTAAAAATGGCTCTAACGATTTTGATTAAAACATCGTATATTAAAGATATTTAGCTGACAAATAATGTGTATATCTTGAATTTTCTGGGAATAGCTTCTAAAGACCTGTTTATTCTGGATGAATTTTGCTTAATTTGGCATAACTGGTAAACCGTAAGAGAGAGACAAAAACTTACTGCACAAAAAATGTAGGCCTTGTTAAAATATACAATTTACGTCATATACATTCTTTTCATGGAGCTTACCGTTTTCGAGGTATTCATTGTTATTAATTTCAGTTGTGAAGTACTTATACTTTTCTCAGATGGGAGTGTCCGTTTTTCTTTTGTTCTACTCCTGGCCAAGAAAAGAAGTGATTTGTAATGACAATCGCATAGCGACAGCTTTTAAAACATTTGACTATCGATTTAGCCTGTGTATTCCCTTATTTTCTTCCTACGTATAAGGAACTAAGTAATAAGAACATTGTGCTGAATACCTCGATTAACAAGGCGCAGAAAGAAGAATAATCTTATGTAAGAAGTTTGTAGAAAGGGGACCCTAAAACATATATTTCGGGTGAAATCTCGGTATCGAATTTTTGGGTGGAGTGAAATACCTTCTCTATACACTGTGTATATAGTGCGTATAGAGAAAGTAAAAATGTCCGTCTAAAACTAAGCCAGAGGAGTTGCGAGCTTCAACTTATTCTTACTCTGTCCTTTTAATCTCGGCACGTGTTCCAGAAGAAAAGAACAAGAAGTGCAGAAAACTTTCGAGTTCCGTCTTTCTTTCCCTTCCATTGGTGCTTCTTTTATGGCGTCACTTTGGATTAGAAACGGTGGAGAAAGCTCGTTATTGTTCACTCTGAAGATACTACTGCACTGCTTTAGCATACATTGTAGGATAATCATCTCTTGGCTTTGTTGTAAATTTACATTCGCTGCAATACATATAAACGCTACCATGTTTAGCATGCATACTCAAATATTTACTTGAATCTTTTCAAAACTCCTGAGTTAATCAAAGTAATGACTATTCTACGGTTTAACAAGGTTGATTGAAGAATAACTTTTAATTTCTCTACACGTACTATGTACACAGTGTATAGACGAAGTATTGTATTCCACCCAAAAATTCGGTACCAAGATTTCGCCGGAAATACATGTTTTAGGACCCCCTGAATCAAAAAAATGAATTTTCGGAAAAAGGTCTCTGTGTGTGTCCGTGTGCCTGTGAACACGATTACTCAAAAACGAAAAGTAGGTAAAATACCAAACTTGGTATTTAAGTTTAGTATCTTCCAGGGATGCGACACGAAGATTTTTAGAAAAATGCCACCACCCTCAATTACCCTTTACATGGAACTTTTTTCGAAAACTTTGATTTTCTCAAAAATGGCTCTAACAGTTTTGATTAAAATTCAATGTATTAAAGATATTTACTTGAAAAATAAAATGTATATCTTGAATTTTCTGGGAATAGCCTCTGAAGAGTAGTTTATTCTGGATGAATTTTACTGAATTTTGAATAACTGCTAAACAGTAAGAGATGGACAAAAATGTACTCCACAAAAAATGTAGAGCACGTTAAAACACACAATTTATGTTATATACATTTTTATCGCGGAGTTCGTCGTTTTGGAGACATTCCTTATTTTTGGTTTCTGGTATGAAAAACGTATACTTTTCTCATACTGGAATTTGACAACTGCTATCCATACATACATACAAACAAAGGAACTTCAGTGACATAGCAACCAGCTATTGATTATCACTTTAACCTATGGTACCCCCTTATTTCGCTTCTTCTTACAAGGAAGCAAGTAATAAAGCTATTTCTGTGGACAAAATAGCTAAAAAACGAAAAGACCGTTAAATACCAAACTTGGTATTTAGGTATAGTATCCCATAAGGATGCCACACGAAGATTTTCAAAAAATCCCCCACCACAAACTACCCTTTACATGGAGAAATTTTCTTAAAAATGGCTCTTAACGATTTTCATTAAAATCACGTATATTAAAGCTATTTGCACCCCAAATAAAATGTAGCTTGAATTTTCTGGGAATAGCCTCTGAAGACTACTTTATTCTGGATGAATTTTACGGAATTTTGCATAACTGCTATACCGTAAGAGATGGACAAAAACTTACCATACAAAAAATGTAGAGCACATTAAAACAGACCATTTATGTTACATAATTTCTTTCATGGAAATTATCGTTTTTGAGATATTCCTTGTTTAGGTTTCAGCTTTAAAAACATACTTTTCTCATACAGGTATTTGTCAACTCCTGTCCATATAAAGGAGCTTCAGTCACATAGCAACCAGCTTTTTGACTATCACTTTAACCTATGGTACTCCCTTATTTCGCTTCTATTTACAAGGAAGCAAGTAATATTTCTGCTAATTTTTCTCGATTAGTATGAAGTAAATAGAAGCATAAGCTTTTTAACAATAATTTGTTGCAGAAATGTAGTGAAAGTCATGTGAATGAAACACATAAGATTTTTTCGTTTTTGGTAGCTCGTGGTTAGCGAATTACTGATTTTATGGTTTAAACTGTAGCAGACCTGAATACCGCAGTGATAAAATTAATGGAGTAGTTTTTCAGCTGCTTAAATTTTGTTTTTTATTTATTTTTTTACTCTTGTATTATTAATTTATTTTTGGGATGTGAAGTAACGTAAAAATCATTTCAAACATACAATTTTTTAAAATGATACGGGAATTATTGGTCACTAAGTTAAACAATTAGTTCACCAAGAAATAATGAAGCAGATTAGAAATAAATACTTTCTTTTGTCTTAATCAACGAATACTGTAAAGAGCGCAGGATAATTTCCTTAGCAGGCGAGTGTTAAGTTAACTGAGCAAAGCAACTAGTTAGTGCGTTAGAATAATGCAACCAGTTAGTATTCCTGGTAAACCATTTCTGTGAATTATAACGGAAACAGAATACATAGAATTCAGCAATGCAAAGAATGAAAACTGTGTCTGAAATATCAATAATAAGACGGAGATTTGGCAACGTAGAACGTAGGAATTTCTGTGGGGTCGCCATGATGTAGGCGGGACTTAGGTTAGTGAAAAAAAATTGAATGTCAAAATATTGCACTACTGCGTCTCCATTAACGTTTAGTACTTGATATTATTTAGTTGCAGACATTAACTGCCACTTATAGCTTTTAATGCGGAAACATATTTTGCATAGATCCTAAAGTTCTGATACAGAGATGTGAAAATAAGACATGATGGGAATGGAGGAGTTAATCTTAGAAGAACATAGAATATCAACGATTTGACAGGTTTTGGGTATAGTGGCGTTTTATAAGGAGGAAATCCAATTTTAAGCAAATATTGAAAGAGAAATGTGGAAATTTTGGGTAACCGCTGATATGTGGAGAAGCCCTTTAAAGTAAAATTAAATTCGGGGTACGTAAAGACTAAATTCACTGCACATTTACTGTATATGCAAACAGTAGGTGCTCTCCGAACTGATTTTTGAACAAAGAAAACAAAACAGGGAGACGGAAGCCTCATTAGTGTGAACGAACAAATGGTGTATACGGTGCCTCCGATATCATCATTCCCGTAGGATGTTAATGTACATCTCAAACTTACCTCGTCTGAGCTCTCTAGCGTTTCTATCGTTCCCAAAGTGTATAGAGTTGTAAATAATAAAAGTTTCACTAAAATAAATTAGGTTTTCATTCTCTAGCTGAGAAATTTCAGAGCAACCTAAATACAACACATTCCTCTTCTTTACTAATCCTTTTCAATCTACACGATGTTCCTAATCTGGATTTTGTTCTACCATTTTTCTTCTCTCTCTCTAGATCTGTGCTTTAGACTGATTGATACCCCAAAGCCGCTTAACTTCATCCACGTCCGGTTTTCTTATTCTGCCCAACGCACACATTTAACTTAATCAGTGCAGCCAGTGAAAATGTGCAGAACAATTCATTTCAGGAAACACTTGATTTATGTTTCATAGGGCTGCCTCATTGAAACTGGAGCACCGGATATTTGATAGCGTGCATAGACTGTCGCATATAAAACATTAAATTGTGCATATATAAAATGTTTCAGTGAAAGCGTGTCAAAATTAATTAGAAACTGCAGAATATTCTAGTGAAAATTTTAAAGTAGAAAAGCTCTGCCTTAAGGACTTGGCTAAATATTTAGCAGGTTTAAACATGTGCAACAGAATCTGAAGTCTAGGCAGTAATGTTATAGTTTTTACTACTTCCTACGGGTAGAGAAAGTGTTGCATTACACCCAAAGTTTTGATTTCAAAATTCGCGCAAACTACACGTTTTAAGACCCTTCCAAATCCCCAAAATATTTTATCTCCCTAAGTAAAGAGCTATTGCATATGTAGGAGCACATACCACATGCTCACAAAATATATAAAAAGAGAAAATATACATAATATTATTAGCTTATAGAAAGCAAGGTAAAATAATTGCAAATATTCAGGAGTAGAGTTGTTAACTTAAGTAACCAAGGCAAGGCGAGCTAGCGGAATTCCAGATTACAGTTCACAAACCACCACCTGCTAATGAGCACAGGGTTTAGGCTAAAGGATGCATGATAGAAAAGAATAGACACACAAAGAAGTGAGACAGGAACTGACTTGTCTTCCAAGTATCACAGGGAGTTAGAAAAACAGACAAGGCAAGCATAGTGTTAAAGTGAGAAGGAACCACTTGGTATTTCCAAACGCGTCATGTGCACGCCATGACGTCAGAACTTGGCACAATTTATTCTCATAACTTGTGAGGTGATGCTAATCAAGAACCAATATGGTGCGGACGTTAGCGTCACCCAGGTATAGTATTTCAGGCAAGACAGATCTCTTACTCTACTCTACTCTGTCTATAATTATATCGCTTGAGCTTGTGTTCACGTTGAGTTGTGTGCACGTGGTGAGGGAGCGATATGCAGAGGGTTAGATTAGGATCCTCATTAATAAATTAAGCGGAGAGATGGTATTTGTTTATAAAACATTTGTAAGGGACAAGCTAGCCGCCCGTTGAAATACAAATAAATTCAAGTCGTAAGAGATTATGCAGTGTTTTATATATATATATTAGAAGATTAAGAGTGGAACCTACATCAACGCCGAAGCTGAGGACACTGCAGGAACGAGACCCCGATTCCGCGACACATTTCCATAAAAATTTATTCAATCGTTCACCAGAAGTCAATATTATGGGTCCTCTTTATTTTAAATAAATCATTTACACATTCTCATAAAGTACATGTACTAAGTAGAGGCAGTATTTCACACAATTCAATCCATGTTTGATTACTGAATCCCCCCAGAATTTCAGAAACAGTTTCACACCGCATGCGTGAGAGTATCTGCGAACAGCATAAATCAAGAACGAAAAATCGTTTAGTTACCAAATTGCGTTTATCTTCCAAACAAGTCAAATAAAGATTTTAAAGAAAATCAGCCACCCCAATTACCAAATAATTAAAGCATATTTCAAAATAACTCTACACTTTTTATTGCAATACCATACATCGAAACTAAGTATATAGCAAGTAAAATATATACCTTGAATTTTCGGGGAATATAACGTGTACTCCATTTCATTAGAAAGGAATGTTGTGTAATATTCCATATACGCGATATACGAAAAAAACGTATACCCCTAACTCACCATTTATTCCTAAAACCTTTTTGTCCCTTAAGCCATTTCCGAGATATATCGGTCATTAATGGTTCACTTGTTCCAAGCTTTGTTTTGTTTAAGCCTTTAGAAGTTGTTCCTCACGATTGGATGAAATATTAAGATTAGTGTAAAAGTCCAGCACTTAACGGTTGACTGTTGCCTTTTCATTTATATCTCTGTGTAAATACTAGGTTTAGCCTCATATGTATAACCTCCGGTAGTATGTATTAGTGTTATAAAAACACGCTGTGCGTTCAGAAGTTTTAAAATGTGGCCACTACCGAAGATTTTTTATTAGAAATGATGAAAGCTACGCGTTTTACCTTCTCTAGCCCCATATGTACAATGTACGTAGGGATGGAGAAGTATTGCATTCCACCCAAAAATCGATACCGAAATTTCACCGGAAATACATGTTTTAGGACCCCCTGTATCCAAAAAAAGCATTTTCAGAAAAAGGACCGTGTATGTGTGTGTGTTTCCGTATGTCTGTGAACACGATAACTCAAAAACAGGAATGCGACACGAAGATTTTGAGAAAAATCCCCCCACCCCAAACTACCCTATACATGAAACTTTTTTCGAAAATTTTGTTTTTCTTAAAAATGGCTCTAACATTTTGATTAAAATATCATATATTAAAGATATTTACCTAACAAATAAAATGTGTATCTTGAATTTTCTGGGAATAGCTTCTGAAGACCTGTTTATTCTGGATGAATGTTGCTTAATTTGGCATAACTAGTAAACCGTAAGAAATAGACAAAAACTTACTATACAAAATATGTAAGTCTTGTTAAAATACACAAGTTATGTCATGTACATTTTTCTCGTAGAGCTTACCGTTTTCGAGGTATTCTTTGTTATTAGTCTCAGTTGTGAAGTACTTATACTTTTCTCAGGCGGGAGTGTCCGTTTTTCTTTTGTTCTACTCCTGGCCAAGAAAAGAAGAAATTTGTAATGACAATCGCATAACGACAGCTTTTAAAACAGTTGACTATTGGTTTAGCCTAGTGTATTCCCTTATTTTCTTCCTACTTATACGGAACTAAATAATAACATTGTGCTAATGAGTACCTCGATTAGCAAGTAGCAGAAAGAAGAAGAATCTTATGTATGAAGTTTGTAGAACAGCTAGAGAAAGTCATTTGAGTGTAACACAGATTTTTTTATTTTGCCCCCTCTTTACTATATACTCTATCCCTCTCTCTTCCTCCTCTATACAATAACTCGGTAACATGTAAAAGTTCTGTACGGCGCTCAAAGAAATGGTTAATCAAGCTCGTGCATGGGCTGCCACTCATATTTTTCGTGCCTACAATATTTTAATGTTCCTATGTAAGGAAAATCAAATACATATTATAAAGATAACCTCATATGTATAAGTTATACATTTCACTACTGGCCTTAGCAAAGTTGTACGTTATATAAACATATTAATAAATTAATGAGCTACATTTTTTAAAGATCGCCACTAGTTACGAATCCTAAAATAATTACGGTACAAATTGCTGAGTCCTTATAACATGTAAAACAAATAAACATCTTAAAATTAAGAGAAGAAACAAAGAATATCCTTGCTGAGTAAAATTACCAAAGAGAAATAATTAAGAGAAAAAATCTACCTACAAATGCAAATGAACAGATGTTTATCGTAATGTCATTGAATCTGGGTTAAAACAATCCATCATTTAAAGATATTTAATAATTGTTTTCGATGAACATGAAGTAAATAGAGGCATAATCCTTTTAACAATAATTTGTTGCAGAGATGTATACAAAGTTATGTGAATGGAACACATCATATTTTTCTGTTTTTGTTTGCAAAATAGGCAGAAGTTACTGTCAAAGAAACGATGCTATTCTTAGCGTGCATTAACGCAATGCAAGAGCCAGAGGAAAAATAGTTCCATAAATCGGTTACTTCATTAAGATGTTCATCTCCGCCGCAGAACTTTTTTTTTCCCCCTCTAACATTTCTTTACGGGACAGCGCTAAGAGATAAAATATGTCCTTAAGTGATAGTGATAGCCAGAAATTCTCTCTTGCCCCCAGAGAGGGCGCAAGTGATGTTACTTGCCCCCTCCTTTCTCCTTGTTCAACAGTCTCAAAATCTATCCCTTGCCATCTGTGATATTTTAGTATTTTAATACTTTCTATATTATGTACAATGTATATTTCGACACCGAAATATTATCGAAAATGCATGTTTTGAGACCCCTGAAGAAAACAATGACTTTACTTTCTCTGTACGTACTATATACATAGTGTATAGAGAAGGTATTGCACTCCACCCAAAAAATCGATACCGAGATTTCACCGGAAATTTATGTTTTAGGGTACCCTGTATCCAAAAAAAGTATTTTCAGAAAAAGGTCCGTGTCCGTGTGTCTGTGTGTCTGTGAACACGATAACTCAAAAACGAAAAGTCGGTAAAATACCAAACTTGGTATATAAGTTTAGTATCTTTCAAAGATGTGACACGCAGATTTTGAAGAAAATCCTCCCACCCCAAACTACCCTTTACATGGAACTTTTTCGAAAATTTTGATTTTCTAAAAAATGGCTAACGATTTTGATTGAAATGCCGCATATTAAAGATATTTACCTGACAAATAAAATGTATATTTTGAATTTTCTGGGAATAGCCTCTGAAGACCACTTTATTCTGCGTCAATTTTACGGAATTTTGCATAACTGGCAAACCGTAAGAGATAGACAAAAACGTACGACACAAAAAATGTAGATCGGGATGAAACATACACTTTATGTCATATACATTTTTATCGTGGAGTTGATCGCTTTTCAGATATTCATTGTTTTTATTAGCCTTGAAAACTTTCCTGTCCATACAAACAAAAGAAGTTCAGTGACATAGCAACCAGCTTTTGACTATCAATTTAACCTATGGTACTCCCTTATTTCGCTTCGACTTACAAGGAAACAAGTAAAAACACTATTTCTGCTAATTTTTTTCTCGATACGAGTGAAGTAAAGCATTTGCTTTTTAATAATAATTTGTTGCGAAGATGTAGAGATAGTCATGTGAATAGAACACATCAGATTTTGGTTTTGGGGGGATCAAAAACATGTACTTCCCGTGAAATTTCGGTATTTTTGAGTGGAATGCAATACATTTTCTATTCACTATGTACATGGTACGTGTATAGAAAATAAAAATAATTCAACCATTTTTACAAGTTTTGCCAGTTTTCATAGATGCGTCACTTTAATCGAACTTGATACACTGTGCTTTATAAGACTGGTGAACAAAAATGATGTGAAGGTTGTGAACTTGAGGTGCAAGTTCTCCGGGACCTAAAATACCTTGAAGTCAAGTATCGAGAAAGAGATGAACATTGCAGAAGAATGACAAATTTATGCGCTGGGGATGAACCTGAAACTGCGAAAGAGGAACTCTTAGCTCAAGTTTAACGACCTGAGTTTGTAAGTTTGTTGAGGTAGAGTGCACGAGGGCCTATCCCCTGAAACGGCACGGCGAGCAGAGTTATAGCACTGCTGTTTCATTAAGTTTCGGCTTTGCATGCTCAACTATCGGGAACGCGACCGTTCTGATTTGTTTGTTTGCCCTAGCACGTAATTGGGTTTATCAGTTTTTGCTGGCAGGTAGCCTGCCGGATATGTTTGTCGCCCACAAGTCTGCTACCTCACAGACACTTGGCACCATTCACAATGTTGATAAACGACTGTCAGACATTTAAAGGTTATCTGTGACATGTCCCTTCAAAGACGATTCTGGTTTTTACTCTCACCCTCCCTCCCTCCTGCCAACAAGCACCATGTGCGTACATGTGGTTTTCCACCCAAAAGATTGACACCGAGATTTCACTGGAAATTTAAGAGGTACGTCCAGAAAGTAAGTTCCATTTGGCAATAAAATTAAAGTGTGTACAGATACAGAATAATTATTTATTGCACAAAATTCTACGACTCTTAAACTACTTTTCCACATAACCCGAAATTTTGCAGGCATTTGTCATAGCGTGGCACAAGTTTTTGTATACCTTCTTCATAGAAGTTTGCCGCCTGTGTCTTCAAAAAGTTGGTACCCACCGTGAGCAAAGTTTACGAAATTTCAGTTTTTCGGTAACAATTTCATGAATTAGTGATCGTGAGCTTTGGGGAAATTCCATAGCGAGAGCACTAATTGTAAACTTGCGGTTTTCCTGGATCTTGTTATCAATCGCGTGAACCAGTTCTTCTGTAACCAAAGATGGACGCCCACTTCGTTCTTCATCGTTCACTTCACTACGTCCTTCATTGAACTGTCGGACCCATCTTCTCACCATTGAATCACTCATCGCATTTTGACCGTAAACTTCGCAAATTTGCCGATAAATTTCAATTGCCTCACTTTCCTAGCATTCAGAAAACGAATCACAGATCTGATTTCACAAGCGGCGGGATGTTCAATCAACACCGACATTGTAAACAAGCACAACAAAGCGTATGTGGCTGACAGGGATCTCAAAATGGCGCACGTTTCTTCTCCTTGATACAGAGCTTCTACCGCGCATGTGCGGAACTGCGATCGCAGCGCTGCAGCGGATATAAATTGAAATGGAACTTACTTTCTGGACGTACCTCGTATTTTGAACTTTTTAACAAATATTTTCTTACCTTTAATGCATACAAAATTAATGTAAATATTTTAGTACACAGAGAGACAAATAGTATTAGACATCGAATTTCTGATTGTCCGTAGGGGATTTATAGGGCGTGTCTTCTGATATCCGCTGGCCCCTCCGTCACTTTAATTGGGGAAGGAGGAGGGGTTGCAGCTTACGTTACCTAATCTCACTTCCAGTTGAGGGAGGTGGCTATTCCTATTAGCGAATGAGTTGACAAACCCAGCATAGGTAACCTCTATTGATTCGATATAGAACACTCGCCTGCAAGGTGACAGTAATAACCAATAAAATGAAAACATTACATAATAAAGTAACCTACAAACGGTAAGGAATGTAGTGCTAGGAACAAGCCCGTGCCGGTTTCTTTCTGTATCTAAAAACCCGCTTCCTAGTAATAAAAATCTTGTGTTACACTCACATGACTTTCTCTAGCTGTTCTACAAACTTCTTACATAAGATTATTTTTCTTTCTGCACCTTGCTAAACGTGGTACTCATTAGCACAATGTTCTTATTATGTAGTTCCGTATAAGCAGGAAGAAAATAAGGGAATACACTAGGCTAAACCAATAGTCAAATGTTTTAAAAGCTGTCGTTATGCGATTGTCATTACAAATCGCTTCTTTTCTTGGCCAGGAGTAGAACAAAAGAAAAACGGACACTCCCGTCTGAGAAAAGTATAAGTGCTTCACAACTGAAACTAATAACAATGAATACCTCGAAAACGGTAAGCTCCACGAGAAAAATGTATATGACATAACTTGTGTATTTTAACAAGACCTACATTTATTGTACAGTAAGTTTTTGTCTATCTCTTACAGTTTACTAGTTATGCCTAATTAAGCAAAATTCATTCAGAATAAACAGGTCTTCAGAAGCTATTCCCAGAAGATTCAAGATATAAATTTTATTTGTTAGGTAAATATCTTTAATATATGATATTTTAATCAAAATCGTTGGAGCCATTTTTAAGAAAATCAAAATTTTCGAAAAAAGTTCCATGTAAAGGGTAGTTTGGGGTGGGGGCATTTTTCTCAAAATCTTCGTGTCGCATCCCTGGAAGATACTAAACTTGAATACCAAGTTTGGTATTTTAGCTACTTTTCGTTTTTGAGTTACCGTGTTCACGGACACACACACACGGACCTTTTTCTCAAAATGCTTTTTTTTTTTGGATACAGAGGGTCCTAAAACATGTATTTCCGGTGAAATCTCGGTATCGAATTTTTGGGTGGAATACAATACTTATCTACCTCTATGTACAAAACTTTTATCTCAACAACTAGGAAGAACATGGAAGAATAAATAATATTTTTCTGAAGAATTGGCTGAGAACGTCATGAACGCAATACAAGATATTTTCAGCATGCGCAGGCATTTTGAAATTTCGAAAAAAACTTCGCGAAATGACGGATTTTCTCAAATTCCTACACCAATAGAAGAATCGTGAAACCAGACAGAAATATACATACTTTGACTTATTCGACATCCATTTTCATTCTTTCTCTCTCTCCCCGCCTCTGTAATATTCGATGATTACTTAAGATAACCCAGTTAGTGAACCGCTAGTTTCAGAAACTCCCAATAAGAGAAATGTGAAAGATTGGTTACTTTTTTTTTTGTGATTATGGAAGAATTTCTAGAGATTGGATACTTGCCCAAGGATTTTCAAATGAGGTAGACACATTTACATCGGCGGAAATGAAGGAAACGGCAATCATTGAAAGAGTTTGGTAGATCGGGAACTGGGCCAATGTGGGGCAGTTCTGCCATCAAACTTGAAGCCACTGTAGTATCAAGCTTTTTGTGGGAGTCGCGAGAACATTTGATTAGTGGAAGCAGAACATTCCAAAACTGGAACATTTGGAAGCAGCCAACTTGAGCGAGAAGCAAATTCCTGATCACAATTATTCGGCATAACTTAATTTATTAAATACCCTTTCTTCTTATCTTATATTTTTTTAATTTTTACTTTCTCTACACATAGTATGCGCATTGTGTCTGGAGAATGTATTGCATTCCACCTAAAAATTAGATACCGAGATGGACGTTTTAGGGCCCCTGTATGCAAAAAAAAAAATATAATTTTTGGAAAAAGGTCCACGTATGTGTGTCCGTGAAGATAACCCAAAAACGAAAAGTCCTTAAAATACCAAACTTAGTATTTAAGTTTAGTGTTTTCTAGGGATGCGACTTGAAGGTTTTGAGAAAAATCCCCCACCCCATCTCAAACAACCCCTTACATGAAAAAAAAAAATTGAACATTTTTGGTTTTTTAAAAATGACTAACGATTTCGATTAAAAAATCGTATATTAAGAGATAGGCAGAAACTTACTACATAAATATAAACCAAGTTAAAACACTTATACACTTTTTTCGTGGAGTTGGCGATTTCTGAGATATTCCGTGTTATTGGTTCCAGATTTAAAATACTTTGAACTTCTCTCCCATGGAAAATTGTATACTCCAGTCCCTGCATAGAAACGGATTTCCACCACAAGGCAACCACTTTTAGAAGCATTTGACTGTGGCTTTAGCCTAGTGTATACCCTTGTTTTCCTCCTATTTACAAGGAAACATGTAATTAACAAAATATCTGCTAATATTTATCTCGAGTATCATTAAGTAGATAGTAGAACATGCTTTATATATAACATTTTTATTTAATATACAAATAACAAACCATACTAGCATTAAAATATAAAAACTGGTATTCAACAATAATTAGATCTGATATCAAACCATAAATACTATTTATACATTCTATTTTACACCATCTAAGGCCGCTGGTAGTCGGCGAAAACTATGTGCACATTTTCCTTCTATTTACTATATTTATTTTGTTTGTAGTTTCATCATTCTACTGTTTATCAAAATATTATTGATACAACATTTTAGGAAATTTAAAACACTAAACTACTCTATACTATAACTAAAAATAAAACTTCTTTAATATATTACTTATTCATAAATTTCATTAAACTTCATAAAATGCACTAAAACTCATTTCTTTCCATTACACATGGGTATTAAAACACACTTTACTACAGCCTTCATTTAATTTATCAAAGCAATATACGCGAAATAAGAAGGAAAAGGGAATTAATAGAAAATAAACAAAAGAAAATCATGGTAGATCAGAAAACTAGCATTCATCAATAACCAGAAATAATCTGGCATGTTCCATTCACATGACTTTCTCTATATCTCTGCAACAAAATATTGTTAAAAAGCCCATACTTCTATCTACTTCATGCTAATCAAGAAAAAATAGCACAAATAGTCTTATTTCTTGCTTCCATGCAAGTAGGAGGGAAATGAGTGTTATAGGCTAAAGTAATTGTCAAAAGCTGGTTGCTATGTGACTGAAGTTCCTTTGTTTGTGTGGACAGGAGTTGACAAATTCCTATATGAGAAAAGTATTTCTTTTAAAGCTGAAAACAATGACAAGGAATATCTAAAAACAAAAAAAAAACAAAAAAAAAAACAATGTATATAGCATAAATTGTGTGTTTTATTGTGATCTACTTTTTGTGTAGTAAGTTTTTATATATCTCTTATGGTTTACCAGTTGAGCAAAATTCAATAAAAAACTTCTGGGATAAAGAAGGCTTCAGAGGCTATTCCCGGAAATTTAAAGATATACATATTGTTTGTCATGTAAATATTCTAAATATAAGAGATTTTAATCAAAATCGTTAGTTATTTTTGAGAAAAAAGTTCATGCAAAGGGTAGTTTGCGGTGGGGGATTATTTTCAAAATATTCGTGTCGCATCCTTGAAAGGTACCAAACTTAAATACCTAGTTTGGTATTTAACAGTGTTTTCGTTTTTGAGCTATACTGTCCAGACACACACGCGTTTTCCCAAAATGCTTTTTTTTGGATTCAGGGAGACACAAAACAAGTTTTTTCGGTGAAATCTCAGTATCGAATTTTTGGGTGGAATGCAGTATCTTCTCTATACACTATGTGCATGGTACGTGTAGAGAAAGTAAAGACCACAGGTCAGAGAAGGCGGTTGACGGGAATCTAATCCTGGACCTGTAATATGAGCGTCACATATTATTGCTGACCTAGCTTCCTTGGTATAACCAAGAAGATGAACCTATTAGATTTAAAAAAGCACTACGTAATATGAGACAGCACATGTCGCTTCCCGGAATTAAAAAGTCTCCAAAAGGGAGATATAAATGATATCTAATATGATATATGAATTATATTAAGAAGGGACAAATATATATTTGAAATAGCCAGGGAAGAAACGTTCTGAAACATATCTAAAAGTGCAAAGACAGTTGGCCACGAACTAGGTGAAGAGTACCGTTAAGGGCAGGACAAAGAACCAAAGCGTTGGAACTCCTACTGCCCGGGGAAATATATACGGATTACTTGTTGGTTGAGTGACGCGACTTTACTTGCTATGGAAGATTCGTTAGGTTAAGACGTGATATCTGATTCCGTGGTGGAAACGAACGGGATACATACATTCTGTCAAAGTACCGGGAATTGATCATTTAAAAACCCTGTTTAAAAAGGAATTCTAAATTATTTTTGTCGCTAAGTTGGTACAACTTTCCTCTATACCCACGCTGAGTTTGATCGTCATGTCATCTAGTTTGTTTACAGTACGCCATTTTGATAGTTCATCTCAAAGGTGATTTCCGATTTTACATGGATACAAATATTGAACAAAGAATCTGTCTCAAATTTTGCATTGCAAATGGTATTTCGTGTGCCGAAACGCTGAAAAGTTTACAGAGGGCTTACGGTGCATTCAAAAGTG
Organism: Hymenopus coronatus; assembly: GCA_030762935.1. Taxonomy (NCBI): domain Eukaryota; kingdom Metazoa; phylum Arthropoda; class Insecta; order Mantodea; family Hymenopodidae; genus Hymenopus; species Hymenopus coronatus. Next base: position 19,523,788 of record CM060893.1, read on the forward strand.
GTGGAGATGTTGTGGAAGATTTGCCTCGCTCTGGTCGGCCATCAACAGTTTCAACGGAACTGAAAATCGTAATTTAGGTCTGAGAGAGATTTCGTCATTTAGGTATGAGAGATTTGTCTCTCACGAATCGTATCGTACCATTTTAAACGATTGTTTGGGCATGACACGCGTTGCAGCTCGGTTAGTTCCGAAAGACTTGAATTTTCTACAAAAACTCAATCGCGTAAGGATTGCTGAAGACATGCTAGAACGAGCCAGTTCCGACCCCACATTCATGAAACGCATTGTAACTGGTGATGAGACGTGGGTTTACGAGTTTGACACTCAAACCAGTCAACAGGCTTCCGAATGGCGCCTTCCAACTAAACAGAAACCTAAAAGGGCACGTCAAACTCGATCAAAACTGAAGGTCATGACAGTTTTTTTTTTTTTTTTTTTTTTCCCCGATTATCGCGGTGTCGTGCACTCAAGAGTATTTGCCAAATGGTTAGATGGTAAATAAAGACTATTATCTTTGCGTTATGCGGTGTTTGAGAGAACAAATTCGGCGAAAAAGGCCAGATTTGTTGAACGACATCTCGTGGATTCTGCACCACGATAACGCACAGCTCACAAGGCTATTATTGTGAACGAATTTCTGGCCAAAAGCTCATAAAATTTCATCGAACAACCACCGTATTCACCTGATCTGGCTCCTGCTGATTTCTTTCTCTTTCCAAAACTCAAGTTCCCACTCCGAGGCATCCGTTTTCAGTCGATAGAAGACATAAAGGAAAATACGCGGCGACAATTGACATCGATTCCTAAAAGTACCTACAGAAATGTTTTGATGATTGGATCATTCGTTGGCATAAATGTATAATTTCAGAAGGGGCCTACTTTGAAGTCGATAAAACAAAATTGGATGAATAATTCATTTTTTGTGTTTTATTGGCAAATTCCCGGATCTTTCTTGACACAGTAGTATGGTCGCGATAAAAAGTGTTTATTTGATACACCAGCATACGGTCACGAGTGACCAAACTTGGTATTTAAGTTCAGTGTCTTCCAAGGATGCGACATGAGTATTTTCAAGAAAATACCCCTACCCCAAACTACCCTTCACATGGAAAAGTTTTCGAAAATGTTTATTTTCTAAAAAGGACTCTAACGATTTTGTATAAAATATAATATATTAAAGATATATACTTGACAAATAATATGTAGGTATATCTTGAATTTTCTGAGAACAGCCTCTGAAGACTACTTTATTCTGGATGAATTTTATGTAATTTTTGTAACTGGTAAACCATAAGAGATAGACAAAAACTTACCACACAAAAAATGTAGAGAACATTAAAACACACAATTTATGCTATATACATTTTTTTCGTGGAGCTGAATGTTTTTAGATATTCCTTGTTTTTTGTTTCAGCCTTAAAAAAACTTATATTTTTCTCACATAGTAATTTGTCAACTACTGTCCATACAAACAAAGGAACTTCAGTGACATAGTATCCATCTTTTGCTTTCACTTTAACCTATGTTGTTCCCTTATTTCACTTCTACTTACAGGGAAGAAGGTAATAAGACTATTTCTGCTAATTTTTCTCACTTAGCGTGAAGTAAATATAAGCATAAACTTTTTAACAAAATTTGTTGCAGAGATATAGAGAAGGTCATGTGTAAATGGATTAAATCATATTTTTACTGGCAGGTGTTGGTATAAATTAATTACGAACGACACTATTTAGTTAAACGAGATAAACGAATAATTAATTAATCTCGCATTCGCACCCCTAGAAGGGGAGGAGGATCATTTGATTTAAAAATACTGTTCTTGATATATGCACCGCTAGGACTGGGAAATGCCCCTAATTAAGATCGGGTAATTGAGGACGCCGACGAGGGAGATTTGCCAACCGTGATTGATTGATTTTCATCAAATTTACACTTTTTTATCTAACTAGAAGCCGGGGATTACAGAAACGTTATTCGTTCGTTACCAAGCATTTCATTTTTACTTTTTCTATGCGCACTATGTACATAGTGTATAGAGAAGGTATTGCACTCCACCCAAAAATTCGATACCGAGAGTTCACCGGAAATATGTTTTAGGGTCCCCAGTATTAAAAAAAAAACATTTTCACAAAAACGTCTGTGTCCGTCCGTGTGTCTGTGAACACGATAACTCAAAAATGAAAAGTCGTTAAAATACCAAACCTGGTATTTATTTTTAGTATGTTGATTTTCTCAAAAAAGGCTCTAACGATTTTGATTAAAAGTTTGTATATTAAACATATTTACCTGACAAATAAAATGTATATCTTGAATTTTCTGGGAATAGCCTCTGAAAAGTAGTTCATTCTGGATGAATTTTACTGAATTTTGAATAACTGCTCAACCGTAAGAGATGGGCAAAAACTTACTGCACAAAAAATGTAGAGCATGTGAAAACAGACAATTTATGTTATATACATTTTTTTTCGTGAGTTCGTAGTTTTTGAGACATTCCTTATTTTTGGTGTCTGCTATGAAAAACTTATACTTTTCTCATACAGGAACTTGTCAACTCCTATCCATATAAACAAAGGAACTTCATTGAACATAGCAACCAGCTTTTGAACATCATTTTAACCTATGGTAGTCCCTTATTTCCCTTCTACTTACAAGGAAGCAAGTAATAAGACTATTTCTGCTCATTTTTTCTGATTAGCATAAAGTAAATAGAAGTATAAGCTTTTTAAGAATAATTTGTTGCAGGGATATAGAGAGTGTCATGTGAATGGTACACATCAGATTTTTAATTTATGGCAGTTTAAAAACATTGTGTTACATTTACATTACTTTCTCTACCGACTAACATTACAACTGTCTCTAGCACATATGTACAAAAGGTATTGTATTCCACCCAAGAATTTGACACTGGAATTTTACCAAAAATACGTATTTTATGGTCTACCGAATCCAAAAAGGAAAAAAATATTTTTTTTTTTAAAAAGTTCAGCAGAATTGATCCATATAAAGTTTATATTTGAAAGTTATTAAATCAGATAACAGATTTAGTTTAATAAACATTCTCTGTTAAATTGTAATAGTCTCGGAAACAAGGACCTATATAAACATTGTCCTTTATAATGGGAACCTAAAGCGTTTGTTTTCGGTTAAAAATACATATTGAATTTTAGATAGAATGCATTACTTCCTTATTACATTAACCATGTTATACAGAGTGTTAATGAACTACACCAAAATGATTTGCGAGATTGTGCACGTGACTGATATAAGTAATTTGAGATCGGCGATGCATGGTCCCCGGATAAACATAACGCAGCTACATAGCGTTAAACGTGTGGGTATCAGGTGCTGATAAGTCGGCATTAAAGCAAAGCAGGTTGAAAAAATCTGATTTAATCCATTCACATGACTTTCTCTACATCTCTGCAAAAAATTGTAGTTAAAAAGCTTATGCTTCTATTTACTTCATGCTAATCCAGAAAAATTAGCAGAAATAGTCTCATTACTTTCTTCCTTGTAAGTAGAGAGGAAATAAGGAAGTATCTTAGGTTAAAGCGATACTCAAAAGCTGGTTGCTATGTGACTGAAGTTCCTCTGTTTGTATGGACATGAGTTGACAAATTCCTGTATGAGAAAAGTTAAGATTTTCAAACCTGAACGCAAAAAGAAGGAATATTTCAAAAACGATCAACTCCTAGACTAAAACGTACACAACATGAATTTTGTGTTTTAATGTGATCTACATTTTTTGTGTGGTAAGTTTTTGTCTATCTCTTACGGTTTAGGAGTTACACAAAATTCCAGAAAATTCACTCAGAATAAAGTAGTCTTCAGAGGCTATTCCCAGAAAATTCAAAATATACATTTTATTTCACAGGTAAATATCTTTAGTATACGATATTTTAATCAAAATCATTAGAGCCATTTTTTAGAAGATCAATCTTTTTTAAAAAAGTTGCATGTAAAGGCTAGTTTGGGGTGGGAGGATTTTTCTCAAAATCTTCGTGTCGCATCCCTGGAAGACTCTAAACTTAAATACCAAGTTTGGTATTTACCGACTTTTCGTTTTTGAGTTCACGGACACACGGACACTGACACTCTCACACACGGAAACACGCACACACACACACGGACCTGTTTCTTAAATACTTTTTTTAGATAAAGGGGACCTTAAAACATATATTTCCGGTGAAATCTCGGTATTGAATTTTTGGTAGAGTGCAATACCTTCTCTATACACTATGTACATAGTTCGTATAGAGAAAGTAAAAATGGTTTCGAATGTCTTTATAACTGCTGCCCGAGTATAGAAATAACAATTTTTAGTAGCCCGTTACTAGCGTTCTCAAGATTTAATGTCGCAAAAATCTCGAATTCATCACTTGACAGTGCGACACTGAGCATTCATTAACTACGTTATTGTGTTATGTAGCCTACTGTGGAGGCACTTTTTTCATCTGCCTCTGGTAGCTTAATGCGTAACGAGGGAAGCTTCTATTCCTAAGGTCATAAGTTAGATTCCTGCCATAGAATAAATGTTTTTATTATCTTTTTTTTAATCCAGACAAAGTGCCGCGATACGTGGCGTACTGGCACTTCAGAAACTTATAGCAGTTATTTAGAAATTTCAATAAACAGGCCATAAGTCTCCTATCTCAAATTACTTATAGAGGACCACATAGGAAATTAACATGGCTTCACGAGAATATTGCTAAACCACTGAAAAACCATAAATTATAAAAATTCATACTGATAGCAATGAGTACTGCAGAAATAGTTAAATGCTACATACATTTACACCAGTTCTGCATTTTTTGGTGTAATAAGTTTTTGTCTATCTCTTTATTCAGTTATACAACATTAGAATAAATTCATCCTTAACACAAAGAAATTTGCAGGCTGTCAAAGAAAATTTAAAAAAAAAAAATGGAGAGAACCAGAATTGATAAGTTTATATTTGAAATATAGTAAATGAGACACCAGATTTAGTTTAATAAACATTCGCTTTTAAATTGTAGTAACCATGGAAACAAGAACCTATACACACATGGGGCTTTTTATTGGGAAATTAAAGTGTTTGTTTTCGGTGAAAAATACAATATTAATTTTTAGATGGAATGTAATACTTCCCTTTTATATTACGCATGTTATAGATAAAATAATATTAATAGTAGTGGCTAATACTAGTTTTGATATTGACATAGTGTTGTTCTAGAGTTGCGAAGCTCATCAAAAGACGCCTCTCGTCACTATCATGTTTCGCGCCTAAAATCGTGTTTCCTCACGTGAAGTTTGACTGGTGCCGCGGGCGGCCTGAAACACAAAACCAGCGGCTGCACAAGGAAGCTGTCTCTCTCATTGTACATTCGTTCGTATGTTCTCTAATAGTGTACTTGCATCCAAAATTCTGGAGTGAAGGTTCCCCATAATGAAGCAGAGGCCCGCAAATAATTTTTTTTTTGCTATTACTTTGTCCCCTGAGAGGGAAAGTTGCGGGTTATCAGGTCCAAATGACCAGGGGCGCAAGCATAAATGTGGTTCCTAACGTTTTTCAGTTCAAATGCATAACCTACATAGAAAATCCCGAACCAGTGTTATCCCCGCCCAAGAGAGCCGGTCCCCATGGCCACGCTCGCTAAAGCGTCTCGCTTTGGTGCTTCGTGGGCAGGGGATCGTGGGTTCGAGTCCCGCCTTGGGCATGGATGTTATATGTTTGTGCAATGTGTATGTGTTTGTAAAAGAAACAGTAAAAACTAGTAAACAGTAATCAGTAAAACCTACGAGGGCAAATGTAAATAGGGATAAAAAAAATAAAATAAAAAAAAAAAAAAAAAGATAGAGCAGTCGCAATAGTTCCGGAAGGACGCCAGGGAATATACCTCTACAAAAATAATCTGATGTGTTCCATCCACATGACTTTCTCTACATCTCTGCAACAAATTACTGTTAGAAAGCTTATGCTTCCATTTACTATATGCTAATTGAGAAAAAAATAGCAGAAATACCTTGCTTCCTTGTAAGTAGAAGCAAAATAAGGGAGTACCATAGGTTAAAGTGATAGTCAAATGTTGGTTGCTATGTGACTGAAGTTCCTTTGTCTGTATGGACACGAGTTGACAAACTCATGTATGAGAAAAGTACAAGTTTTTCAAAGCTGAAACTAAAAACAAGGAATATCTTAAAAACGATCAACTCCACAAAAAATGTGTACAACATAAATTGTGTGTTTTAACGTGCTCTACATTTTCTGTATGGTAAGTTTTTGTCCATCTCTTACGGTTTAGCAGTTGTGCAAAATTCCGAAAAATTCATTAGAATAAAGTAATCTTCAGAGGTTATTCCCAGAAAATCAAGATAAACATTTTGTTTGTCGTGTAAATATCTCTAATAAACGATATTTTAATCAAAATCGTTAGCTATTTTTGAGAAAATTAAAACTTTCGAAAAGAGTTCCATGTAAAGGGTAGTTGGGGGTGGGGGCAGTTTCTTGAAAATCTTCGTCTCGCATCCTTGGAAGATACTAAACCTAAATACCAAATTTGGTATCAAACGGACTTTTGGTTTTTGAGCTATGCTGCACACATTCACTCACAGACATACACGAACATTTTTCAAAAAATGCTTTTTTTGGATTCAGGCGTCTCAAAACGTGTATCCGGTGAAATCTCGGTAACGAATTTTGGGTGCATTACAATACCTTCTCTATAAACCATATACATAGTACGTGCAGAGAAAGTAAAAAAAAAATAATTCAGAAATCCTCAAAATGTTTATTTCTGTTGAGTTAATTATTGTGGCCAAGAAAGTAGGAAGGAATGTCGAAGCCCTCGTTGAAAAGACCTTGATAGATGTAGTTCAAGGTTACGGTGCAATTAATCACGATAGAAAACAAGTCGAAAGGGGTGCATCTGTTTCTGAGATGCTTAGGGTGCGTGTTGCATACATATGCAAGAACTGGAGGGAGCATGGTGTCAACAATCCATGAATAAGTAATTCCATCCCCATACTCTTGTACACGGCGCCGGTTAAATTTATTGCCACGCTTTATCCCTCGAGTCTCTCTCTCTCTCTCTCTCTCTCTCTCTCTCTCTTTCTCGCTCTCTCTCTCTCTCTCGCTCTCGCTCTCTTTCGCTCTCTCTCGCTCACTCTTTCACTCACACTCTCTCTCTCTTTCGCTCTCTCTCTCTTTCGCTCACTCACTCTCGCTCACTCTCACTCTTTCACTCTCACTCTCACTCTCTCTCTATTTCACTATCTCACTCTCTCACTCTCACTCTTTCACTCTCACTCTCACTCTCTCTCTATTTCACTATCTCACTCTCTTTCACTCTCACTCATTTTCACTCCCTCTCACTCATTTTCTTTCACTCTCACTCATTTTAACTCTCTCTCACTCATTTTCTCTCTCTCACTCATTTTCACTCTCTCTCACTCATTTTCACTCTCTCACTCATTTTCACTCTCTCACTCATTTTCACTCTCTCTCACTCATTTTCACTCTCTCTCACTCATTTTCACTCTCTCTCACTCATTTTCACTCTCTCTCACTCATTTTCACTCTCTCTCACTCATTTTCACTCTCACTCATTTTCACTCTCACTCATTTTCACTCTCTCATTTTCACTCTCTCTCACTCATTTTCACTCTCTCTCACTCATTTTCACTCTCTCTCACTCATTTTCACTCTCTCTCACTCATTTTCACTCTCTCTCTTTTTCACTCTCTCTCTCTCTTTCACTCTCTCTCACTCTTTCTCTCTCACGCTTTCACTGTCGCTCTCAACGCTCTCTCTTTCACTCTCTCACGGGCGCTTGAGAAACCCGAAATGGATGAGAATTGCTCACACATTTTTCACCTGCTTAGATCAGGAGAAGAACCGAAAGTAACAAACTCATAACGACGATATGCTACTGATATAGCGTTTGTTTAGCCAGAGCTTATACCCCTGCATTAAGACCCAGGTGCACCAACGCAGATGGAAAAATAATAACACTGAAATATCGACTTTACCCTGGAGAACGATAAATTGCTGTGAATCGATTGCGGTAAGCGTAATAGCAGCTTTAGCAACGGCAACGTTAAACCGCCCGTAATCGGACGATTATCGAGGAAAATGGTGGCTCCATCTTCTACTGAATGGAGCAAAATTTGTAGGCTCTTTGGATTGCAAGGCATACTAAAACATAAAAATGGTCCCCTTGCGTAATGAAAATAGCAAATGCTCATCCAAGATAAAACAGAATAAAACTGGAGAGTGGTTATGCGGGGTTGTATAATGTTAGCAAGAAACTTCATAATTTTAAATACCTTTTTACATACAACAATCCAGCCATTATAATGGTGTGAAACTAAAAATTTAAAAATAGGTATTTTCTTTATCTTAATGTGTTATTTTATGTATTTAAGACGGTAAGTAGCACACAAGAATAATCAATATTGGTATAATTTTAAAATTACTTAGAAAAGTACTTCGTTTTTTAAATTTTTAATAATTCGGCTTAAATTATTTAAATTTTGTAGCATGCACACCTCTGCCACTATTCTTTCCATAGATTTTCAGAGTCATAAATCATTTACATGTAAATTAAAGTGTGTGTTTTATAATTTAGTTATTAATTAGACGTTAAATATTTTATTTTAAAGAAGAAAGTAGTTTTCGTCAACAAAGAACATTCGGTATATAAAAAAAAAAATCTGATGTGCTTCATTCACATGTCTTTTTCTACCTCTCCGATACAAACTATTCTTAATAAGCTTATTCTTCCATCTACTTCATGCTAATCGAGACAACATTAGCAGATACGGTCTTATTACTTAGTTTGTTATAAGTAGAAGGGAAATAAATGAAAACAATGAGATTTACCGACAGGCAAATGTATTAAAATGCGATTGCCCAGGGATTGAAATCCGTACCTTTGCATTGTCAGAAGTTGAGACAAGTTCCCGTATGAGAAAAGTTAAAAGTATTTTAAAACTGAAACAAACTACAAGGAATATATAAAAAATCTGATGTGTTTCATTCACATGACTTTCTCTACATCTCTGCAACAATTGTTAAAAAGATCGTGCTCCTATTTACTTCATGCTACTCGAGAACAAATTAGCAGAAATAGTCCTATTACTTGCTTCCTTGTAAGTAGAAGCGAAATAAGGGAGTGCCATAGGTTAAAGTGATAGTCAAAAGTTGGTTGCTATGGGACTGAAGTTCCTTTCTTTATATGGACAGGAGTTGACAAATTCCTATATGAGAAAAGTAAGTTTTTCATAGCTGAAACCAAAAACAATGAATATCTCAAAAACGATCAACTCCACGAAAAAACGTATACAACATAAATTGTGTAAAATAAGAACTGAAGCTTTCCTGGCGACGTGTTAATTCAAAATCTTCTCAGGCTTCTAGCCAGGTAAAAACTTGGCTTGACACCAACGTTTCGAAGAAGTGCATCTTCCTCGTCTTCAGGGTGAACTGAAGACGAAGATGCACTGCTTCGAAACGTTGGTGTCAAGCCAAGTTTTTACCTGGCTAGAAGCCCGAGAAGATTTTGAATAAATTGTGTATTTTAACGTGCTCTACATTTCTTGTGTAGTAAGTTTTTATCTAAGATATACAGTTTAGCAGTTATGCAAAATTCCGTAAAATTCGTCTAAAATAAAGTAATCTTCAGAGGCTATTCCCAGAAAATTCAAGATACACATTTTATTTGACAGATAAATATCTTTAATATATGATATTTTAATCAAAATCGTTAGAGCCATTTTTAAGAAAATTAAAATTTTCGGAAAATGTTCCATGTAAAGGGTAGTTTGGGGTGGGGGGACTTTCCTGAAAATCTTCGTGTCACATCCTTGTAAAATGCTGAACGTAAATACCAAGTTTGGTATTTAATGGTCTTTTTGTTTTTACTTTCTCTACACGTATTATGTACATAGTGTATAGTAAAAGTATTGCACTCCACCCAGAAATTCGATACCGAGATTTCACCGGAAATGTATGTTTTACGGTCCCCTGTATCCATAAAAACCATTTTCACAAAGAGGTGTGCGTGTGCGTGTGCGTGTGCGTGTGCGTGTGTGTGTGTGTGTGTATGTGTGTGTTTGTGTGTGTCTGTGAACACGATAACCCAATTACAGTTAACATGGAACTTTTTTCGAAATTTTTGATTTTCTTAAAAATGGCACCAACGATTTTGATTAAAATATCATATATTAAAGATATTTATCTGTCAAATAAAATGTGTATCTTGAATTTTCTGGGAATAGCCTCAGAAGATTACTTTATTTTGGACGAATTTTGCGGAATTTTACATAACTGCTAAACCCTAAGAGATGGACAGAAACTTAAAACACAAAAAAGGTAAAGCGCTTTAAAACACATAATTTAAGTTATATGCATTTTTTTTCATGGATCGTTTTTTAGGTATTCCTTGTTTTTGGTTTTAGTTTTAAAAAATTATACTTTTCTCACACAGGACTTTGTCAACTCCTGTCCATACAAACAAAAGAACTTCAGTCGCATAGCAACCAACATTTGAGTATCACTTCAACCTATGGCACTCCCTTATTTCGCTTCTACTTACAAGGAAGCAAGTAATAAGACTACTTCTGCTATTTTTTACTTTCTCTATACTCACTATGTACATAGTGTATAGAGAATGTATTGCACTCCACCAAAAAATTCGATACCGAGATTTCACCGGAAATATAGGTTTTAGGGTCCCCTGTATCAAAAAAAAAAAGTATTTTCAAAAAAAGGTCCGTGTGTGGGTGTCCGTGTATCTGTGAACACGATAACTCAAAAACGAGAAGTCGGTAAAATACCAAACTTGGTATTTAAGTTTAGTATCTTCCAGGGATGCGACACGACGATTTGGAGAAAAATCCCCCCACCCCAAACTACCCTTTACATGGAACTTTTTTCAAAATTTTGATTTTCTAAAAAATGGCTCTAACGATTTTGATTAAAATATCGTACATTAAAGATATTTACCTGACAAATAAAAGGTATATTCTGAATTTTCTGGGAATAGCCTCTGAAGACTACTTTATTCTGGATGAATTTTTCAAAACTACTAAACCGTCAGAGATGGACAAAAACTTAACCCACAAAAGATGTAGAGCACGTTAAAACATACAATTTATGTTATATACATTTTTTTCGTGGAATTGATCGTTTTTGAGATATTCCTTTTTATTGGCTTCAGCTTTGAAAACCTTATACTTTTCTCATACAGGAATTTGTCAACTCCTGTCCATACAAACAAAGGAACATCAGTCACATAGCAACCAGCTTCTGGCTTTCACTTTAACCTATGGTACTCCCTTATTTCGCTTCTACTTACTATAAAGCACGAAAAATGAGATTATTTCTGCTAATTTTTCACGATTAGCATGAAATAAATAAAAGATATTATTATTAACAATAATAATTTACAGAGATACAGAGAAAGTCATGGGAATGGAACACATCAGATTTTTGAACTATGCTGTCCAAAGACACATACGTACACTTGCACGCTGGCGCGGACGTTTTTGCTATACATTCTACTTTTGTATGCAGGAAATCTCAAAACATATATTTCCGGTGCAATCTTAATATCAAATATTTGAGTGGAATGCAATATCTTCTCTAGTCAGCATTCCATTGTATGCACACAATGCTAGAGAAAGTACAAATGTAGAGATTTGTGTAGTTATTTCTCATTAAAACTTTCCAAATTAGTTAGGGACATAATTAAAGCTATATGGTGCAGAATTAGAAGTGTGACTGCATAAATTGAGACCGTCATACTCAATTTACCTGTTAACATTATGATCTAAACTTTACTAATGAAAGCAATTACAACTGCTAACTAATTTTGTTTTGCGTCACAAATCAAATCACTAATGGATTACTAAATTTATGTACGCTGTGTTGTAATAGATACGAAATAACATATTGCAACATTTCATGTGGCTACAACAACAAAGTTTTAAGCAGACAATTTGCAAAAATTGTGACGTAAAACAAACAACAAAGTCCAGAGAGTAATAAAAATGAATGTTCTTAAATGTTACATTTTAAGTAAAAGGGAATTGCACATAATGGATTTGTTTCAGATTAAGGAAAGACTAAATGGCGAATCTAATTCTGTGTGTGTTTAGAATCGTTACGATATTATTATTTAAATATATATTTATTCTCTCTACTACGGACATAATAGTTAAGAAGTTATTGCATCCTACACATATGCTCTATACCAACATTTCACGGAAATGCATGTTTTGAGCACTCCTGACTAAAACGCTTTTTCTAAAACGGTGTTTACGTATGATGTGTGTGTATGTGTGTGTTTGATATTCACGGCCGCGGCGTGGCCGAGTGGTCAGACCATTCGCCTCTCTTCTAGACGGCCCGGGTTCGATCCCTAGCAACCGCATGTGAGATTTGTGGTGGAAAAAGCGGCGCAGGGGCGGTTTTCTCCGGGTTCTCCGGTTTCCCCCGCCATCTCATTCCACCGGAGCTCCATCTTAAAGTATCATCAATGTCATCGCCTGCGGTGCCAGAGCGGCAAAAGCGGGCGTTAAACACTACCAAAAAAAATTCTTAGCATCTACTAGTGAAGCGATACCAGGAATTTCAAGAAAATCTGTCACCATCAACTATACATTACATGAAACATTCTTTGAAAAGCCTATTTTTTTAAAAAAAAAAATCTGATGTGTACCATTCACATCACTTTCTCTATATCCCTGCAACAAATTATTCTTAAAAAGCTTATACTTCTATTAACTTAATGCTAATCAGTAAAACATTAGCAGAAATAGCCATATTACTTGCTTCCTTGTAAGTAGAGGTGAAATATGGAAGTACCATAGGTTAAAGTGACAATCTAAAGCTGGTTGCTATGTCACTGAAGTTCCTTTGTTTGTATGGACATCAGTTGACAAATTCCTGTATGAGAAATGTATAAGTTTTTCATAGCAGAAACCAAAAATAAGGAATGTCACAAAAACGACGAACTCCACGAAAAAACTGTATATAACATAAATTGTGTGTTTTAACGTGCTCTACATTTTTTGTGTAGTAACTTTTTGTCCATGTCTTACGGTTTAGCAGTTACTCAAAATTTAGTAAAATTCATCCAGAATAAACTACTCTTCAGAGGCTATTTCCAGAAAATTCAAAATATACATTTTATTTGTCAGGTAAATATCTTTAATATATGATATTTTATTCAAAGTCGTTAGATCCATTTTAGAGAAAATCAAAATTTTCGAAAAAAGTTCCATGTAAAGGTCAGTTGGGGGTGGGAGGATTCTTCTCAAAAACTTTGTGTCGCATCCCTGGAAGATACTAAACTTAAAATACCAAGTTTGGTATTTTACCGACTTTTCGTTTTTGAGTTATCGTGTTCACAGTCTCACACAGACACACACGGACTTTTTTCTGAAAATACTTTTTTTGGATACAGAGGACCCTAAAACATATATTTCCGGTGAAAACTCGGTATCGAATTTTTTGGTGGAGTGCAATACATTCTCTATACACTATGTACATAGTGAGTATAGAGAAAGCAAAAATGACTGTAAAGAACGACATTGACTAAAATAACATATTCTAATATAATCTTGAATTTCCTAGGAATCCCCTGTGAAGTACACTTTATTCAAAAGAAACTTTATGTAAACTTGTATAGCAGGTAAATGTTAGCGATAGACGAAAACATACTACCAAAAAATCTGTATTACTCATAATTTATTCCAAATAATCTTTTCGATGATATAAGCCACTTACCAGATATCCGATATTAAATTATTGTTCGCACTGTCAAATTGTTCAATATTTTGTCATTCAAAGTCATGTTTATTAGTTTCTCTAGTACATATGCACAATGCACATGGTAGATATAGAAGGTATTGTATTCCACCCAAAAATCCCATATCGAGATATCAAAGATTTTGAGGAAAAACCCTTACATGAAAAACATTTTCGAAATTTTTAATTTTTTTCAAAAATTACTCTAATAATTTTGATTAAAATACCGTGTTTTAAAGACATTTAGAGGACAATTAAAATGTATATCTGTGTATACAGGTGTCTATGGACACGATAATTCAAACACGAAGATTCCGATAGATACCAACTTAGTATTAAAGTTCAGTATCTTCCAAGTATGTGATTTGGAAGAATCTCTCCCCCCAAACTACTCTTTACGTCAACATATTTCGATATTTTCGATTTTCTAAAAATGACTCACGATTTTGATTAAAATGCAGCATATTAAATATGTTGTATCGTAAATAAAATGTATATCGTGAATTTCTTGTGAGTAAATCCTGAAGCTCTCTTCATTCTGAATGACTTTTGCATAACAGTCAAAATATATGAGAAAGACCTCGTTATAACACTCAATGTATGTCATACATATTCTTGTATATCTAAAAATTGTTCAATATGTTCCCTGTTATTGCTTTCAATTTTAAAGTAACTTAATTTAGAATTCCATTTTTCATTTGCATTGTCTTAAAATTGCATAGCGACTTAAACATGTGACTATCGTTTGGTAGAATGTATTCTCTTATTTTCCTTCCACTTATAAAGAACTAATTATAATTCTACGTTGTTTAGAATTATGTGCATAGAATAATCTATTTGCAGAATAGATAGAGAAAGTCATGTGAAAGGAACACATCAGATTTGTATTACTTTCTCTACACGTACTATGTACATAGTGTATAGAGAAAACATTGTAATGCACCCAAAAATTCGATAACGAGATTTCACCGGAAATATATGTTTTAGGATCCCCTTTATCTAAAAAAAGCATTTTTGGAAAAAGGTCCGTGTGTGTCTGCGTGTGTCCGTGTGACTGTTAACACGATAACTCAAAAACAAAAAGTCGGTAAAATACCAAACCTGGTATTTAAGTTTACTATCTTTCATAGGTGCGACATGAGGATTTTGAGAAAAATCCCCCCACCTGATTTTCTCAAAAATGGCTTTAACTATTTTGATTAAAAATTCGTATATTAAATATATTTACCTGACAAATAAAATTTATATCTTGAATTTTCTGGGAATAGCTCTGAAGAATGCTTTATTCTGGATGAATTGTACGGAATTTGGAATCGCTGGTATACCGTAAGAGCTTGACAAAAACTTACTACTGAAAAATGTAGAGCACGTTATAACACACAATTTATGTTATATACATTTTTTCGTGGAGTTCGCCGTTTTTGAGACATTCTTGTTTTTGGTTTGAAAAACTTACACATTTCTCATACAGGAATTTGTCAACTGCTATCTATAAAAACAAAGGAACTTCAGTCACATAGCAACCTGCTTTTGACTATCACTTTAACCTATGGTACTCCCTTATTTCGCTTCTACTTACAAGGAAGCAAGTAATAACTATTTCTGCTATTTTCTTCTGATTAGCATGAAGTAAATAGAAGTATAAGCTTTTTAACAATAATTTGTTGCAGAGATGTAGAGAAAGTCATGTGAATGGTACACATCAGATTTTTACAAAAATGTCCGTGTGTGTGTGTGTGTGTGTGTGTGTGTTTGTGTGTGGACAGCATAACTCAAAAATGAAGAGAGCGTTAAATACCAAACCTGTCATTTAAGTTTGGTTGTTTTACAAGGATGCGACGTGAAATTTTCAAGAAAATCCCCTGACTCCGAATTATAATTTACATGGAACTTTTTTCGAAAATTTTGATTTTCTTAAAAATGGCTCTAACGATTTTGATTAGAATATGGTATGTTAAAGATATTTACCTGGTAAATAATATGTATATCTTGAATTTTCTGGGAATAGTCTCTGAAGACTACTTTATTCTGGATGAATTTTACGAAATTTTGCATAACTGCTAAACAGTAAGAGATGGACAAAAGCTTATCGCAGAACAAATGTAGAGCACATTAAAACACACAATTTATGTTATATAAATGTTTTTCTTGGAGTTGATCGTTCTTTAGATATTCCTTGTTTTTGATTTCAGCTTTAAAAATGTATACTTTTCGCATACAGGAATTTGTTAACTGTGTCCATATAAACAAAGGAACTTCAGTCGTATAGGAACCAGCTTTTGACTACCACTTTAACCTATGGTACTCCTTTATTTCGCTTCTACGTACAAGAAAGCAAGTAATAGGACTATTTCTGCTAATTTTTTCTCAATTAACATGAAGTAAATAGAAACATAAGTTTTTTAGCGATAATTTGTTGCAGAGATGTAGAGAAAGTCATGTGAATGGAACACATAAGATTTTTTGTATTCAGGTGGCCTTAAAACTTGTATTTCCAGTGAATTGCCGGTCTGGAATTTAGAATTGATAGCAATACATAGTACCTATGTAAGGTACTATGTAGAGAAAGTACAAAGCTTTCTATATCTACCCAACCCCTGTCCTTTACACGGCTTGTGTGAAAAAGCAATTATTCCATACAGATTGACCATAATAGCTCGCCATACTAAGGTACTTGCAGCATTGTAAGGCATCAAAAATAATTTGAGAGTTCCTTGTGTTTTACCGGGAAAACATACGAGTCAGTTGGAAAATTCAGTGCTATGCCGGCATGTTGCCATGGTAGCTCAGTGGCAGAGCAATCGGCTAGAGATCGGCAGATCCGTGGTTCAAATCCCGGCTATGGCATTTAATTTTTCAGTCTGACTCTACCTATCCAACTCCTGTCGTACACACGGCTTGTGTGAAAAAACAATTATTTCGTAAAAATTGTGTGTAGGGTAGAGAAAGTCATGTGAAGGTAAGACGACATATCTTTTTAGTTTCTCTTCGATCTCGATGCATATTCCTCTCGTTTTAAAGGGAAGGGGAAGTAGGATATTGGAAACTTTGAAAGCAGAGGAGATGGTGGAGTCTGTAACACTCCTAAAGTCAAATTTAATCAATATATTGGAGCACGCAACAATGAACTGAATAATTGCATAATTAAAGCGTCACCGTGGAGACATGGCATAAACATGAGGGTGTTTTTTTGTGTTTTTCTCGTGTTTGGTGTTAGCTTGCCGCGAGATGTTAATTGTGCCGTCGATTGAACTACAGCCTTGATATGACACTATGCAAATTATCGAGACACGTGCGCTCTTCTAATGAACATGGTAAAACCAAAACAAACAAACAACAATTTGAGTTGATTGCGGACACTCAAATGTACAGTACTCCTATTACACCTTCCTATTTCGGCAGGTGCGATAAAAATAATTGCATACCGAAAGCTGATCATTAAGGTCCCCAGTGGTACAAAACTGACAAAGGACTTGCCGAGTGTTATTCTATTCGATTCAAACAGAAAAAAATCTGATGCGTTCAACTCACATGACTTTCTCTACATCTCCGCACCAAATTATTGTTAAAAAGCTTATGCTTCTATTTACGTCATGCTACTCGAGAAAGAATTAGCACAAATAGTCTTATTACTTGCTTCCTTGTAAGTAGAAGCGAAATAAGGGAGTACCATAGATTAAAGTGAAAGTCAAAAGCTGGTTGTTATGTGATTGAAGTTCCTTTGTGTGGACACGAGTTGACAAATTCGTGTGTGAGAAAAGTATAAGTAGTCTTCAGAGGCTATTCCCAGAAAATTCAAGATATATATATTTTATTTGTCAGATAAATAGCTTTAATTAAAGATATTTTAATCAAAATCGTTAGTCATTTTTGAGAAAATCAAAATTTTCGAAAATTATTCCATGTTAAGGGTAGTTTGGGGTGGAGAGATTTTTCTCAAAACCTTCTTGTCGCATCCCTGGAAGACACTAAACTTAAATACCAAGTTTGATATTTTGCCGACTTTTCGTTTTTGAGTTATCGTGTTCAGAGACACACACGGACACGGATCTTTTTCTGAAAATGCTTTTTTTTTTTTGATACAGCGGACCCTGAAGCATATTTCCGGTGAAATCTCGGTATCGAATTTTTGGGAGGAGTCCAATACCTTCTCTATACACTATGTACATGGTACGTGTAGAGAAAGTGAAAATAACAAATTGTAGATATCCTTAACAATTGCTTTTTGTTTTACATATTCTAACTTTGTTATTAAGCCAGCCATTAAAACAAACGCGTTATTTGAAACGGTGTCTTACAGGATAAAAATTAAAATCTGATCTTCAAAGAGAGAGAAATAAAACTAATTTATTATAAAGTGTTTAACCAAACCCCTCCCCCTACGAGGGACGCTCAAATAGTCCTTAGAAAATCTAAGCATCGAAAAACGTTTGTATTTAGTAACCGTCATCTTTTAGTAGATGGCAGTTAGTTTGAGCTATAGCCATCGCGAGGTTTCGTTGCTAGGCGATTGAATCAACAATTTTGTGCTTCTCTAGAAAGAAGGAAAATAGCTAGTTTTGAGCGGTGATTAAACACTTCTACTTAAAAAGGCTTAATAACGAAAGAGGCAAGTTGGATGAGGTTCATTCGCATCTGCCCCTGCGTTTACAACGATTTACAATTGGATAAATGAATTTAAACGTTCCGTACAACCACAAATGATGAATATTGTGAAGTACCTTCCTCCGAAATAATTGAGAAAATCCAGGAAATAGTTTTCAGTGATCGACGAATCAAATTTCGCAAAATAGCAGACGACATAGCTATATCACGACTTAGATCTGACAAAAGGTCTCGGCAATATCGGCACCGTGTTTGCTCTCAATGGAGAATAAACGCAGTCGTGTGTTCATTTCGGAAGCTAGTTCTGCACTTTTCGTCGCAATTCTGACGAGTTTACGCGTCGATACATAACTGTGGATGTAACATAGATGCACTGCTACACTCCAGAGACAAACGTACAGTCGAAACAGAGGGGTTTTTAAACGCGAACCGGCTCCGAAGAAGGCAAAGGTGGTGAAATTTGCAGACAAGACAATGGACTCGTCGTTATTGCACCAGTTGAACTGAGAAATCGTCAAAAAACGCCCTCATCTGGCAAAGAAAAGTATTTTCTTTCATCAAGGTAATGCAAGAGTGCGCGCCTGCGCAGTTTCGATGCACATTGTAGAATTAAGGTTCGAGTTACTATATGTTTTACATCAGATTTCTACTTAATCTACTGCTTACTATAATAAACACAGGAATTCCCTACTATTAAATTCCACCCAAAAGTTCTACATCTTAAATTGACGTTTTGAAGCTCCTTGAGTTTAAAAATGTGATGCGTTCCATACACATGACTTCCTCTACATCTTTGCAACAAATTATTGCTAAAAAGCTAATGTTTCTTATTACTTGCTATGTCCGGTATATCCTCTTTATTACTTCTCACGTAATTGTAAAAAACTTTCCAGCTATTATTTTCCCCGTGAAGGATTTCTTCTAAGAACCCTTCCTGTGCTTGCAACTTTTCGTCGTGTAATTTCTTGGTTAGTTCTTTAAATGTATTTAAAATGTCATTCTGATTTCCTCCTTTTGTGATACGCGTGCCTTGTCTTCCTTTTAAGTGACCTAATACGCTTTGTATAAAATTCTGAATCGGCGTTATTTTTTAAAACTTTAAAGGGTACATGTTTAATTATTGACTCCGATACGTAGAGCTGGCCGAACTCTTCTCAACATCGTTTCTAAGGCATAAGGACAACGTATAGCGCGGGGCACTGTTTACTCAGCACGACTGACGTTGGGAAAGTATAGCGTACAAAAGCGAGACCAGTCTATCGAAGCGACACGTTTTCTATTGCACATCGTGTGTAAATGAATCTTAAACTATTGGTGATAGGCATGGGGTATAAAGACAAATGAAGGTGTTCAATGTTATTAATTTCTTATAAAATAGCTGTAAACAAAAATGAATTTTATTCAGAAGAAACAATATACTATTATTTAATTGCACATATAGAGCATTGAAAAATGTGTATGGAATAACGTTCTCGATTATGTATTAGAAATGATGATTAAACCCTAATTATGGTATTTAATGAAATCATTTCTTTGTCACTGAGAAAATAGAGTACTGCTTTTACAATGCATTCACTATTGATGTACTTTGAGCTGTGCTACTTCGTCGAACTGTTTTAATTATTTTGTCCTGCAGTGGTTTTTCAACATTAGGCACTATGTTCTGACTCGCACACAAAGAGACAATAAATCATAACTGCAGTAACTTACCTTCTTTCCATGTCATGATGAAAGCCTTCATTTGACTGTCCGTGCAAATAATAAATGCAAATAATTCTTTTCATTTTCCTCTAAAGGACTAATTGTGCTTAATTGCTTTAGATATATATATATATATATATATATATATATATATATATATATATATATATATATATATATATATATATACCCACGAATCGCAGCGAAATACTTTCTTAGAGGTGGTATCCAAACATTTAAAATTACAATAATAACTTCGGGGGTGGGCTCAAGTTGGTTCCTAGGTATGGAAACCTTACGGAAAAAATAAGACTGTCACTTAGGGGAATACATCGGTTTTATACGAAGAAATACCTATTAGGAGAATCTATTACAATTTACCCAAAGACTCGATATCGAGAATTTACTCGAAATTTATGATTTTCGCCTCGGTGAATAAACAAAAAGACATGTTTAGAAAAGCTGAGCATTTGAAGGTTTGTGCACCATAATTCAAAACCGAATAGGCATTTTACACACTTAGTATTAATTTTAATCTCTTCTAAATGTTCAATGTAATATATTTATATTCTCAACAAAGTCCTCCCGCCCCAAACTACTAGTTTTACCCGCTTCTCGGTGGAGTGGTATATACTAGTTAGACCAGGGCCATTTCAACCAAGACTCTTAAAATGTTATTGGGTTTTATGGAATATAACTAGGAAACAAATTCTCTGAAAACACAACTTTTAGGGGTAAACAATAGTCCAGAGAGAAAAATAATAATTTTAATATACGAGGTACGTCCAGAAAGTAAGTTCCGTTTCAATTTATCTCCGCTGCAGCGCTGCGATCGCAGTTCTGCACCTGCGCGGTAGACGCTGTGCATCAACGAGAAGAAACGTGTGCCATTTTGAGATTGCTGTCAGCCACATACGCTTTGTTGTGCTTGTTTACAATGTCGGTGTTGATTGAAAATCCCGCCACTTGTGAAAACAGATCTGTGATTCGTTTTCTGAATGCTAGGAAAGTGAAACCAATTGAAATTTATCGGCAAATTTGCGAAGTTTACGGACAAAATGGGATGAGTGATTCAATGGTGAGAAGATGGGCCCGACAGTTCAATGAAGGGCGTAGTGAAGTGCACGATGAAGAACGAAGTGGGCGTCCATCTTTGGTTACAGAAGAACTGGTTCACGCGATTGATGACAAGATCCAGGAAAACCGCAAGTTTACAATTAGTGCCCTCGCTATGGAATTTCCCTAAAGCTCACGATCACTAATTCATGAAATTGTTACCGAAAAACTGAAATTTCGTAAACTTTGCTCACGTTGGGTACCAAAGAGCAACACAAAACAAAACGGATGGGTTCAGCTTTTAACCCGTTATGTTGAAGACTGCGAAGAATTTCTGACACATAGTCACAGATGAGACTTGGTTTTCTTACGACACCCCTGAAAGTAAGCGGCAATCAATGGAAAGGTTAAGCCGAAACAAATCTTGACACCTCGAAAGATGATGTGCACAGTGTTCTGGGACTGGAAAGGCATCTTACTCATTGATTTCTTACCGCGTGGTCAATCAAAGCAGATGTTTATTGCGAGACACTTAGGAAATTGCGCCGCGCAATACAGAATAACCGCCGAGGATTGCTGTCAAAAGGTGTTGTTTTTCTTCACGACAACGCACGACCACACACTGCAAATGTGACGAAAAACCTCCTACAGGGATTTGGCTGGGACGTGTTTGACCATCATCCGTACAGCCCTGGCCTCGCTCCTAGCGACTTTCATCTGTTCTTACATCTCAAGTCTTTCCTTGGCGGTCAACACTTCAACAATGACGAAGAGCTGAAAGAAAATGTTTCCAACTTTTTGAAGATACTGGTGGCAAACTTCTATGAAGAAGGTATACAAAAACTTCTGCCACGCTATGACAAATGCCTGCAAAATTTCGGCAGTTATGTGGAAAAGTAATTTAAGAATTGTAGAGTTTTGTGCAATAAATGATTATTCTGTATCTGTACACAGTTTAATTTTATTACCAAACGGAGGTTGCTTTCTGGACGTACCTCGTACATAAAATTTATATGAATGCTGAGTAACGCTAAGCTAAATATAATAGTTTCAAAATTCCTAGCCCAGTTGTATGACCTCCATCTCCAGTTAGGTTTATTTTAATTTTTTTTATCACTC
The DNA here is from genome assembly GCA_030762935.1 of Hymenopus coronatus. NCBI lineage: Eukaryota > Metazoa > Arthropoda > Insecta > Mantodea > Hymenopodidae > Hymenopus > Hymenopus coronatus. The sequence continues at coordinate 19,546,061 of CM060893.1, forward strand.
CGTGAGAATTCTTCAGTAACGAATGTACTTTCTTAATGAATACGAAAATAAGTCCGTAGTTTCAGGTTGAATTATTATCCTCAGAATTGAGACCACAGTTAACCCAGACATTGTTGTATCAGTAACTCGGAATGGCAGTCAATTTTGTGGTTGTTGTCTAAAAGCAACCATGGTTACAATGAGCTAAATACAACTGTTAACCGGATTAAAAATGGGAATTACAAATTCCATGCATTTTCTATGAGTTCGACTGTCCATGGCGGATGTTGATGTTCTTACACGAGCTAAATTTTGACACGGCTATTACACCGCGCACAAACGTGCAGTTAATGGTTATTCCATTTTCTGACGCTCTAATAACATTCGCTGTAAACAAAACTTCACAGCTGCGGGTTTCGTTTTCGTTCTCACATCAGTTATTAAATTTTTCAACTGTTATGCACCCTTTGTTGTTTTATTCTTGGTCTAAATATCCTGGGGATGAAATTGCAAGCCTGAGATGCCCACAAAATCTATTTTAAACATCGAGACGGAATTCACACACCAGTCACCGTAGACGAGGCCATTCTAATACCATTGTGTGAGTTTAAATATAAATGTTGTTCCTAGAAACAGGACCTATCAAGTATATAAATATAGCATTCCTTTACGTCTTCATGTAGAATATTTTACTTCCTCTACCACATACAATGTGTATCGTAGGTAGAGATTTCAAAGAAAATACATATTTTTAGAGTTCCTGAATAAAAAGCATTTTAGGAAAAAGTCTGTCTTAAAACTGTATAGCTCTAAAACTAAAATTGGTTAAATACCAAACTTTGTTAAAATTCAGCATCTTTCAAGGGTATGACATAAATATTTTCAGGGAGATATCCTCACCCCAAATTACTCCTCACTTGGAAGAAAAATTTTAAAGTACTTATATTCACAAAAAAAAAAAAAAAAACTTAGCATTTTTATCAAAATAGCAAGTGTTTGACACTTTTATCACAAATAAATATATCCAAAATTTTTGGGGAGTACCATTTTATATTTTGCTCACTCTGGATGTCTTTTGCAGAACTTCTAAACTGTAAAACATAGTAAAAAATCTTATGTGTACCATTCACATGACTTTCTCCATATCCCTGCAACAAATTATTCTTAAAAAGCTTATACTTCTATTTACTTTATGCTAATCAGAAAAAATTAGCAGAAATAGTCTTATTTCTTGCTTTATTGTAAGTAGAACCGAAATAAGGGAGTACCATAGGTTAAATTGAAAGCCAAAAGCTGGTTGCTATGTGACTGATGTTCCTTTGTTTGTATGGACAGGAGTTGACAAATTCCTGTATGAGAAAAGTATAAGTTTTTCAAAGCTGAAACCAAGAAAAAGGAATATCTCAAAAACGAGCAACTGCACGAAAAAAAATGTATATAACATAAATTGTGTGTTTTAATGTGCTCTACATCTTTTGTGTGTTAAGTTTTTGTCCATCTCTTACGGTTTAGTAATTATGAAAAATTCATCCAGAATAAAGTAGTCTTCAGAGGCTATTCCCAGAAAATTCAAAATATACATTTCATTTGTCAGGTAAATAACTTTAATATACGAACTTTTAATCAAAATCGTTAGAGCCATTTTTGAGAAAATCTAAATTTTCGAAAAAAGTTCCATGTAAAAGGTAGTTTGGGTTGGGGAGATTTTTCTCAAAATCTTCGTGTCGCATCCCTGGAAGATACTAAACTTAAATACCAAGTTTGGTATGTTACCGACTATTCGTTTTTGAGTTATCGTGTTCACAGACACACACACACACACGCACACGCACACGGACCTTTTTCTGAAAATACCTTTTTTGGATACAGGGGACCCTAAAACATATATTTCCGGTGAAATCTCGGTATCGAATTTTTTGGTGGAGTGCAATACATTCTCTATTCACTATGTACATAGTGAGTATAGAGAAAGTAAAATACTGCGGGTCTCGTTAAAACAATTTATGCCAAATGCTTTCTAAATGGGAACTCGGCATTCGTTTTCCTTTTTTTCTGGTCATGTAAACCCACAAATTTTAGTATTTTCACATGTGACCCTTATAACTAGGAAATAAGGAATAAGATCAATTTTATTAATGCTTATCTCTATTTGCATGAAATGGATAGAATACGCTTTTGTAAGAATAGCTTGATGCAGGATAAGTAATAAGACTATTTCTGCCTTTTTTGTCTTGTTTTGATTACCATTAAGTAAATAGAAGCATAAGATTTTTAACAATTTGTTGCAGAGATGTAGAGAAAGTCAAGTGAATGGAACACATCAGATATTTTATTATTGAAACCAGTTGAAAAATTCAGTCCCACAGCCGGTATTTAGACAGGGTTCTCCGCTCTTAGCGAGGTCTCTCTATCAAGTAAGTCATTCAATCATTCATCTGATTATGTGTGTTTTGGTTGGTTCAGCCAACCAGTATGTCTCTCACCTCAGACGACTACCTTAATAGTTACTTAGCTTCGTAAGTACTTAGTATACAGTTAATATTAACATGTGGTAATACTCCTTTTCACTTTCTCTACACGTATAGTATAGAAGGAAGGTATTGTAATGCACCCAAAAATCCGATACCGAGATTTCACCGGAAATATTTTTTGGATCCCCTTGAATAAAATAAAAAAAAAAAAAAAAAAAATTAGAAAACAGTGCATATGTGTGTGCGTGCGCGCGCACCTATGGACAGCATAGCTCGAAAACGAAAATACCTTAAATACGAAACTTGGTATTTAACTTTGGCATATTCCAAGGAAGCAACGTGAAGATTTGCAAGAGAATACTCCCACACCGGAAACAAATTAAGAAGTGTTGATCTTCTCGAATTGTTCTAACGATTTTGATTAAAATCTCTTATATTTAAAATATTTACATGACAAGTAAAATGTATACCTTGAATTTTCTGCGAATAGGCTCTCTGTTCTGAGTGATTTCTATTGAATTTTGCATAACTGGTAAACTGTGCCTAAGAAATATACAAAAACCTACTACACAAAAAGTGTATATCATGATAAATTTATGTGATATACATTTTATTCGTAGACCTTGCCGTTTTCGAGATATATCTTGTTATTGATTTCAGTTTTAAAATAGCTAAACTTTTCTCATAATGGGACTAGTCAACGCTTGGCCACGATTTTCAAACTCATGGCAACTACATTTTAAAACGTTTGACTGTCGTTTAGCCTAGTGTAGGCCTTTAGTTCCCTTCTAGTTGTATAGAAACAAGTTCTAACACCGTTTCTGCTAATGGTTCTCAATAATCATGAAGTAGATAGAACAATATGCTTCTTAGCAATAATTTGTTACAGAGATGTAGAGAAAGTCATGTGAATGATTTTTATTACTTTCTCAAAAGGTACCATGTACATAGTGTATAGAAAATGTATTGCACTCCACCAAAAAATTCGAACCGAGATTTCAACGGAAATATATGTTTTAGGGTTCCCTGTTTCCAAAAAAAAACATTTTCAGAAAAAGGTCAGTGTGTCTGAACATGACAACTCAAAAACGAAAAGTCGGTAAAATACGAAACTTGGTATTGAAGTTTACTATCTTCCAGGGGTGCGATTTGAAGATTTTCAGAAAAATCCCCCCAGCCTAAACTACCCTTTACTTAGAACTTTTATCGAAAATTTTGATTTTCTTAAAAATGGCTCTAACGATTTTGATTAAAATATCGTATATTAAAGATATTTACCTGACAAATAAAATGTATATCTTGACTTTTCTGGGAATAGCCTCTGAAGGCCACTTTATTCTGGATGAATTTTACGAAATTTTGCATAACTGCTAAACCGTAAGAGATGGACAAAATTTTACTACACAAAAAATGTAGAGCACCTTAAAACACACAATTTATGTTATATACATTTTTTTTTCGTGGAGTTCGTCGTTTTTGTGACATTCCTTATTTTTGGTTTCTGCTATGAAAAACGTATACTTTTCTCATACAGGAACTTGTCAACTCCTATCCATATAGACAAAGGAACTTCATTGACATAATAACCAGCTTTTGACTATCACTTTAACCTACGGTTGTCCCTTATTTCGCTTCTACTTACAAGGAAGCGAGTAATTAGACTATTTCTGCTATTTTTGTCTGATTAGCATAAAGTAAATAGAAGTATAAGCTTTTTAAGAATTGTTTGTTGCAGGGATATAGAGAAAGTCATGTGAATGGAACACATCAGATGTTTACGTATGACATCCCATTGTATTCGATTACAGTAAAACACTCATCAGGCTCCGGTAAAAGTCTGCCCGCCGAGATACTGTTAAGTAATGTTTCAAATGCTCTGGCGAGAGATTCGCCTTCTGTTTGAACGACTGCTTCTATAATCCTATAACTATGCACCCAAGAGATTTAAAATATTAATTTCAAGAAAGAGCTAAACATGTGTTCCATTCTCTCATCATGCTGTTCAAGAGGGCCGCGCCAAAACTGACTGGTTAGACCACTCGCCTCTCGCTTAGATGGTCAGGGTTCGATCCCAAGCGACCGCATGTAAGATTTGTGTGCAGGTGCGGGCTTTCTCCGGTTTCCCCCGCCATTACATTCCACCAGTGCTCCATCTTCAGATCATACACTACGAAAAAAATCTGAAGTGTTCCATTCACATGACTTCCTCTACATCTCTGCAACTCATTATTGTTAAAATGCTTATACTTTCGAAAAAAATTACCAGAAATAGTCTTGTTACTTGCTTGCTTATAAGTAGGAGAAAAATAAGGGAGTACCATAGGGTAACCCTTTCCAGCCCGATTTATTTTCGATTGAAATTGCTTTTGAAAACTGACGCAATAGAATGAAGTATTTGCCTTAAAAATTTGGCCTTACCTAATCTCTCATTGGTAGCTCGGTTGTTTAAACTTCTTAAGCACTCAACATCAGTGACTAAAAGTTTGTCACTGGTTAACCTAGGTTGGAATTCTCGCTGCAATACTACTGTGATAATGGAAGGGGCGGGCCCAGGTAAAATAAACACCGTTGGCACGTCTAAGTGTTCACTGGACCTCGTAACATTGTAGCAGAAACATTTCTGTATTTATTAGAAAAAAGATATCTTTGAAGGGATTTTATTTTCGTTTTTTGCTTGTTCTAAACAGTGTTAATACAAGTAAATTACCGAAATATCCACAATTGAATGTTAACCTTTACCCACCTCGAACATCAAATGCACATAATGGTGCCATATGGCACCACTGGACGGGAAACAGTTAAAGTGATAGTCAAAAGCTGGTTGCTATGTAATTGAAGTTCCTTTGTTTGTATAGATGGAGTTGACGAATTCCTGTGTGAGAAAAGTATAATCTTTTCAAAGCTGAAACCAAAAAGGAGTATCTCTAACGATTTTGATTAAAATGTCATATATTAAAGATTTTTACCTTACAAATAATATGTATATCTTGAATTATCTGAGAAATGCCTCTGAAGACTACTTTATTCGCGACGAATTTTACGGAATTTTGCATAACTGCTAAACCGTAAGAGATGGAGAAAAACTTACCACACAAAAAATGTAGAGCACTTTAAAACACACCGCATGTGGGATTTTTGGTGGACAAAGCGGCGCTGGGGTGGGTTTTCTCCGGGTACTCCGGTTTCCCCCGCCATCACATTCCGCCGGTGCTCCATCATTCATGTATCATCAGTCATGTATCAAAAAAAAAAACAAAAAAAAAACAATTTGTTGCAGAGATGTAGAGAGAGTCGTGTGAATGGAACACCATCAGATTTTGTAAAATTATAGTTGTATTATAAATTTCATGCGCATCGCACCTGACTATAGTATTTCAGAGGCCCTAAGTAGATCCGCGAGGAGGATGTGGCATGGTTGGTGTCAGTCCGTGTGTAATGAAGGCTCGGCTGGGTGCCACTGTGCTAGCATTATCGAATTTAATGAGCTACCAAATCCCCTTCCTGTACTACCGGCAGAATTTTAATGACAGAAATTGCGAGACTCGCTCCCAAGAGATCACTCACAACCATTCTAGTAGCCTGCAGCGCCAGAGCACGAAATAATTGCGATTGGAATTCTGCTAGATATTTGCCAAATGAAAGGCGTTCCCTACCGATGTAAAAATCACCGAAAATTAGAAGACATCTTGCCCATCAGTTCAGAAACATCCATATAATCATCTGGTTGCATTTTATCTTCCTGATTTGCTTTTCCATATCGAGCCATTTATCCCCTTGTTTCAAAGCTGTCAACTTCCCCATTTTCTTTCCTGGTATTTTGATAGTCCTTAATGAACATCTTATTTCTACTTTCTCTATACGCACTATGTACATAGTGTATAGAGAAGGTGTTGCACTCCACCAAAAAATTCGATACCGAGATTTCACCGGAAATATATGTTTTAGGATCCCCAATATTCAAAAAAAAGCATTTTCACAAAAAGCTGCGCGCACGCGCATCTGTGTGTGTGTCTGTGAACACGATAACTCAAAAACGAAAAGTCGGTGAAATACCGCACTTGGTATTTAAGTTTGGTATCTTCCAGGGATGCGACACGAAGATTTTGAGAAATATCCCCCCCACCTCCAACTACCCTTTACATGGAACTTTTTTCGAAAATTTTGATATTCTCAAAAATGGCTCTAACGATTTTGATTACAATTTCGTATATTAAAGATATTTACCTGACAAATAAAATGTATATCTTGAATTTTCTGGGAATAGCCTCTGAGGAGTAGTTTATTCTGGATGAATTTTACTGAATTTTGAATAACTGCTAAACCGTAAGAGATGGACAAAAACTTACTATACAAAAAATGTAGAGCACGTTAAAACACACAATTTATGTCCTATACATTTTTTCGTGGAGTTCGTCGTTTTTGAGACATTCTTTATTTTTGGTTTCTGCTATAAAAAACTTACACTTTTCTCATACAGGAACTTGTCAACTCCTATCCATATAAACAAAGGAACTTCATTGACATAGCAACCAGCTTTTGATTATTACTTTAACCTATGGCAGTCCCTTATTTCGCTTCTACTTACAAGGAAGCAAGTAATAAAATTATTTCTGCTAATTTTTTCTGATTAGCATAAAGTAAATAGAAGTATTAGATTTTTAAGAACAATTTGTTGCAGAGATATAGAGAAAGTCATGTGAATGGTACACATCTGATTTTTACTCTAGCTGTACGTACAGCCTACTAGATCTGTCCTAGAAGTTCCGATCTAACAAAGAAAACACAAACATTTTGCGAAATAACATATTTATTTCTCTACATACTCTCCTTTCAGCTCGATACCCTTTTCCCAATATTCAATAGCTCCAATACCCTATTATAGTGAACTGTCGAGGTCTGCAAAATAGCCTTCAACTACAGACTCTACCTTTTCATTGTTGGCAAATCTTCTAACACCAAGCCATTTCTTCAAGTATGGAAACAGAAAATAATCAAAGAGGGCTAAATCTGGCGATACGGTGCATGAGGAAGCAATTCGAACTTCAACTCATTGATTTTGATCATGGCGATAATGGACGTGTGAACTGGTGCATTCTCTCGGTGAAACAAACGTTCTTTTTCCTTAAATGCGGCTGTTTTTGCTCGATTTGGTCAGTCAAATGCTATAACAAGTTCGCATAATATTCGCCGTTGATTACTTTTCCTTTTATGAGAAAATCAATGAAAATTATCCCTCGTGAGTTCAAAAAAACTGACGCAATGACCTTGCCTGCAGATGGAACTGTCTTCGCCTTCTTGGGAGCCGATTCTCCCCTTCCAATCCATTGATTTGATTGTTCTTTCGTCTCAGGTGTGAATTGATGAACCCAGGTTTTATCCATTGTTATGAATCGATACAAAAACATTGCGAAACACTTATGCTTGCTTTGTCTGTTTCTCCAATTCCATGTGCTACTTGGAACAAAAGTCACTATTCCTCTTTCACTTCTTTCTATGTCTGTTCTTTTCTATCTTACATTCTTTAGCCTACACCCTGTGCTCATGAGCAGCTGGTGGTTGGTGAACTGTTACCTGGAATTAAGTCAGATCGCCTTGCCGAAATTACCTAAGTTACAATAACTTGCATTTATGCACATTTTTACCCTTAAACATTCATAACTGCTTTAAATTGTTTTCTATAAGCCTATAAAATGATAACACAATTAATGTTTACTTTCTCTATACGAACTATGTACATAGTGTATAGAGAAGTGATTGCACTCCACCAAAAAAATTCGATACCGAGATTTCACCGGAAATATATGTTTTAGGGTCCCCTGTATCTAAAAAAATCTGGTGTTACACTCACATGACTTTCTCTAGCTGTTCTACAAACTTCATACATAAGATTCTTTTTCATTCTGCACCTTGCTAACCGTGGTACTCATTAGCACAATGTTCTTATTACTTAGTTCCGTATAAGTAGGAAGAAAATAAGGGAATACACTAGGCTAAACCCACAGACAAATGTTTTAAAAGCTGTCGTTATGCGATTGTCATTACAAATCGCTTCTTTTCTTGGCCAGGAGTAGAACAAAAGAAAAACGGACACTCCCGTCTGAGAAAAGTATAAGTACTTCACAACTGAAACTAATAACAATGAATACCTCGAAAACGGTAAGCTCCACGAGAAAAATGTATACGACATAACTTGTGTACTTTAACAAGACCTACATTTTTTGTATAGTAAGTTTTTATACATCTCTTACGGTTTACTAGTTATGCCAAATTAAGCAAAATTCATCCGGAATAAACAGCTCTTCTGAAGCTATTCCCAGAAAATTCAAGATATACATTTTATTTGTTAGGTAAATATCATTAATATATAATACTTTAATCAAAATCGTTAGAGCCAGTTTTAAGAAAATCAACATTTTCGAAAAAAGTTCAATGTAAAGGGTAGTTTGGGGCGGGGGGAATTTTCTCAAAATCTTCGTGTCGTATCCCTGGAAGATACTAAACTTAAATACCAAGTTTTAACTACTTTTCATTTTTGAGTTATCGTGTTCACAGACACACGGACACACACAAACGGACCTTTTTCTGGAAATGCTTTTTTTGGATTCAGGGGGTCCTAAAACATGTATTTCCGGTGAAATCTCGACATCGAATTTTTGGGTGGAATGCAATACTTCCCTATCCCTATGTACATTGTACATACGGGGCTAGAGAAAGTAAAAAGTCTTTTCAGAAAGAGGTCCGTGTGTCTGTGAACACGATAATTCAAAAACGAAAAGTCGGTAAAATACCAAACTTAGTATTTAAGTTTAGAATCTTCCAGAGATGCGACATGAAGATTTTTAGAAACTTCCCCCCAACCCAAACTACCCTTTACATGGAACTTTTTTCGAAAATTTGGATTTTCTAAAAAATGGCTAAAGGTTTTGATTAAAATATCGTATATTAAAGATATTTTACCGGACAAATAAAATGTATATTTTGAATTTTCTGGGAATAGCCTCTGAAGACTACTTTATTCTGAGTGTATTTTCCGGAATTTTGTATAACTGCTAAACCGTAAGAGATAGACAAAAACTTACCACACAAAAAGTGTAGAGCACGTTAAAACACACAGTTTGTTATATAATGTTTTTTTCGTGGAGTTCTTCGTTTTGGAGACATTCCTTATTTTTGGTTTCTGCTATGAAAAACTACGTTTTTCTCATACAGGAACTTGTCATCTCCGATCCATATAAACAAAGGAACTTCAGTGACATAGTAACCAGCTTTTGACTATCACTTTAACCTATGGTAGTCCCTTATTTCGCTTCTACTTACAAGGAAGCAGGTAATAAGACTATTTCTGCTATTGTTTTCTGATAAGCATAAAGTAAATAGAAGTATAAGCTTTTTAAGAATAATTTGTTGCAGGGATATAGAGAAAGTCATGTGAATGGTACACATCGGATTTTTTGATATATTTTATGAGCATATGGTAGTGCTCCTACGTAAGTGATAAAATCCATAGCCTCCTGAAAACATCACTAAAGCGGCAAGATACAGACGAACGCTGTGCACGTCATCACGCAGCAGGAAATTCCGGCGCGACTTTGTCGTCTCATTAAAAATATCTTGCAGTTGTGACGAGAATGCTGATCCCTGGTCAGGACCGAGGTCAAATATTATAGGATGCATGTGACTCCGAAAACCAACATGTGTATCTCGTGTTGTGGTGGCGTACAGGCGTCACCAATGATTCAGGACTCGCGTGACTGACGTTGTGGCCCGCATTTATTAATTCCCTTGCTCGACCGCAACCCGCAACATCTGAACCCAAAAACGATATATTTCCCTTTCAATCCGCTTCTCATCTCCCATAGCGTATACAACATTTAAAAAGGAAATAATCATCTCCCATGTCCGCGATTTCAATTTTAGATCTTCTGAGACACGATTTTGCTTTCTCTACACATACTACATACGTATACATAATATATAGAGAAAGCATTGTATTCCGCCAAAAAATTTGATACCGATATTTCACTGAATATATACAGGGTGTTTCAAAACGACACCAAACGAAGTTGTGGACCCTATTGGTCATACCGCACGTAATATGTGAATATAAATTTCAAAAACTGCCATAAAATCACCATGGATTAGGCAGTCGTACATAACCAGATGTCTCTTACCTGGCCCACTCCAACAAAGAATCCGGTTGGTAGCGAAGGTCCCAGTCGCGTGATGTAGGCGTGGTTTGATAGACACGCCGGCGCGGTACAGGTCACTTTAGTAATGGAAAACGTAGCATCTGGTGTGGCGTATGACAAAACCGTTGTTACTTCGCTGCCTAATCACAAATGTGTGCTATTTTTAAACATACACAGAGTTTCAAAGTTGTGATATCAAGTTTTGGAAAAGACAAAGTGTAAGCTAATTGATTTCTATCTTCGTTTGGTGTCGTTTTGAAACGTCCTGCGTCCAAAACAAAAACCTTTATAGAAAAAAGATCAGTGTGTGTTTGTCTCTGCCAGCATAGCTAGAATACGAAAAGACCATTAAATATCAAAGTTTGTATTTGTTAGTATTTTCAAAAGATGTGACACGAAGATTTTCAAGAAAATCCCCCCAAACTATACTTTAGGTGGAAAAATTCATGAAAATTTTGTTTTTCTCAAAAATGGCTTCATAATGATTTTTATTAAAATGTCGTATATTATATATTTTTACAGCACAAATAAAATATCATCTTAAATTTTTGGGAATAGCTTCTGTAGATCTGTTTATTTTGGATGACTATTGAACAACTAGTAAACTGTAAGAAATAGACAAACGCTTGCTCCACAAAATATCTGTTAGATCTGGTTAAAACACACAATTTATGTCATATACATTTTTGTTGTAGAGTTGCCCGTTTCCAGGATATTGCCTGTTCTTGTTTTCAAGTTTGAACTAGGTATGCAACTTTTTTCGAACGGGATTACCTTCCCTTTCATCCCGCTTTTGTATACTGCTGGCCTTGCAAAGTGAACTGCATTTCAATTGTTCACATAGCGAACAGCTTTTAAAAGATGTGGCTATCGCTTTAGCTATATTTCCCTTCTGCTTACAAGCAAGCAAGTAATAGGTAACAGCATTTCTTCAAAGGATTTCCTCGATTTGGATGATGTAGATAAAATAATCTTCTGAACAGGTAGAGAAAGTCATGTGAATGCCACATATATTTTTTTATTTTGTCCTTTTTATGTAATCATATTTAAATAGTATAACCTCTGCCAACTTTAAGCGATGTACGGTTGGTCTATTCCACGGAGAGTATGCAAAAAAGGAAAAGAGCTACTTTCAGATTAAAACAGACTGATGGGTTAATCTATCAAGCAAGAATTATAATCCTGCGGCAGAAATCCTTCTTTATAAAAGAAACTCAACCAGCAAAGACACAAGCCAATCAAACATAGGCTGGCTTTGATAGTAAGTTTCTATCGATATTTGCACTGAGGTTTTCTTTGTGAATTTTCGCCAAGCAGATTCAACTGTGGATTTTTAACGACGGCGATTCAAAAGATTGCGCTAACTTTGAGTGTAATGATCTGTTCTTTATAAAGACAGGGATGTAATGTCTCTCGCATGCTTGCAGCTAGACTCTACGACTCCAGAAATTAACTGCAATATCCCAATGTGTTTGCGGCCTCCTGACAGAAATTATTTTCTCAAGTTCTATTTCCCAAGTTAAAATGTCATGTTTTTATTGATACTGGTTACTCCATCGTAATTTTCTCAATTTGAGTTTTCCTTACTACTATCATTAAACGTACTATGTACACAGAGCACAAACAGTAATAGACATCGAATTTCTGATTGTCTGTAGGGGCATTTATAGAGCGTGTCTTCTGATATCCGCTGGCCGCTCCGTGACTCTAATTGGGGAAGGAGGAGAGGTTGTATGAATGAATGAATAAGTGTATTTATTAACATAGCAATATCATACATAGAATTTCAACAGTCGCACGGGTCCACAGACCGTACGTGCTTTTGTAATACACATTACAAGCAATATTAAAACAACAACCACAACAAAGAATTAGAAGAGTAAACACGAAAATAAAAAGACAAAGGAAATACACAGTCAAAAGCAATATTAAACAACAATAAAATTAAGAGTGAATCCGAAAATAAAGACACAAAGATATTAAAATATAGCAATTTAAATTTACAGCACAGAGTACACCTTCATAAATGCACCCTCTTATAATAGATAATTACACTTAAAAGACATATATACACATAATATATACAACCCTAGCACAACAGTGACCTAAGTATGACATAATATACATGTATGTAGAACATTGTAGTCACTTTTGTTTAGTTGATCTTATTCCCCCTCCTTCTCTATTGGCAGCCTCCTCAGATCTCAGCTGTCTTGCCTTAAGTATAAATTTACCTAGCCCGTCCATGTTTTCCGTGCCTGCCAGTAGCGTCCAACATGCTTCTATCCCTACATTCGCAGTGGTAAAAAATCGCGGCAAATATTTTTCCCGCCATTCCTCCGTACCCCTACATCTTGCTAAGATGTGATTCCACGACTCTTCCTCCTCGCAAATGGGACAGATTCTCGTACCATTCTCGTCAGAAATTTTCGCTTACTGTTGTAGTACACGTTACCTAACCTCACTTCCAGTTGAGGGAGGTGGCTATTCCTATTAGCGAATGAGTTGACAAACCCAGCATAGGTAACCTCTATTGATTCGATATAGAGCACTCACCTGCAAGGTGACAGTATCACCCAATAAAATAAAAACATGACGTAATGAAATACCCTGCAAACGGTAAGGAGTGCGGTGTACAGAACAAGACAGTGTCGGTTTCTTTCTCTGCCTTGTGTACTTACTATATAGAGAAGGTATTGCACTCCACCCAAAAATCCAATACTGAGATTTCACCGAAAATATATGTTTTAGGGCCCCTGTATAAAAAAAAAAAAAAAGCATTTTCACAAAAAGGCCTGTGTGTGTGTGTGTGTGTGTGTGTGTGTGTGTGTGTGTGTGTGTCTGTCTGTGAACACGATAACTCAAAAACGAAAAGTCAGTAAAATACAAAACTTGGTATTTAAGTTTAGTATCTTCCAGGGATGCGACACGAAGATTTTGAGAAAAATCCCCCTAACTCAAAGTACACTTTACTTGGAACTTTTTTCAAAATTTTTAATTTTCTTAAAAATGGCTCTTAACAATTGTGATTAAAATATATATTAACGATATGTATCTGACAAATAAAATGTATATCTTGAATTTTCTCGGAATAGCCTCTGAAGACTACTTTATTCTGGATGAATTTTACGGAATTTGCATAACTACTAAACCGTAAGAGATGGACAAAAACTTGCCACCCAAAAGATGTAGAGCACGTTAAAACACACAATTTGTCATATACATTTTTTTCGTCAAGTTTAAGATCTCACTTTTATCAACTCCTGTCCATACAAACAAAGGAACTTCAGTCACATAGCAACCAGCTTTTGACTATCACTTTAACCTATGGTACTCCCTTATTTCGCTTCTGCTTACAAGGAAGCAAGTAATAAGACTGATTTTTTCTCGACTAGCATGAAGTCATGTGAATGAAAAATGTCATATTTTTCTTTTTTTTAACCTTTTAGCTCATAACGGACGTTGAATGAAATTGTGAAATGATGGTCAAGTAATATTGGAATCCGTGGAACTTTTAGTGTTCTCAGAATAAGGAGAAACCCTAGAAGAAACTTTATCTAGGTAACTCACCATACGAGATTCAAATTTGGGCCCTCTTGAGGATGAGGCAAAAACGCTACCACCACACTAAAAAGACGGGAGATATGCTTCCTATCCTACAACGAAATCTATTCATGTGTAGTGAAAGTTTATCTAGGTACTAGACTAACAAGGAGTAATCAGAAGAATAAACGTTTGTGATACTAGTTTTGTGAAACAAGGGAAAGAGAAATGTATGTGAATGCGGCACATAGCTTTTTTTCTGAAGTAACCCAGCAAACAAGTGAGACCACGTGCTTCGCATACAGGAGAGTTGGCAACAGTGCAGGAAGCTGTAGTCACGCTCGAAGTGATTGGTGCTGCAGACAATTTTCACCCCAGCACTGGGTTCCTCTGTGTGCAGCTTAGCTTAAACCTCGTGCCAGTAAAAGATTCTTACTAAAACCCAATGATCCATTATCTTCGTTGTGAGTATAATTTAAACATGCTGCTTACGTATTAATAGACCCGCAATGCTTGTATAATTATTTACCATATTATGTTTTGTTTTTGTTTGTTTTTGTTTGTTTTGTTTGTTTGTTTTTGTTTGTTTTTGTTTGTTTTTGTTTGTTTTTGTTTGTTTTTGTTTGTTTTTTGTTTGTTTTTGTTTGTTTTTTGTTTGTTTTTGTTTGTTTTTGTTTGTTTGTTTTTTTACTTTCTCACACTACTATGTACATAGTATATAGAGAAAATATTGTATCGATACCGAGGTTTCACCGGAAATACATGTTTTAGTTTCAGAAAAATGTCCGTGTGTGTTTGTGTGTCTATGGATAGCATAACTTGGTATTTAAAGTCAATATCTTCCAAGGATGTGACATGAAGATTTTCAAGAAAATCCCCTCAACCTCAACTACCATTTACATGGAAATTTTCTCAAAAATGGCTCTAAGGATTTTGGTTAAAAACACGGCATATTAAAGATATTTACCTGACAAACCAAATGTATATATGGAATTTTCTGAGAATAGCCTCTGAAGACTACTTTATTCTGAATGAATTTTACGGAATTTTGCATAACTGCTAAAGCGTAAGAGATGGACAAAAACTTGCCACATAAAAATGTAGAGCACGTTAAAACACACTATTATGTTACTTACATTTTTGTCGTAGAGTTGATCGTTTTTGAGTTATTCCTTGTTTTAGATTTCATCTTTAAAAAGCTTTCTCATACAGGAATTTATCAACTCCTGTCCATACAGACAAAGGAACTTCAGTCACATAGCAACCAGATTTTGGCTATCACTTTAACCTATGGTACTCCCTTATTTCGCTTCTACTTATAAGGAGGCAAGTAATAAGAGTATTTCTGCTAATTTTTTCTCGATTAGCATGAAGTAGACAGAAGCATAAGCATTTTAACAATAATTTGTTGCAGAGATTTTTTTTTTTTACTTTCTCACGCGTCCTATGCACATAGTGTATCAAGCAGGTATTGTATCGATACCGAGATTTCACCGTAAATACATGTTTTAATTTTAGAAAAATGTCCGTGTGTGTGTCTGGGCAGCATAGCTCAAAAACGAAAAAGTCCGTGAAATGCCTAATTTCCAAAAATATGACACGAAACTTATTTTCTCAAAAATGGCTCTTAAGAATTTTGATTAAAATATCGTATACTAAATTGTTTATCTTGAATTTTCTGGGAATAGCCTCTGAAGACTACTTTATTCTGGATGAATTTTACGGAATTTTGCAAAACTGCTAAACCGTAAGAGTTGGACAAAAACCTACCATAGAAAAAATGTAGAGCACATTATAACACACAATTTATGTTGTATGCATTTTTTTTGTGGAATGGAACGCTTTTGAGATATTCTTTATTACTTTTAGCTAAAGATTTACATGGAAGTTTTCTCAAGTTTTGATTTTCTCAAAATTAGCTCTAACATTTTTATTAAAGTACCTTATGTTTAAGATACTTTTAAGAGAAAAGAAATGTATATCTTGAATTTTCTCGGAATAGCGTCTTCATTCTGGATGATTTTTGTATAATTGACAAACCATAAGAGATATACAAAAGCTTACTTCACAAAAAATGTAGATCTTATTAAAACACACAATTTGTATCATACACAATTTTTTTGTAAACTTAACCATTTTCGAGATATTACTGATTATTGGTTTCAGTTTTCGGCACTTAAACTTTTCTCAAACGGGAAAACATGTTTCTTATCGTTTGTTTACTCCTGACAAGCAAAAAGAGCGGATTATTAATTGTTTCACATAGCGACCGGCTAGTAAAGGACAGTTGAAGTGTTTAGATGTGAAGCTAGCATTAGGGCGTGGTAGCTCAGTTGATTAGAGCCGAGATCTATGGTTCACATCCGGCTATGGTGAGCAATTTTTACGTGATTCTAATCTTTCAAATTGTGAACGGTAAAGCAAGAGACTTCACATAGTGCATAGAGAAGGTATTGCACTCCACCCAAAAATTCGATACCGAGATTTCACCGAAAATACATGTTTTAGAGTCCCTTATACCAAACAAACAAAAAAACAAAACAAAAAAAAAACAAAAAAAAAAACTGATGTGTACCATTCACATGACTTTCTCCATATCCCTGCAACAAATAATTCTTAAAAAGCTTATACTTCTATTTACTTTATGCTAAACAGAACAAAATAGCAGAAATAGTCTAATTACTCGCTTCCTTGTAAGTAGGAGCGAAATAAGGGCAATCGTAGGTTAAAGTGATAGTCAAAAGCTGGTTGCTATGTCAATGAAGTTCCTTTGTTTATACGGATAGGAGTTGACAAGTTCCTGTATGAGAAAAGTATACGTTTTTCATAGCAGAAACCAAAAAAAAAGGAATGTCACAAAAACGACGAACTCCACGAAAAAAATGTATATAACATAAATTGTGTGTTTTAATGTGCTCTACATTTTTTGTGTAGTAAGTTTTTGTCCATCTCTTACGGTTTAGCAGTTATTCAAAAGTTAGAAAATTCATCGGGAATAAACTACTCTTTAGAGGCTATTCCCAGAAAATTCAAGATACACATTTTATTTGTCAGGCAAATATGTTTAATATAGGAAATTTTAATCAAAATCGTCAGAGCCATTTTTGAGAAAATCAAAATTTTCCAAAAAAGTTCCATGTAAAGGGTAGCTGGTAGTGGGGGAATTTTTCTCAAAATCTTCGTGTCGCATCCCTGGAAGATACTAAACTTAAATACCAAATTTGGTATTTTACCGATTTTTCGTTTTTCAGTTATCGTGTTCACAGACACACGGACCTTTTGTGAAAATGCTTTTTTTGGATAATGGGAACCCTAAACCATATATTACCAGTGAAATCTCGGTATCAAATTTTTGGGTGGAGTGCAATACTTTCTCTATACATAGTGCGTATGGAGAAAGTAAAAAAAAAAAAAGCATTTTCAAAAAAAGGACCGTCTGTCTGTGAACACGATAACTCAAAAACGAAAAATCGGTAAAACACCAAACTTGGTATTTAAGTTTAGTATCTTCCAGGGATGCGACACGAAGATTTTGAGAAAAATCCCCCCCAGACTGAGCTACCCTTTACCTAGAAATTTTTTTCGAAAATATTGGTTTTCTCAAAAATGGCTGCTAACAATTTTGATTAAAATATCGTGTATTAAAGATATTTACCTGCAAATAAACTGTATATTTTGAATTTTCTGGGAACAACCTCTGAAGACTACTTTATTCTGGGTGAATTTTATGGAATTTTGCATAACTGCTAAACAATAAGAGATGGACAAAAAGTTACTACACAAATAATTTAGAGCACATTAAAACACACAATTTGTTGTATATATTTTTTTTTCGTGGAGTTGACAGTTTTTTAGATATTCCTTGTTTTTGGTTTCAGCTTTGAAAAACTTATCTCACACAGGAATATGTCAAGTGCTGTCTGTCCATACAAACAAAGGAAATTCGGTCACATAGCAACTAGCTTTTGACTATCACTTTAAGCTATGGTGCTCCCTTATTTCGCTTCTACTTAAAGGAATCAAGTAAGAAGACATATTCTGCTAATTTTTTCTCAATTAGCATGAAGTAAATGGAAGCATAAGCATTTAAGAATAATTTGTTGCAGACATGTAGAGAAAGTCATGTGAATAATGCACATCAAATTTGTAATTGTTTCTTAACAACGCTGAAAATTTTCAGAATTATATCAACGGCACCCGTGTGCCGAAATTTTGTTCCGCAAGAATTCATTGCTTTAAAGCACACTTAAAAAAGATCGATTTGGGCGGGGTTTGAACGCGCGTTGTTGAAAGCAGTAGACCAGTTATATAGATCGAACAAAAGGATAAATATAAGTTGAATGAAATAATTAGAGTAAGTAATAAGACATTATGCTAATGTTTATCTCGATTAGCGTCAAATAGAAGATACACTTTTAACAATCTGCTACAGAGGTATAGAAAAAGTCATGTGAATTGAACATATACTTTTCTTGAGGCAGTGAATTCATAGTAGAGTATTTTATAAAAAAATCTGATGTGTTCAGTTCACATGACTTTCCCTTATCTCTGCAACAAACTATTGTTAAAACCCTTATGCTTCTATTTACTCCATGCTAAACGAGGAAAAGTTAGCAAAAATAGTGAGTACCATAGTTTAAATTGATAGTCAAAAGCTGGTTGCTATGTGACTGAAGTTCCTTTGCTTCTATGGACAGGGGTTGACAAATTCCAGTATGAGAAAAGTATAACTTTTTCAAAGCTGAAACCAAAAACAAGGAATATCACAAAAACGACTACCTCCACGAAAAAATATATATCAAATAAAAGTGTGTGTTTTAATGTGCTCTACATTCTTTTGTGCTAAGTTTTTGTCCATCTTTTACCGTTTAGCAGTTATGTAGAATTCCGTAAAATTCATCCAGAATAAAGTAGGCTTCTCGGGCTATTCCCAGAAACTTCAAGGTATACATTCTATATGTTAGGCAAATATCTTTAATATATGGTATTTTAATCAAAATCGTTAAAGCCATTTTTAAGAAAATCAAAATTTTCGAAAAAAGTTCCATGTAAACGGTAGTTTGGTGTGGGGGGATTTTTCTTAAAATGTTCGTGTCGCATCCCTGAAAGATACTAAACTTAAATACCAAGTTTGGTATTTAGCCGACTTTTAGTTTTTGAGTTATCGTGTTCACAGACACACGGACCTTTTTCTGAAAATGGCTTTTTTGCTTACAGGGGACCCTAAAACATATATTTCCGGTGAAATCTCGGTATCAAATTTTTGTTGGGAGTGTAATACCTTATCTATACACTATGTACATGGTGCGTATAGAGAAAGTAGAAATTCTGAGATATTTGCTTTAATTTTCTTTTTACTAAAGGAGTTTAATGTTAGTCCTCCAACAGCTTATTTGAAGTTTCTCTATCCTTTCTTTACTGGTTGATTCGCTGCCCTGCTGTATTTCGAGCTGGTCGATTACGAGAATCTTTTAATCCCTTGCTTTATTTACTCACTGCGTTGGAGCGTCAGTCAGAGCCTAGAAATGAAAGAAACTGGGAAATGAAATATGCTGGAGGAAAAGTCGGCAGTAAATCTCCCACAGATGCAATGAGAAAGCTAACAAACAAAATGCGATGCTCGTTTCACTACAATTAATCGCTGTCGAATTGCCAGAAAGCCATCGATCGATGCCCTCGTGGAGTCGCAGCAGAAAAGAAGGCTGTCAGAATTATTGCTGCGTCGTCGATAAATACTTCCGGAATTTTTTCAGTGTCGTGGTCGCCTCAATTTGGCTGAGCTGCTTTCGAAACAAAAAGTGCGGCTAGGTCGCGATATTTAATCTTCAGGAGTGATTTCGGTACTTTGTCTTTGCAACTCGTCAGTGAGAGAATTTTTAAAGAGAGCGTGCGCTCCCTTGCTTCAGCTTTCAATATCAAACCGGGAGGAGAGCGTGCCTTGAATGTGCTGCGAGAATAGATTGTCTTTTTTTTTATCTCAAAGAAGCTTTCAGCTTGTGAATATACCACACAAGTATGAAATGGAGCATTCAGGACAACATATGCAAGAGCTTTACTGAAACTATGTCTAAATAAGCTACGAGTTCATTGGGAACGATCAACTCATCAGTTAAGTGATAACAGTCAAGTGAATTGCGAGGTTTCCTAAAATGTCAATATTTAAAGCAAAGATTCTGGATGGGATGAATGAAGAGGTAAATCGATCATCAGTCTCGAATTATAGATTTTCGATATTTTGTGCCTAAGAGTGAGATTAAAATTCTTATCTAATTAAATAAAACTATCTGATGTGTTACACTCACATGACTTTCTCTATATCTCTGTAAATTATTATTGTTAATAAGCTTATCTTTTATTTATTTCATGCTAATCGAGAAAAAATAGCAGAAATAATCTTATTTCTTGCTTTATAGTAAGTAGAACCGAAATAAGGGAGTACCAGGGGTTAAAGTGAAAGCCAAAAGCTGGTTGCTATGTGAATGCTGTTCCTTTGTTTGTATTGACAGCAGTTGACAAATTCCTGTATGAGAAAAATGTAAGTTTTTCAAAGCTGAAACCAATAAAAAGGAATATCTCAAAAACGACCAACTCCACGAAAAAATGTATGTAACATAAATTGTGTGTTCTAACGTGCTCTACATTTTTTATTGGTTAAGTTATTGTACATCTCTTACGGTTTAGTAGTTATGAAAAATTTATCCAGAATAAAGTAGTCTTCAGAGGCTATTCCCAGAAATTTCAGAATATACATTTTATTTGTCAGGTAAGTAACTTTAATATACGATATTTTAATCAAAATCGTTAGAGCCATTTTTTAGAAAACCAAAATTTTCGAAAAAAGTTCCATGTAAAGGGTAGCTTGGGGTGGGGGGATTTTTCCCAAAATCTTCGTGTCGCATCCTTGGAAGATACTAAACTTAAATAACAAGTTTGGTATTTTACCGACTTTTCGTTTCTGAGTTATCGTCTTCAGACACACAGACACACGGACACACACACACAGACCTTTTTTTGAAAATACTTTTTTTTTGGATACAGGGGACCCTAAAACATATATTTCCGGTGAAATCTCGGTATCAAATTTTTTGGTGCAGTGCAATACATTCTCTATTCACTATGTACATAGTGAGTATAGAGAAAGTAAAAATAAATACTAAAGTAATAAACTATTAAATACTAAATAGAACTTACTCTACAATAAAAAAACAGCTATTGCATTCCACCCAAAAATTCGTACCGAGATTTTATTAAAAAGAATGTCCGCTCTGAAAATCCCTCTGGAGAGAGAGAAAAAAAAGAAAAGGGTTTTCGTTCAAATGTGTGTGTGCGTGTGTGAAGCATAAATAAAAAAACTGATGTGTTCCATTCACATGACTTTCTCTACATCCCTGCAAAAAATGGTATTAAAAACCTTGCGCTTCTATTTACTTCATGCTAATCGAGAAAGAATTAGAAATAGTCCTATTACTTGCTTCCTTGTAAGTAGAAGAAAATAAGGGAGTACCATAGGTTAAAGTGATAGTCAAAAACTGGTTGCTATGTGACTGAAGTGCCTTTGTTTACATGGACAGGGGTTGGAAAATTCCTGTATGAGAAAAGTAATAAGTTTTTCAAAGCTGAAACTAAAAGCAAGGAATATCTCAAAAACGATCAACTGCAAGAACAAAAAATTATATAATATAAATTGTGTGTTTTAACGTGTTCTACATTTTATGTGTTGTAAGTTTTCGTCCATCTCTTATGGTTTAGTAGTTATGCAAAATTACGTAAAATTCATTCAGAATAAAGTAGACTTCAGAGGCTATTCCCAAAAAATTCAAGATATACATTTTATTTGTCAGGCAAATATCTTTACTATATGATATTTTAATCAAAATCGTTAGCCATTTTTAAGAAAATGAAAATTTTTGAAAAATTTTTCCATGTAAAAGGTAGTTGTGGGTGTGGGGGGGTTCTTTAAAATCTTCGTGTCGCATCCTTGGAAGATAGCAACCTTAAATATCAAGTTTGGTACTTAACGGTCTTTTCGTTTTTGAGCTATGCTGCCCCCCCCCACACACACATACATACAGACAGACAGACAGACACACACACGGACATTTTCTAAAAATGCTCATTTTTGTTTCAGGGGAGCATAAAACATATATTTTCGGTGAAATATAGGTATCGAATGTTTGGGTGCATTACAATGCCTTCTCAATACACTATGTACATAGAACGTATAAAGTAATAATAATAATAATAATAATAATAATAATAATAATAATAATAATAATTGCCACAGTACTCTTCAATACCTCATTCGTGTAAATGAAGTAAGGGTTGAGAATGATCTCTTTTCTTGCAGTAATTTGGGAACTGTAACATTAATCCCTCTGATTTTTTACTTTCTCTATACGTACTATGTACATAGTGTATAGAGAAGGTATTGTAATGCACCCAAAAATTCGATTCGGATATTTCACCGGAAATACATGTTTTGAGATCTCCTGAAATTTTAGAAAAATGTCCCTGTGTGTGTGTGTGTGTCTGTGGGCAGCATAGCTCAAAAACGAAAAGACCGTTAAATACCAAACCTGGTATTTAAGTTTTGTGTTGTCCAAGGATGTGACACGAAGATTTTCAAAAAAAAAATTTCTGCACCCCAAATTATCCCTTGCACGGAACTTTTTTCGAAAATGTTTATTTTCTTAAAAATGGCTAACGATTTTGATTAAAATATCGTATATTGAAGATATTTAGCTGACAAATAAAATGTATATCTTGCATTTTCTGGGAGTAGCCTCTGAAGACTACTTTATTCTGGATGAATTTTACGGAATTTTGCATAACTGCTAAACCGTAAGAGATGGACGGAAACTAAAACACAAGAAATATAGAGCACGTTAAAACACATATTAGCACGAAAGAAATAAAATAATGAGCTTATTAACAATAATTTGTTACAGAGATATAGAGAAAGTTATGTGAATGGAACACAAGATTTTTCATTATACAAGTTCTCGGAGTCGAACGCTGGTTTGTTTCTGTATTCCGCCACTGACGAAATGAGTTTATGCAAATGCTGTGTGACGGAGGCTGATTACTCGGTGATAGGAAAACGGCGTGGGGTGACCTGGCATTAGGTCAGTTTTCCTCAGATCAGGGCTATGAATACAGGATTCAGAAGATGAATGCGGAACGATGTAACTGCAAAGCAATTCATTTTGGGAACTCCAGCCAAAAGTTAAAATTGAGTTACCTCCTGGATTCAGAACAGTCAAGGCCTTGCTGTGCTCAAGGATGGGAAAGCGTTGTTATAATACCAATATTCTGAGAAATGAAAAGAAAATATAAAGAAAATGTCAGTTACTTTACATGTCTTTCTCTACGTATTCTTTTTCAAGTTATTATTACAAGAATTTATTATTATATCTACTTCGCTTTAATCGAGACAAACATTTGTAAAAACAGTATTATTAAATATTTCATGGCTGGTGTCCATAGTATTAAAATTTAAAATATTCTGGCGTTTTGCCGTGGTCTGTTTTGTTAAAATATTCCTACCTAACGTTTCGTCCCCATCTACGAGGGACATCCTCAGAGGCAATGTGCTTACGTGGCTAACTCGGAAAAATTACAACAGTGCGGGTTATAGCCGGCATATATACTCGAGCACTGATGGGCGTGGTCAAGTGGACGGTTCTAGTTTTGTTTGTATTTAGCCTGGAGGTTAAGGAGTTGGGAAAGTATAGGGAACCAGATGAAGTTAAATTTAAAGTAGTTTGTGTTTTTATAAATTTCAATGGCCTCTCTGTATAAACCTCTACTTTATCGTATTGCATTCGGTGGTCGTCCTTAGAGAAACATGGTGTGCCACAGCTGATTTTTCTGTTTGTCGGAGGCGGCAGTTTCTTTTATGTTCTGTGATGCGCGGGTTGATGCTAGTGCCGATGTAAACTTAGCCACATGTGCACCAGCTCTTTATTTTAACAGCTGATCGCTATATAATGACTTTGAAATTCTCGTTTCTTTGCTTGGTTACAAGAAACGGAACCAAAACTTGCTTTTCCTTTTGAAAAACTATATATATGAAAATTCAGACAAAAAAAAAATGTCGCCCTCCGTGGTGTAATGGTTACCATGGTGACTTCATATACCCAAGGTCAGGGTTCAAACCCGGCGGAGGACGATGGATTTTTTCGGGTGTAAAAATCCTTAGCATGGCTTCCTTCGGAAGGGAAGTAAAGCCGTGGGTCCCGTGTCGTAGATTTACGGCACGTAAAAGAACCTCAAGCCTGATAGAGAGGCCTCTCACCAAAATTAACCGGTGTTCCACACCCAATTTAGAATGGGACGCTGAGAACCACAGTAGTTAAAGAGTGTCCATAAATAACACGCCATTTCCATTTCAGACAAAAAAAAATCTGATGTGTTCCATTCACATGACTTTCTCTATATCTCTGTAACAAATTATTGTTAATAAGCTTATCTTTTATTTATTTCATGCTAATCGAGAAAAATTAGCAGAAATTGTCATATTTCTTGCTTTATTGTAAGTAGAAGCGAAATAAGGGAGTACCATAAGTTAAAGGGAAAGCCAAAAGCTGGTTGCTATGTGACTGATGTTCCTTTGTTTCTATGGGCAGGAGTTGACAAATTCATGTATGAGAAAAGTATAAGTTCTTCAAAGCTGAAAGGAATATCTAAAAAACGATCAATTCCACGAAAAAAATGTATGTAACATAAATTGTGTGTTTTAACGTGCTCTACATGTTGTGTTTGTTAAGTTTTTGTACATCTCTTACGGTTTAGTAGTTATGCAAAATTCATCCAAAGTAAAGTAGTCTTCAGAGGCTATTCCCAGAAAATTCAAAATACAGGGTTACTACAAAAGTAATAGACAACTTCAACTGCCTGTGAAACAAAAACTATTAGAGATAGCAACCTAATTATTAGGTATGTTGAGAAACTCTCAAAGTTTCGTTTGTTGCTATTGGTAACGCTGTAGTGTTTTGTTTGTTTTTGCAGAAGCTGAAATGGCGGAAAATCCTGTGGAAAAGGCATATTGCGTGTTGGAATTTGCTAGAACGCAATCAGCAACTGTTGTCCAACGACATTTTAGAACACGTTACCACAAAACGCCACCGACTAGACAATCTACGAATGGTATAGAAAATTCGAGACAACGGGATGTTTGTGCAAAGGGAAGAGCTCGGGAAGACCGAGAGTTTCGGAAGAAAACGTTGAACGTGTTCGTTCTGCCTACATAAGAAGCCTATAGAAATCGGCATCTAGGGCAAGCATGCAATTACAAATTTCACAGTAAACTCTACGGAAAATCTTACGGAAGCGACTGCACATGATGCCTTACAGATTACAGATGTTGCAGTTTCTGAGTGAAGAAGATAAGGTCATACGGCGTGACTTTTGTATCGACATGTTGCGACATGATGAAGACGATGCTGGTTTTTGTGAGCGCATCATTTCATTTTTGTGGTAACGTGTTCTAAAATGTCGTTGGACAACAGTTGCTGATTGCGTTCTAGCAAATTCCAACACGCAATATGCCTTTTCCACAGGATTTTCCGCCATTTCAGCTTCTGCAACAAGAAACAAAACACTACAGCGTTACCAATAGTAACAAACGAAACTTTGAGAGTTTCTCAACATACCTCCAAAATAATTAGGTTGCTATCTCTAATAGTTTTTGTTTTACAGGCAGTTGAGGTTGTCTATTTCTTTTGTAGTAACTCTGTATACATTTTATTTGTCAGGTAAATATCTTTAATATATTATATTTTAATCAAAATCGTTAGAGCCATTTTTTTAGAAAATCAAAATTTTCGAAAAAAGTTCCATGTAAAGGGTAGTTTAGAGTGGGGATTTTTCTCAAAATCTTCGTGTCGCATCCCTGGAAGATACTGAACTCAAATACCAAGTTTGGTATTTTAGCTAACACACACGGACCTTTTTGTGAAAATGCTTTTTTTATGGGGGGCTGGGATATTGGGGACCCTAAAACATATATTTCCGGTGAAATCTCGGTATCGAATTTTTGGTGGAGTGCAATACCTTCTCTATACACTATGTACATAGTGCGTATAGGGGAAGTAAAAAGAAAAGAGAATACCTTGAACATTATTAGCTGCAGAGTATATTTTACTTGGCATAAATTGTGTGCTTTAACCAGATCTACATTTTGCATGATTTGAGAACCCCTGAATTGAAAAACAGGTGTGTCTGTAAGTGTGTTTGTATGCATGTGTACGTCTTTGGACGCCGTAACTCAAAAACGAAATACCAAACTTGGTATTTAAGTTCAGAATCTTCCAAGGATGAAACATGAAGATTTTCAAGAAACTTTTCCCACCCCAATTATCCTTTACATGGAAATTATTTCAAACATGTTTATTTTTTCAAAAATGACTCTACCGATTTTGATTAAAATAGCAAACGTTTAAGGATTTTCATGAAAAACGAAATGTATACATTGAATTTCCTGGAAATAGTTTCTGAAGAGCTCTTCACTCTGGATAACTTCTGTATAACTAATCGACGTAAGCGCTAGACAAAACAAACTAGTACATAAAATATTGATCTCGTTTAAACGTACATTTTTTCTTTTCAGAGTTCTAATCGAAAGAGAAGATGGTGTGTGACCTCAATGTGTAGATTAGATCTTTTCGACCTTTAAAATCTAACATGAACTGAGTTTAAACCGGCGTGTATATACGAGGTACGTCCAGAAAGTAAGTTCCGTTTGGTAATAAAATTAAATTGTATACAGATACAGGATAATTATTTATTGCACAAAATTCTACAACTCTTAAACTACGTTTCCACATAACTGCCGAAATTTTGCAGGCATTTGTCATAGCGCGGCACAAGTTTTTGTATACCTTCTTCATAGAAGTTTGCCGCCTGTGTCTTCAAAAAGTCGGAAACACTTTCATTCAGCTCTTCGTCATTGTTGAAGTGTTGACCGCCAAGGAAAGACTTGAGATGTAAGAACAGATGAAAGTCGCTAGGAGCGAGGTCAGGGCTGTACGGAGGATGATCAAACACGTCCCAGCCAAATTCCTGTAGGAGGTTTTTCGTCACATTTGCAGTGTGTAGTCGTGCGTTGTCGTGCACTTCACTGCGTCCTTCATTGAACTGTCGAACCCATCTTCTCACCATTGAATCACTCATCGCATTTTGTCCGTTAACTTCGCAAATTTGCCGATAAATTTCAATTGTTTTCACTTATCAACACCGACATGTTAAACAAGCACAAGAAAGCGTATGTGGCTGACAGCGATCTCAAAATGGCGCACGTTTCTTCTCCTTGATACAGAGCGTCTACCGCGCATGTGCGGAACTGCGATCGCAGCGCTGCAGCGGAGATAAATTGAAACGGAACTTACTTTCTGGACGCACCTCGTAAAATACATTACAGTTAACCGTTTCCAAGATAGTCAATGTTATTGGTTTAATTTTATACTATTTTTTTTAAATCATCTTTCGTTTCATACCTCTTTTGGTTTACTACTAATCGCTCAAAGAATAGTTTCACATAGTAATAGTTTTTAAAAGATTTGACTACCCATAACATAGTATATTCGCTTATTTCCCTTCTACTTAAACGGAACTAGTAAGAAAACAATTCCTACTAATATTTATCTCGATTAATATAATATAGATATCTTTTGTAAGAATAGCCTGTTTTCAGAACTGGTAGAGATATGGAACTCGAATGATTTTTACTTTCTCTACACGTACTATGTACATAGTGTATAGAGAAGGTATTTCACTCCACCCAAAAATTCGATACCGAAATTTCACCGGAAATATATGTTTAAGGCTCCCCTCAATAAAAAAAAAAAAAAAAAAAAGCATCTTCAGAAAAAGGTCCGTGTGTATGTGTCTGTTAACACAACTCAAAAACCAAAAGTATGTAAAATACCAAACTTGGTATTTAAGTTTAGTATCTTCCAGGGATGCGACACGAAGATTTTGAAAAAAATCCCCCCACCCACAACTTCCCTTTATATGCAACTTTTTTCTAAAATGTTTATTTTCTCAAAAATGGCTCTTAACGATTTTTATTAAAAGTTCGTATATTAAAGATATTTACCTGACAAATAGAATGTATATTTTGAATTTTCTGGGAATAGCGTCTGAAGAGTAATTTATTCTGGATGAATTTTACTGAATTTTGAATAACTGCTAAACCGTAAGAGATAGATAAAAACTTACCACACCATGTAGACGACGTTAAAACACACAAGTTATGTTACATACATTTTTTTTGGCGGAGTTCGTCGTTTTTGAGATATTCCTTCTTTTTGGTTTCACCTTTAAAAAACTTACACTTTTCTCATACAGGAATTTGTCGATTCTTGTCCATAGAAACAAAGAAACTTCAGTCACATAGCAACCAACTTTTGACTATCACTAAGACTATTTATGCCAATTGTTTCTCGATTAGCAGGAAGTAAATAGAAGCATAAGCTTTTTAACAATAATTTGTTGGGGAGAGGTAGAGAAAGTCATGTGAATGGAACACATCAGATTTTTGATAGTAGTATGTGATGTTCAGATTAAATTTTCTATTGAAATTTTTGGCAAAACAAAGCACACAGAAAATTATTTCATGTAAAGGGTTGCAGTCTGGGGTGGAGGATTTTCTTTCAAATCTTTGTATCGCGTCTTTAAAAGATGCTCAATTTAAAGATACTAGCAAGTTATGCTGTTCACACACAGAGATAGACTCGCGCTCACACGCGGATTTTCTAATTTTTGTTGTTTATTTTTGGTTTTCAGGCAGGCCTGGAAATGTGTATTTCTGGTGATATCAGTATCGAGTTTTTGTGTGGAATACAATGCTATGCCGGCATGTTGCTCAGTGGAAGAGTAACCGGCTAGAGACCGGGAGATCCGTGGTTCAAATCCCGACCATGGCATTGAATTTTTCAGTCTGACTCTACCTGTCCAACTCCTGTCCTACACACGAACTGTGTGAAAAAAATAAAACAATATCAAAGTTGGTTTTTAATGGTCTTTTCGTTTTTGAGCTATGCTATCCACATACACACACACACACATACACGCGCGCGCGCGCGCGCGGACCTTTTTTCAAAGAGCTAAAAACATATTTCCCATGAAATCTCGATATCGAATTTTTGAGTGAAATACAATATCTTCTATAGCTGCTATGAATGAATGAATAAGTGTATTTATTAACATAGCAATATCATACATAGAATTTCAACAGTCGCACGGGTCCACAGACCGTACGTGCTTTTGTAATACACATTACAAGCAGTATTAAAACAACAACCACAACAAAGAATTAGAAGAGTAAACACGAAAATAAAAAGACAAAGGAAATACACAGTCAAAAGAAATATTAAACAACAATAAAATTAAGAGTGAATCCGAAAATAAAGATACAAAGATATTCAAATATAGCAATTTAAATTTACAGCACAGAGTACACCTTCATAAATGCACCCTCTTATAATAGATAATTACACTTAAAAGACATATATACACAATATATACAACCCTAGCACAACAGTGACCTAAGTATGACATAATATATATGTATGTAGAACATTGTAGTCACTTTTGTTTTGTTGATCTTATTCCCCCTCCCTTCTCTATTGGCAGCCTCCTCAGATCTCAGCTGTCTTGCCTTAAGTATAAATTTACCTAGCCCGTCAATGTTTTCCGTGCCTGCCAGTAGCGTCCAACATGCTTAAAAAATCGCGGCAAATATTTTTCCCGCCATTCCTCCGTGCCCCTACATCTTGCCAAGATGTGAGTCCACGACTCTTCCTCCTCGCAAATGGGATAGATTCTCGTACCATTCTCGTCAGAAATTTTCGTGCTCCTCCATGCTCCTAGTCTAATCCACGCGAGCCCCTCTCTAATGAGTTTGGTACCTGTTTTGATGTATTGCTCCATACCCCACTCCGATTTCAGCCCTGACTGTACTTCTAATGACACCTTCTCTGTGCATTGCGCAATCATTTGCATGTACATTGTAGTTGTGCAGGCTAGGGTTTTTTTTTTGGGGGGGGGAGGGGAAGGGATTCCGACTGCTGGCGCTTCTCATTCTTGAAACTGTAGGGAATCTGTCTCTCCTGCTTCCGGCAGGTACAATATTCTCACTGGATCGGTGCCGTATCCCCTCCGAAAACCCCCTAACCCCCACCCTTACTTCTCTAAGAAGTAAAAAAGAGTAAAAACTCTGGCACACGTGATCACAGAGGTTCTTGACAGATAAAAGCATGTGTGTGATATATGGTTAATCTTACACATACCAAATACCTATATCCGAGCAATTTTTGAACAGCCACTGCAGTTTTCCTGTTTTATTTCGAGAAAGGAAGGATACCGACGCCATATATCATGCCCAATAAGTAATGTCACGAGAACTTTATTGGCAAAGAAAGTCCATTAGTAAAGATACATCTTAACTTCTTCTGAATTCAGATCTTTGCTTCTTTATGGTCAAACGGTTCAGCACATGTTATTTATTTAGAACGCTACGAACAATCAGAAGTATTTCGTTGCAGTATTTGGCAGTTATAAGGACTGGAGAAACCTGGAGGAAAAAAGCTGTGTTTCATTCACATGACTTTCTCTAGCTGTTTCGCAAACAAACTTTTCTTACAAAAAATTATTCCTTTGTCTATATCATGATAATCAGAGAAGCATGAGCGCGGAATTGTCTATATTACCGACTTGCTTTCTTGCAAGTAGAAGGGAAATAAGTGAATGCATTAGGCTAAAGTGATACTTAAATATTTTAAAAGCATGTGAAACAATTGAAATTTGGTTCTCTTTGCTCGCTAGGAATAAAAAAATGAGAGACTAAAAGAAAGGACTTCCCGTTTGAAAAAGTAGCTTAAAACTGACCCAATAACTCGAAATATCTCAAAAACAGTTGACTCTACAAGAAATAATGACATAAATCGTGTGTTTAACCAGATCTAAATATTTTATGTAGTAATGTCTTTTTTACATCTTTTACCGCTTAGCAGGCACAGAAAAGTTATACAGAAGTAATACAGAATGAAGAGGAAAATTAAGATATACAGCTCGTTTGTTATGAAAATGTTATTCAAAATCGTTTACCCATTTTTGAGAGAGAGAAAAAAATCCATAAAGCTCCAAGTAAAGATTAGTAGGTGCTGAAAATCTTCGTGTCGCATCCTTGGAAAACCGAACTTAAATACCTAGTTTGGTATTTAACAGACTTTTCATTTTTTAACTATGATGCACACAAACACACACACACGCGCGCGCGCGCGTGGACATGTTTCTAAAACGATGTGTCTTCTTAGCTTCCGGAGAAGGCCGCGTTATCTGCATGGGAATGCCGACGTTTCGCTCATCTTGCCGTGAGCTTCTTCTGGGCTCTTGTGCCCTGGTTGTTTTTTTCTTGGGGGGGGGACGGGAATAAAGGTTATAAGAATAACAGGTATATAAGATATTTGGGAAGGAAATAAGGAAAGGGGAGAGAAAGGATTTAATACTGTGGTGTCACTGTTTATTGGGGCATATATGGTGTCATGGGGCCCGGTACCGCCTGAGGCCAACCGAGTGATTGCGGGTGACTATTATGAAGCGCGGTGTGTAGGGGCAAACGACATGGCGCAATGCCCTAACGTCGACCTACAAAAATTGAGGTGCAACATTTAACCAGTTAATCTGGCGATGGAGCTCTTCCCAGGTGAGTTCTGGGTGACGTAACCATAGCTCCAAAGCTTAGCATGTTGGGTCGATGATGTATGGATGATGTGAGTTGCTGTGGCATATCTTGCAGTCGGATGGTCAGTCCTCGAGCCTGTTGCTGAAGTAGCTCATCGAGCTTTTGGAATTGTTGATGTAGTCCACCACCTTCTCGAGGCTCCTGTTGAAGTGGTCTCGCAAGGCGGCGTTTTCCCATGTGGCGATTCGTTCGGTTATGGTGTTGACTGCTAGACGGAGATTTTGGAGTTCGGCTGTGTTTGTCTCAAGGTCATTTTGGAGCTGGATGAGTGTGGAGGTGTGCGGTGGCTGTTGGGTTTGCGAGGAAGTGATGGGCGCTGGCGGGTGAGAGATTGGCTGTGGTGGTGCTGCGTGCGGCTGATGAGAGGCTGGTTGTGGTGGCGCGGCGTGCGGCTGATGAGAGGATGGTTGTGGTGGCGCGGCGTGCGGCTGATGATAGCTGGTCGTGGTGGCGCGGCGTGCGGCTGGTGAATGGCTGGGATCTGTCTGCGTGGGTGTTTGGGCACACCGCTTGACCCGTGTAATGACCTGCGCTGTTGCAAGTAGCACAGTACACGGGCTGGCGTGTCAAATCATGGTAGGTGCAGGCGGAGGTGAGACGTCCGGCGCCACAATAGTGTCAACGGGCGGCGGCTGTGCAGGCCCCGTACTGGCAACACGGGAAGACACGGACCCTTCGTCCGGGCTGAACTGCGAGCACCTGCCCGAGGGCAGGCAACCCATCAGCTAAGGCGGCACGGTAGTCCGCCTCGTTCCAGAACTCCAGCCTGACAAGTGGTGACGGTCCTCTCTCGGTGTGAATTCTTGTGGCTTTCATCAGTGAAGGCCAACGAAGACGGCCAGTACTAGACCGTACGGTAACTGCCTTTTTGTCATTTCTTGTTCTAGGTTGTGGTTTGGATCTTCTTTTGGTAAATGCTGCCATAGTTTGACGTCAGTTTCTAGAGTGTCGCATGTCCCCGCCCCTTGCCTCTCTTTGGCTGGAGGCCAGTCTATGGCTCTCCCTGTGAGTAGAGTTTTCCAAATATTATGGAGATGTTTTCCGCCGTCCCTGTTGTTCTTTTCTTTGAAAATCCCTGTGCTTTCACGGGTCATTCTGTGATGAAAATTGCTGCAGGTGGCTATAAGCTGTGTATTGTCAACGTCGATGTGGTGGCCGGTTGTTATTACGTGTTCAGCTACAGCAGATTTTTCTGGAAACAAGAACCTGGAAAAAGAAAGCGTAAAGCAAACACAACAGGAAAGAGCGGCGCCAGCACCCACGCCAATTGGCAGGCAACTAGCCAACCAGAAGCGAGAGGGCGAGGCAACCTCCACCGCACTGCCACTATATAAGCGAGAGCAAATAAGCAACCATGGGGGACACTTCGCTCTCTGCCTTCACAGAGCAAGCCTGCCGCAACCGCCCAAGAGCCATTCCAGGAGCCGCCGGAGACCGTCACCGCCAACGCCGACCCAGTCTTCCAGCCTACAACCTCCGTCGAGCCTGAACCAGCCACCACGGCAAGTCACGCCGCATCAACCGCCGTCGAAGCCTTACAATCCCCGTTGAACGTCACAACCGACAACACACCGCCTACACCTCCTACGACGTCACCAGTACTAGACCTCTTCTCGCTTCTGCGCAGTGGTGCGTGGAGTTCACCGGCAGTTACCGTACGGTCTAGTACTCAACGCTGGCCGTCTTCGCTGGCCTTCACTGAGGAAAGCCACAAGAATTTACACAGAGAGAGGGCCGCCACCACTTGTCAGGCTGGAGTTCTGGAACGAGGCGGACTACTGCGCCGCCTTAGCTGATGGGTTGCCTGCCCTCGGGAAGGTGCTCGCAGTTGAGCCCGGACGAAGCGTCCGTGTCTTCCCGTGTCGCCGGTGCTGCCAGTACGGGCACTCCTCAGACGCCTGCACAGCCGCCGCCCGTTGCCACTGTTGTGGCGCCGGACGTCTCACCTCCGCCTGCACCTACCATGATTTGACACGCCGGCCCGTGTACTGTGCTACTTGCAACAGCGCAGGTCACTACACGGGTCAAGCGGTGTGCCCAAAACACCCACGCAGACAGATCCCAGCCATTCACCAGCCGCACGCCGCGCCACCACAACCACCCTCTCATCAGCCGCACGCCGCGCCACCACAACCAGCCTCTCATCAGCCGCACGCAGCACCACCACAGCCAATCTCTCGCCCGCCAGCGCCCATCATCACTTCCTCGCAGACCCATCAGCCACCGCACACCTCCACACTCATCCAGCTCCAAAATGACCTTGGGACCAACACAGCCGAACTCCAAAATCTCCGTCTAGCAGTCAACACCATAACCGAACGAATCGCCACGTGGGAGGAAGCACTAACCCGCTCTCTGGCGGAGTTTCAGGCAACCGCCCGCAACCTTCAGTCTACACCTCAGGAAGTACACCGGGAAAACGCCGCCTTGCGAGACCACTTCAACAGGAGCCTGGAGAAGGTGGTGGACTACATCAACAATTCCAGAAGCTCGATGTACTACTTCAGCAACAGACTCGAGGACTGACCATCCGACTGCAAGATATGCCACAGCAACTCACATCAGCCATACATCATCGACCCAACATGCTAAGCTTTGGAGCTATGGTTACATCACCCAGAACTCACCTGGGAAGAGCTCCATCGTCAGATTAACATGCCCTTCTGGTTAAATGTTGCACCTCAATTTTTGTAGGTCGACGTCAGGGCATTGCGCCATGTCGTTTGCCCCTATACAGTCACCCACAATCACTCGGTTGGCCTCAGGTGGTACCGGGCCCCATGATACCATATATGCCCCAATAAATAGTGACACCACAGTATTAAATCCTATCTCTCCCCTTTCCTTATTTCCTTCCCAAATAACCCATATACCTGTTATCCTTATAACCTTTATTCCTGTCCCCCTCCCAAAAAAAACCACCAGCGCACAAGAGCCCAGAAGAAGCTCACGGCAAGATGAGCGAAACGTCGGCATTCCCATGCAGATAACGTGGCCTTCTCCGGAAGCTAGGAAGACACGTCAAGACACAGGTCGTGGAAGCCTACGCATCCATGTTTCTAAAATGCTTTTTATTGATTCAGGGGTTTCAAAGCATGTTTTTCCGGTAAAATGTAAGAATTTTGGGTAGTATCACTATGTATATTGTATATATAAGTGGAGAAACCAAAAACAAGAAAAACAGAGAGAATATTCTTGGCGGAATATGAACCGAAAACTTCCCAACCTCTTTTATGGACCTCTTCCGGTAGCAAATCACTGTAGGTGCAGATACAGCTATTTTGTGGTTTGCAGAATGCAGACGCTCACTTTTCGAGTAGCTTTTCGGCTACAACTTTGTCTTAATCTTCTGAATTGATTAAAGTGTGTATATTAAGATAGGAAGTTTATGTCGAAACAGTGTCTGTATAAAGTGTTTTGTTACCTCAAAGAAGTCCCTTCTTGCACTTTGCTATGTGACTGCTGTGGCTGTCTTTTCTGCACCACGTTGAAGATCCAAGTATGTAACTGTTTAGTCCACGTTGAGGGACCAAGTATGTGGCGGTGCTTCCAGATTCACTACGCTACCAGATGAGTAAATATACTACTGTGTCAGGAAAGTTCCGGGAATTTGCCAATAAGCAACAACAAATGATTTATTCATCCAATTTTATTTTATCGCCTTCAAAGTAGACCCCTTCTGAAATTATACACTTATGCCAAACAATAATCCCATCAACAAAACATTTTTTGCAGGCACTTTTAGGAATCGATGTCAATTGTCGCCGCGAATTTTCCTTTGTCTTCTGTCGACTGAAAACAGGTGCCTCGAAGTGTAACTTGAGCTTTGGAGAGAGAAAAAAATTAGCAGCAGCCAGATCAGGTGAATGCGGTGGTTGTTCGATGAGATTTGTTGAGTTTTTGGTCAGAAATTCGTTCACAATAATAGCCTTGTGAGCTGGTGCGTTATCGTGGTGCAGAATCCATGAGCTGTCGTTCCACAAATCTGGCCTTTTTCGCCGTCGCATAACGCTCAAATAATAGTCTCTATTTACCATCTGACTTTCTGGCAAGAATTCTGAGTGAACGACACCGCGATGATCGAGAAAAACTATCAACATGACCTTCAGTTTTGATCGAGTTTGACGTGCCCTTTTAGGTTTCGGTTCAGTTGGAAGGCGCCATTTGGAAGCTTGTTGACTGGTTTGAGTGTCAAACTCGTAAACCCACGTCTCATCACCAGTTACAATACGTTTCATGAATGTGGGGTCGGAACTGGCTCGTTCTAGCATGTCTTCAGCAATCCTTACGCGATTGAGTTTTTGTAGAAAATTCAAGTCTTTCGGAACTAACCGAGCTGCAACGCGTGTCATGCCCAAACAATCGTTTAAAATGGTACGAATCTGTTCGTGAGACACAGAAAGTTCAGCGGCAATCTCCCTCAGACATTAATGACGATTTTCAGACACCATTTTCTTCACTTTACCGATGTTCAGTTCAGTTGAAACCGTTGATGGCCGAACAGAGCGAGTCAAATCTTCCACCATATCTCGACCACTTTTGAATGCACATGTTTTTGATAAATTCGATTCACCGTAAGCCCTATGTAACATTTTCAGCAATTCGGCACACGAAATACCATTTGCAATGCAAAATTTGAGACAGATTCTTTGTTCAATTAACAAAACGCGTACTGTAAACAAACTAGTTGACAGATGACGATCAAACTCCGCGTGGGTATATAGCCAAGTTGTGCCAACTTAGCGACAATAATTATTTTGAATCCCCTTTTAAATAGAAATTTTAAATGATCAATTCCCGGTACTTTCTTGACAGAAGGTACGTACCTTTTGTTGAGAAGATCAACTACCGTTGATGTGCTTCAACTCAGCTCAGCCTGCATGCTGGTTTGACTCTCTCGGGGTGGTAGCAAGTTAGGGTAGCGTGGGGAGTGATCTTATAAAATTAGTTAAGCACACGTTACCTTCTACTTCAATTTATTGCAGACTAGAAGATATACGACAAGCACTTTGAGTTTTAATCTGATAAGCTGAGTTTTCCTTACTTAATGACGTATACATATTTTACTTAGTATACTTGTTTCTTTAACTTAGCTGTGTTTAACTCAGTCTAGATGTGCGTAACTGTCATCACTGAGAGCGCCGATATTTAACCAAGTGCCGCGATGTTTCCTGAGAGTAAGGTTTCTGAAATTGCCCTGATGTTTAACTGAGTGTACTTCCTGAGATGTGCTATGATCTCTTACTAATATTGTCACAACTAGGGTTGTGACAGGGGAGCGTAGCGGACTTAAGCAAGTTTAAAGGGTAGAGACAACTCATTGGGTCGTTTGTTGGCCCATTTATTTATCCACCATTTATAGGTTCACAAATTAAGTAACAATCTTAGTTTTTAACTAACACATAGTTGATATATTAATGAAGGCCCTTTTGGGCGCTTACCTTAGCGAGGAAGTCATGTGGAGGTTGAGGGTTGCTGAGCCCTGATGCGTTGCGTGCCTTGGCTCGCCTTTTACAAATGTCAATGCGACCAGCCTCTCTCCTTAGACAAAAAGACCCCTTTCCGGAAATCTATGGCTGGTTATATAGGGAATCACCACCTACGGGTATCCTGTTTAATATGACGTCTTTTATGCCAAATAAGGCGAGCCAACGCCCGACGCTTCAGTTGTTTTAAGCAATTGTTCTAGAAAATCCTGTCTGATTCAGGAAGTGGCCTGATGTCGTAGGCAACCGGAAGCTGATGGCATAGACCATCCTATATGGTCACAGGAAGTGGTAGCCCACATTATTCCTGTTAGAATGCAGATATTGTTATCAGCCATCAGCTAAGAAAGATAAGTTATAAAATTTAGAAAATATGTTCAGAACTCTGAACTAAAAATGTCTTCTATACCAAGTAAAGAAATGTTTAATAAATTCGAGAAATGCTTAATAAAGGTCTGAATTGATGTATGTACATGAGTATCCCTCAACAGTACACGTGACAATATAGCAAAATTACTGTCATGGCGTCTTCTTTCTGATTGGTCAGAAAGACCGCGAACCTGGAGTTGATGTAGCCCATAATGCATTATTTCCTACCTAGGATACTTCATAACACCCACATGACAAACATTACATAATGGAAAAAGACTCGGTCCTCTATTGCGCGCGCACACACACACGCACCTCGTACATTCTTGGACAAAAGAAAGATCCCCTTTCCACTTTCCAAGTTTGTAGTAAACAACGCTGAACTGCTCTGGCTATAAGCTAGTTTTACACTCTTAAATACGTGAGATAATTAACTGTTAACACTCTTAAATATTAACTGATAAGCAATTGATAGAAATGACAATACTCATTATAACGAAGCCAACTAACGATCTCACTACAGATGGCACTATCTGACTACTGTGGTAATACAGCTAGACTGGACGGCCCTCTAACATTTACTTGGCACTAAAGGAAGATCGTATGAGACTGGGATAAGGCCTTACAAGACTACCCTCTACCATATACCGTAAACGAGGAATCTTACCGAACAATTCCGTCGCGATATGGCCAAGTTAAAGTTACGTAAAACAAAACAGAATTAAAAAATATTATATCTCCATGCACATGACTTTCTCTACATCTCTGCAACAATTATTGTTAAAAAGCTTATGCTTCTATTTACTTCATTCTAATCGAGAAAAAATTAGCAGAAATAGTCTTATTACTTGCTTCCTTGTAAGTAGAAGCTAAGGGAGTACCATAAGTTAAAGTGACAGTCAAAAGCTGGTTGCTATGTGACTGATGTTCCTTTATTTCTATGGAGTACATTTCCGTATGAGAAAAGTATAAATTTTTCAAACTCAAACCATTAATAAGGAATATCTCGCAAACGATCCACTCCACGAAAAAGAATAGGGTTTTAAAGGTGAAACCAAAAACGAAGAATATCTCAAAAAAGAACAACTCCACGAAAATAATGCATATAGCATAAGTTGTGTGATATAAGCTACTCTACATTTTTTGTGTGGTAAGTTTTTGTTCATCTCTTACGGTTTAAGAGTTATACAGAATTCCGTAAAATTCATCCAGAAAAAAGTAGTCTTTAAAGGCTATTCCCAGAAAATTGAAGATATACATTTCATTTGTCAGGTCTTTAGTATAGATATTTTAAATCAAAATCGTTAGAGCCATTTTTGAAAAAATCAAAATTTTCGAAAAAAGTTCCATGTAAAGGTAGTTTGGGGTGGAGGGGTTTTTCTGAAAATCTTAGTGTCGTGTCTCTGGAAGATACTATACTTAAATACCAAAATTGGGAGTTTAGCGACTTCTCGTTTTTGAGTTATCGGACACACACGGACCTTTTTCTGAAAATGCTTTTTTTGGTTACAGGGGACCCTAAAATATATATTTTCCGGCGAAATCTCGGTATTGAATTTTTGGGTGGAGTGCAATACATTCTCTGTACACTATGTACATAGTACATGCAGAGAAAGTAAAAATGCTGTCTCCATTATTGAATAAACCAAGATTATGTTGCAGTTATAGGTTGACGGTTGCAAAAATTGATAGCAATTACACCACAGTGCTTTTAAACAAATTAGATTTCATTTTACTTTCTCTACATATACTATGTACATAGTGTATAGAGAAGGTGTTGCACTCCACCCAAAATGTCGATACCGAGATTTCACCGGAAATATATGTTTTGAGACCTCCTGAATCCAAAAAACACATTTTTAGAAAAACGTCGTGTGTGTGTGTGTGTGTGTGTGTGTGGGCAGCATGGCTGAAAACGAAAGGACCGTTAAATACCAAAATTGATATGTAAGTTTGGTATCGTCCAATAATACGACATGAAGATTTAAAAAAAAAAAAAAAAAAATCCCCTACCACAAACCACCCTTTGTATGGAAAAAATTTAGAAAATTTTGATTTTCTTAAAAGTCGCTCTAACGATTATGATTAAAATATTGTATATTGAAGAGTTTACCTGACAAATAAAATGTGTATTTTTGCATAACTGTTAAAACTGTAAGAGATGGACAAAAACTTAAAACACAAACAATGTAGAACATGTTAAAACGCACAATTTGTTATATAATTTTTCTTCTTGGAGTTCATCGTTTTTGAGATATACCTTCGTTTTTTATTTCAGCTTTGATAAACACACTTTTCTCATACGGAATTTGTCAACTCCTGTCAATAGAAACAAAGGAACATCAGTCACATAGCAACCAGCTTTTGGCTTTCACTTTAACCTATGATACTCCTTTATTTTGCTTCTACTTACAAGAAAGCTAGTAATAAGACTATTTCTGCTATTTTTTTCTTCACTAAATGAAGTAAATAAAATAATTGGTTGCAGAGATGTAGAGAAAGTCACGTGAATGGAACCACTCAGATTTTTTTAATATTGAATACTTTATACCAAATACTGGGTACTGTTATATATCAGCTGAGAGTAATATAAAAGATGACGTTATAATATCCTCAGGACCTCGCAAGCAACTGAGAACAGAAAAGAGTGATGGGACTTGCGTCTTCCTACCAGATCTTATCGTGAAGTGCTGAGAAAGACAGGCATAAAAAGTTCATAAAATTCCATTTCCCTCTGTCATGGAAACAGCCTGTAGTAAATTAAACTTCATGCTGCCTCTTCCGCAAGAATATCCTCAAGCAGCACCAGCACAATGATAATATTTCATTAAAAAGGTAATGTGTTCCATTCACACGACTTTCTCTACATCTCTGCAATGTTAAAAAGCTTATACTTCTATTTACTTCATGCTAATTAAGAAAACATCAGCAGAAATATTCTTATTACTTGCTCCCTTGTAAGTAAAAGCGAAATAAGGCAATACCATAGATTAAAGTGACTAAAAGCTGGTTGCTATGTGACTGAAGTTCATTTGTTTGTATGGACAGGAGTTGACACATTCCTGTATGAGAAAGTATAAGTTTTTAAAGCTGAAACTAAAAACAAGGAATATCTGAAAAACAAATCTCCACAAAAAAAATGTATATAATATAAATTGTGTGTTTTAATGTGCTCAACATTTTGTGTGTGGTAAGTTTTTGTCCATCTCTTACGATTTAGCAGTTGTGCAAAATTTCGTAAAATTCATCCAAAATGAAGTAGTCCTCAAGAGGCTATTCCGAGAAAATTCAAGATATACATTTTATTTGTCAGGTAAATATCTGTAATGTACGATGATCTCATATGATATTTTCAAAATCGTTAGAGCCATTTTGGAGAAAATAAAATGTTTCGAAAAAAGTTCCATGTAAAGCGTAATTGGGGGTGGGAAATTTTATGGAAATCTTCGTGTCGCATCCTTGGAAGATACCAAACTTAATACCAAGTTTGGTATTCAACGGTCTTTTCGTTTTTGAGCTATTCTGTCCACAGGCACAGGCGCGCGCGCATACACACACACACCTTTTTCTGAAAATGCTCTTTTTGGATTTAGAGGCTCTCAAAACATATATTTCCGGTGAAATCTCTGTATCGAATTTTGGGTGCAATACAACACCTTCTGATGTAATACGTTCATATGACTTTCTCTATATATCTGCAACAAATTATTGTTAAAAAGCTTATGCTTCTATTTACTTCATGCTAATCGAGACAAAATTAGTAGAAATAGTCTTATTACTTGCTTCCCTGTAATTAGAAGCGAAATAAGGTAGTACTATAGGTTAAAGTGAAAGCCAAAAGCTGGTTGCTATGTGACTGATGTTCCTTTGTTTGTATGGACAGCAGTTGACAAATTCCTGTATGAGTAAAGTATAAGTTTTGTAAGGCTGAAACAAAAAACAAGGAATATCTAAAATAACGACCAACTCCACGAAAAAATGTATATAACAGAAATTGTGTGTTTTAATGAGCTCTACATTTTTTTTCTGGTAAGTTTTTGTCCATCTCTTACGGTTTACCAGTTACACAAAATTCCGTAAAATTCATCCAGAATAAAGTATGAATGAATGAATGAATAAGTGTATTTATTAATATAGCAATATCTTACATAGAATCTCAACAGTCGCGCGGGTCCACAGACCGTACGTGCTTTTGTAATACACATTACAAGCAATGTCCAATTCTGTGTGAAGTACGACAGAAACAGTGTCCCAGAGCTGCCGAAGCTATAGGGGAGTGAGGCGGGGTTGTATTTTATCTCCCTTGCTATTTAATCTCTTTGTGGATGATATTACTGATACAATGATAGCAGAGAATATTCAAGCACCAGTAGTAGCGGATTTGCAGAATAAAGTAGTCTTCAGAGGCTATTCCCAGAAAATTGAAGATATACATATTATTAGTCAAGTATATATCTTTAATATATGATATTTTCATCAAAATCTTTAGAGGCATTTTTTAAAAAATCAAAATTTTCGAAAATTTTTCCATGTGAAGGGTAATTCGGAGTGTGGGATTTTCTTGAAAATCTTCGTGTCGCATCCTTGGAAGATACTGTACTTAAATACCAAGTTTGGTATTTGATGGTCTTATCGTTTTCGAGCTATGCTACACCCAGATACACACACACACACACACACACACACACACACACACACTCGCGGACATTTTTCTAAAATGCTTTTTTTGGATTCAGGTGGTCTCAAAACATTTATTTACGGTGAAATCCCGGTATCGAATTTTTGGGTACAATGCAATACCTTCTCTATACACTGTTATATGACGTATAGAGAAAGTAAAAGCATCTACTCTATGACTGGAATCGAACTCATGACCTTTGGAATAGCAGCTTCCCGCGTTACGCATTAAGCCACCAGAGCAGTTGATGAAATGCCTCCACGGTAGGCTACATCTCAAGAACGTAGTTAATGAATGCTCAGTGTTGCACTGTCAAGTCATTAGTTCGAGATTTTTACAGATATTTGCGACATTAAATCTTGAGAACGCTAGTTACGAGCTGCTAAAAATCGATATTTCTATACTCGGGTAGCAGTTTTAAAGACATTCTAAGCCATTTTTTCAACCTGCTCTGCTTTAACACCGACTTATCAGCACCTGATACGCACACGTTTAACGCTATGTAGCTGCGTTATGTTTATCCGGGGACCATGCATCGCCGATCTCAAATTACTTATATCAGTCACGTGCACAATCTCGTAAATTATTTCGGTGTAGTTCATTAACACCCTGTACACACACCACATTTTGCAGACGTGGAGTATATGAAAGAACACGAACTTGCTTTAGCAACATCATCTAT
This sequence comes from Hymenopus coronatus, assembly GCA_030762935.1. NCBI lineage: Eukaryota > Metazoa > Arthropoda > Insecta > Mantodea > Hymenopodidae > Hymenopus > Hymenopus coronatus. The sequence continues at coordinate 19,589,204 of CM060893.1, forward strand.
TTCGAAATACAATTGAACCGTCATCATAGAGCAGTTTATGTAGAGAATTGCGTGCCGCTAAAATTCCCAGTAAAAGATTTATCAACACACAGCCTCTGATGTCTTCTTCATGCTGAACGACTTTTGCATAACCGATAAATTGTAATACATACACAAGCTTTAGACACACACACACACAAATTGAGATGTTGCAAAACACAATTTATGCCATATATATTTTTGTTGTGGCGCTAAAGGTTTCCGAGATATATTTAAATTTTCCATTACTTATGCTAGGACTTATGCTTCATTCTGGTCAAGTGAAGAGAACGGCATTTAAATACCGTCGCATAGCAACCAACTGCTACAAGATTTTACTATTCCTTTAGCCTATTGTTTTCCTTATTTCCCTTGTATGCTCAGCGCCAAAGAAAAATCTTCGGCAGATTTTGCATCGTTGACTGGGGTGCACAGTCGATAAGGAATGTTTGTCAATCATGTCAAGACAAACTGAATTTACTCGCTCTTCCCGTTTTTTTTCTTTTAGTCAATACGATGAGAGCCCAAACATATTTTTCGTTTCTACGTCATTTAGTAAGGTTTGTTGTAATTACTGGCCTAGCTCGTATTTAGTAGGAGTGGCAGACCCTTGCGTAAGGCCACTTATAACGATGTGACGTAGACCCAAGGTACAGTGAGATTTTCTTTGGCGTTCTTTGTGGAAGAGAATAATATCGTAATAAAACCATGGTCCAGATAGAAAAATAACCTTTTGTAAGAATAACTTTCTGCAGTATAGGTTGAGAAGCTTATAGGGGTGTATCACATCATATTTAAGTAAAATACTAATTTAGCAGAGTGGTTAGACCCCTCGCCTCCCACTTAGACGATCCGGGTTTGATCCCAAGCGACCACATGTGGGATTTGTGGTGGGCGAAACGGCCTCTAGGCAGTTTTCTCCGGGTCCTTCGGTTTCCCCCGCCACTCATTTCACTAATTGCTCCATCACCACCTTTCCTGTTATCCATTCAGGTTGCATTTCATATCGTCCACTTCCCTATGCTCATGTCGACCCTTCGTTCTAGTAATCCGCATAATTAGAGAACAAATTTTGAACATTTTGAGGTACTAAATATTGTGCAAATTATTTTAATATGAGAAGTGAGCGTTTAATTGCCGTAAGAGTAAACTTTTTGATAAAGATATTTTTAATTAAAACTGGGAATGGCTCCTCCAACTCGCATCATGAGGTCAACAATTGAAATCGAGGTTAACTGTTATTTAATTATCACAGTAATTTACCTGGTTGGTTTTAATGCAAACTAAACATAGGAACCTGGGGTGCAGAGAGATCCTTACCACTCTGTTTCGTCTCAGAAGATTAATAGTCTTTAAAAGCTTTTAGAAACAAAAGGATTAGTTCAGAAATGATGTCTTGAAAAGACAGTTACATATTCTTTGGTCAGAGTCTCTGAGACAGTTCAAAGGGAATAGGTAGGAAACAGTTTCTCGAGTCCAGGTCGGTCATGTGTAATACCGGCGCAAATCTTCTGGAATCGTGACCCTGACCGCCAACCCAGCTACCGAGTCTAGCTTATCGGAGTTTGTGCTATGAAACTTTGTACAGTCTACATCGAAAGTGTTCCGCATATGTTTGTATTCAAAGTGGACAGTAAATAGTGTTCATTTTATGTATTTTATTTAACCATGGATCCTACGTTTGCAAAGCTAAGTGGCAAGGTATTACTTAGAGCAGAGAAATAATTGCCAATGTCCTTGACTTCATGAAACAAGACACAATGTATGTTCCCCAAGTTCTTCAAAAGCCTGTAGAAAGTGAATGAAAGAATAGCCTAGACAACTGATATTTCACTGAGCTCCGTTTCCAGGGTTCTCAAAGATAAGAAAGACAGAAAAATAAAACTTAATATAACACTTTTAATATAAAAGACGTGGAGCAGTTGTGTCGCTAGCGAATTGCAGAAATTCAGGCCACAATATGGAAAATGTATGTCGATATATTGACAACAATGAAAATCATCAGAAAAAATTGTAGAAATTCAAAAAGAATTCTAATCCAGGATACTGTAGCGAAAGCACTGATGACAATGACGTGAGCGAAGACAAAGGACTGTCAGGTGTGGAAGAATTGAAGGCAGACGATTGACATTGTTTATATAGTAGGCCGTTTGTGTAGATGTTTTGTAGTTATGAATATACATATGAAAACACATGTTTATCAGTGCAGGTGCATAAGAGGTGACAGATATTTGACATTGACTGTAACAGGCACTCTTCCAGCATGCATGACTCTACTGGTGAACTGCTTATCTGAAAATACAACTCACTTCCTAACTCTCATTAAGATTTTCACATGTCCAGATCTGTTGCGCCAGTTATATCAGCATTTTGTTTAACCGTCGGTGCAGCCATGTGACGTCCGTATCTCCTCTTTCCAGTGTCTCCTTGGACTCTGACCAGAGAATAAGTATAACATGCAATAGCCACATTTGGCATCGACTTTAGCTTGTGGACAAACGGAGCCCTATTATCGACCGTACCCCTGAAATAATTTGTCAATTTTTACTTTCTCTATAGGTACACACTATGTACATAGTGTATAGAGAAGGCATTGCACTCCACCCAAAAATTTGATTCCGAGATTTTACCGGAAATATATGTTTTAGGGTCCCCTTTATCTAAAAAAATCTTATGTGTTCCATTCACATGACTTTCTCTATCTCTCTGTAACTAATTATTGTTAATAAGTTTATCTTTTATTTATTTCATGTTAATCGAGGAGGAAAATTAGCAGAAATAGGCTTATTCCATGCTTAATTACAAGTGAAATAAGGGTTTACCATAGGTTAAAGTGAAAGCCAAAAGCTGGTTGCTATGTGACTGATGTTCCTTTGTTTGTATGGACAGGAATTGACAAATTCCTGTATGAGAAAAGTAAAAGTTTTTCAAAGCTAAAACCAAGAAAAAGGAATATCTCAAAAACGATCAACTCCACGAAAAAAATGTATGTAACATAAATTGTGTGTTTTAACGAGCTCTACATTTTTTGTGTGTTAAGTTTTTGTCCATCTCTTACGGTTTAGTAGTTATGCAAAATTCATCCAGAATAAAGTAGTCTTCAGAGGGTATTCCCAGAAAATTCAAAATATACATTTTATTTGTCAGGTAAGTATCTTTAATATATGACATTTTAATCAAAATCGTTAGAACCACTTTTTACAAAATAAAAATTTTCTAAAAAAGTTCCATGTAAAGGGTAGTTTCGGGTGGGGGAATTTTTCTCAAAATCTTCGTGTCGCATCCCTGGAAGATACTAAACTTAAGTACTAAGTTTGGTATTTTATCGACTTTTCGTTTTTGAGTTATCGTGTTCACGGACACACACACACACACACACACACACACACACACACACACACACACACACACACCTTTTTGTGAAAATGCTTTTTTTTAGATAAAGGGGACCCTAAAACATATATTTCCGGTGAAATCTCGGTATCAAATATGTTGGTGGAGTGCAATACTTTCTCTATTCACTATGTACATAGTGCGTATAGAGAAAGTAAAAAAGAATTTTCGGATGTCTGCATGTGTCCGTGTGTCCGTGAGCATGATAACTCAAAAACGAAAAGTCGGTAACATATCAAACTTGGTACTTAAGTTTAGTATCTTCCAGGGATGCGACACGAAGATTTTTAGAAAAATCCCCCCACCCCCCACTACCCTTTGCATAGAACTTTTTTCTATAATTTTGATTTTCTCAAAAATGGCTCTAACGATTTTGATTAAAATTTCGTATATTATACATATTTACCTGGCAAATAAAACGTATATCTTGAATTTTCTGGTAATAGCCTCTGAAGAATACTTTATTCTGGATGAATTTTACGGAATTTTGAATAGCTGCTGAACCGTAAGAGATGAAGAGAAACTTAGAACACGAAAAATGTAGAGCACGTTAAAAGACACAATTTATATTATATACACTTTTTTCTTGGAGTTCATCTTTTTGAGACATTCCTTGTTTTTGGTTTCTGTTTTGAGAAACATACTTTTCTCATACAGGAATTTGTCAATTGCTGTCCATACAAAAGAACTTCAGTAGCATAGCAACCAGCGTTTGAGTATCATTTTAACCTATGGTACTCTCTTAATTCGCTTCTACTTACAAGGAAGCGAGTAATAAGACTATTTGTTTTAATTTTTTTCTGATTAGCAAGAAGTAAATAGAAGTATAAATCTTTTAAGAATAATTTGTTGCAGGGATATACATGCTCTTGTTTCTTTTCAGCGCTCAGTTATTTAGCATACACTTTATTTTATTCTAAAACATTTGCCTTAAACAAGAAGGTATTGCAAACGAAGTGATTTAAAAGAAAAATTATCATGACTGTTGCAGAGGTCAACACTTGAACTGGTGCCAAGCCTTCTTCACGAAAGACAAAGTTCTTAGCATACATAATGTAATTCTGTGGTTTCTTCTTGTTGACTTTAAATTGGATGGAACAAAACTTAACGCCGCACCGAGGAAATATTTTCGTTGCCTCCGCTATCTCTTGAAGTGGTGATGATTTAGATGTTTTATTGCATTGAGCAAATAAGATGCTCTGAGTAATATTCAAGTGTTCTCAAGCGCCGTAGGCAGTGCCAATATGATCGTTCTCTCAACACTTCTCATATTCCATGTCTCGTGGCTAACACATAAGCATCACAGACATTTTAAAGTTCACATCTCCAGAACCATCTTGAACTAGATTAAGATATTAACCCATAATGGGTGTTTTTTTTACCACCTCTACAAAGTTTCGTCCATTTATACTAGTTTTAGTTTTTTTACTTTCTCTATACGTACCATTTACATAATGTACAGAGAATGTATTGTATTGCACACAAAAATTCCATACCAAGATTTCACCGAAGATGTATCTATTGAGAAACCCTGAATCAAAAAAAAAAAAATTTAGAAAAAGGTCTGTGTGTCTGTGGGCAACATAGCTCGAAAACTAAAAGACCGTTAAAGACCAAAATTCGTATTTAAGGATGCGACACGAAGATTTTTTAAGAAAATCTCCCCGTCCCCAACTCTCTTTTACATGGAAAAAATTGCGAAAAGTTTGGTTTTTACAAAACTGGCTGTAATAATTTTGTTTAAAATATTTCAGATATTTACTTGCTCAATAAAATATGTATCTTTAATTTTCTGGGAATAGCCTCAATAGACCTCTTTGTTCTAGTTTTTTTTTAATTTTACATAATTGGTAAACCGTAAAAGAGAGAGAGAAACTTACTACACAAAAATTGGAGATCACGATAAAACATACACTTTTCTCATACAGGAATCTGTCAACTCCTGTCCATACAAACAAAGGAACATCAGTCACATAGCAACCAGCTTTAAACTACTACTTTAACCTATGGTACTCCCTTATTTCGCTTCTGTTTACAAGGAAGCAAGTAATAAGACTATTTCTGCTATTTTTTTCTCCGTTAGCATTGAATAAATAGAAGCATAAGCTTTTTAACAATTTGTTGCAAAGATGTAGAGAAAGTCGTGTGAATGGAACACATCAGATTTTTTATTATTATTATTATTATTGACGTATTTTGTCTGATGTGTTGTAATTTTGGATAGCTTCCAAATAAGTCCTTGTAGACTAATAGATAAGATAACTGGTTATTCTTTGCTACACATGGTTACTTTAGACAATATACAGGGTTACTACCAAAGAAATAGACAACTTCAACTGCCTGTAAAACAAAAACTATTAGAGATAGCAACCTAATTATTTTGGGGGTATGTTGAGAAACTTTCAAAGTTTCGTTTGTTACTATTGGTAACGCTGTAGTGTTTTGTTTGTTGTTGCAGAAGCTGAAATAGCGGAAAATCCTGTGGAAAAGGCATATTGCGTGTTGGAATTTGCTAGAACTCAATCAGCAGCTGTTGTCCAACGACATTTTGGAACACGTTACCACAAAACGCCACCGACTAGACAGTCAATCTACGACTGGTATAGAAAATTCGAGACAACAGGATGTTTGTGCAAAGGGAAGAGCTCGGGAAGACCAAGAGTTTCGGAAGAAAACGTTGAACGTGTTCGTTCTGCCTACATAAGAAGCCCACAGAAATCGACATCTAGGGCAAGCATGCAATTACAAATTCCACAGCAAACTGTATGGAAAATCTTGCGGAAGCGACTGCACATGATGCCTTACAGATTACAGATGTTGCAGTTTCTGAGTGAAGAAGATAAGGTCATACGGCGTGACTTTTGCATCGACATGTTGCGACATGATGAAGACGATACTGGTTTTTGTGAGCGCATCATTTCATTTTTGTGGTAACGTGTTCTAAAATGTCGTTGGACAACAGTTGCTGATTGCGTTCTAGCAAATTCCAACACGCAATATGCCTTTTCCACAGGATTTTCCGCCATTTCAGCTTCTGCAACAACAAACAAAACACTACAGCGTTAGCAATAGTAACAAACAAAACTTTGAGAGTTTCTCAACATACCTCCAAAATAATTAGGTTGCTATCTTTAACAGTTTTTGTTTTACAGGCAGTAGAAGTTGTCTATTTCTTTTGTAGTAGCCCTGTACTTTTCACAACACTATTTACTTATATATTATTATTGTTTATCCTATCACAAACATAAGACTTTAACGTTCCCGGTCGGTGCAAGTTGATTGGGGCAAACTAACAACATCGTCAACTTGCCCTGGGTGTATTTTACCGTTTTTGAGCATATATGCATTTTTACTTTCTCTACACGTGCTATGTGCATAGTGTATAGAGAAGGTATTGTATTGCACCCAAAAATTCGATACCAAAATGTCACCGGAAGTACATGAATCCAAAAAAAAAAGTATTTTTAGAAGAATCTCCATGCGTGTGTGCGTGTGTGCGTGTGCGCGCGCAGCATAACTCAACATAGCTCAAAAACGAAAAGGCCGTTAAATACCGAACTTAATATTTAAGTTTGCTATTTAAATTCAGTATCTTTCAAGGATGCGACACGAAGATTTTCAAGAAAGACCCCCCCCAACCCCAAATACCCTTTACTTGGAAAAATGTTCGATATTTTCGATTTTCTTAAAAATGGCTCTAACGATATTGATTAAAATGCGGTATATTTAAGATATTTACAAATAAAAAGTATAGCTTGAATTTTTTGGGAATAGCCTCTGAAGACATCTTTATTCTGGATGAATTTTACGGAATTTTGTATAACTGTTAAACCGTAAGAAATTGGCAAAAACTTTCCGTAATAGAAAATATAGAGATGGAAAAATAATATAATTTGTTACATACATTTCTTCGTTGAGTTGGTCGTTTTTTAAATATTCCTTGTTTTTGGTTTCAGCTATGAAATACTTTTCTCATACAGGAATTTGTCAACTCCTGTCCATACATACAAACAAAGGGACTTCAGTCATACAGCAACAAGCTTTGACTATCACTTTAGCCATATTCCCCTTCTATTTACATGGAAGCAGGTACTAAGACTAAACTAATTTTTACTCGAATTGCATGAAGTAAATAAATAAAAATCTGATGTGTCCCTGTAAAAACATGACTTTCTCTACATCTCTGCAACAAATTACTCTATTTACTTCATCTAATCGACAAAAAAATAGCAGAGTTATTCTTATTACTTGCTTCCTTAGTAGTAGAAGCGAAATAAGGGGGTAACATAGGTTAAAATGATAGTCAAAAGCTGGTTGCTATGTGACTGAAGTTCCTTTTTTTGTATGGACACTAGTTAACAAAGTCCTGTATGAGAAAAGTATAAGTTTTTTATAGCTGAAACCAAAAAAGGAATATCTAAAAAACAATCAACTCCACGAAAAAAAGTATATAACATAAACATGTTTTAAAGTGCTCTACATTTGTTGTGTGGTAAGTTTTTGCCCATCTCTTACAGTTTACCAGTTATGCAAGATTCCGTAAAATTGACCCAGAATAAAGTAGTCTTCAGAGGCTATTCCCAGAAAATTCAAAATATGCATTTTGTCAAGTAAATTCCTTTAATATACGATATTTTAATCAAAATCGTTTGAGCCATTTTTAAGAAAATCAAAATTTTCGAAAAAAGTTCCATGTAAAGGGTAGTTTGGTGTGTGGGGATTTTTCTCAAAATATTGGTGCCGCATCCCTGGAAGATACTGAACTTAAATACCAAGTTTGATATTTTAGCTACTTTTCGTTTTTGAGTTATCGTGTTCACGGTCGCACACACACACGGACCTTTTTCTGAAAATACTTTTTTTTGGTGAAGTGCAATGCCTTCTCTATACATTATGTACATAGTGCGTATAGAGAAAGTAAAAATAAGCTTTTTAACAATAATTTGTTGTAGAGATGTAGGGAAAGTCAAGTGAATGAAACACTTCAGATGTTTTAAATTATAACATTAATAAAATACTATATCAACTGGGAGGTATTAATTGAATTAAGAAAACAATTAAAACATTGCTCTCGTTGACTACCTTTTAAGAAAGAGAAATAGTAGCAATAGTTTTCTCCACATCCCAGCTGTGTGTTAACCACGAAACATGCATGAAACATTAAGTAAAATATATATATATGTATATAATAGAAAAATGCCAATATTTAGCTTTCATATAATTGCTCTTTTATTCGGAGTTTCGTTTAACAAGCCAAAAACGCCTTGTGAATGATTAAAAATTTTGATGTTTCATTCACATGACTTTCTCTACAGCTTTGCAACAAAGTATTGTTAAAATGCTTAGGCTTTTATTTACTTCATGCTAATGGAGAAAAAAAAATAGCAGAAATAGTCTTATTACTTGTTTCCTTGTAAGTAGTAAAAGAGTAGCATAGGTTAAAGTAATAATCAAAAGCTGGTTGTTATGTGACTGAAATTCCTTTGTTTGTTTGGACAGGAGTTGACAAATTCCTGTATGAGAATAGCAAAAGTTTTTTAAAAGTGCATTCAAAAACAAGGAATAACACGAAAACGATCAACTCCACGAAAAAAGAATGTATATAGCCTAAATTGTGTGTTTTAACTTGCTCTGCATTTGTTGTGCAGTAGGTTTTTTGTCCATCTCTTACAGTTTAGCAGTTATGCAAAATTCCGTAAATTTCATCCAGAATAAAGTAGTCTTCAGAGGCTATTCCCAGAAAATTCAAGATATACATTTTATTTGTCAGGTAAATATCTTTAATATACGAGATTTTAATCAAAATCGTTAGAGCCATTTTTAAGAAAATCGAACTTTTTTTAAAAAAGTTCCATGTAAAGGGTAGTTTGGGGTGGGGGAATTTTTCTCAAAATCTTCGTATCGCATCTCTGGAAGATACTAAACTTATATACCAAGTTTGGTATTTTACCGACCTTATGTTTTTGAGTTAATGTGTTCACAGACACACGGGCATACACAGAAACTGTTTTTTTTTTTTCTAAAAATTCTTTTGGATACAGAGGACACTTAAACGTCTATTTCCGGTGAAATCTCGGTATTGAATATTTGGGTGGAATGCAATATCTTCTCTATACACTGCACATAATACGTGTAGAGAAAGTAAAACTAATAGTAGCAATAGTTTTCACCACCTCCTAGCTGTAAAATCCGAATTACCTCCCTTGTGTGTTATGGTATATACAATGAGATGCAAGCGCAGAGGCAAGGGGGGACAATTCACAATGCTATCGTAAGCGCAACGCAAGAAGTTGGCACGGGTTTCTAGATCTGCAAGTTACATGTAATTAATATCTTCCAAGCTCTCCGCAAGTTACAAACTGAGTAACATAACCAACAGTACCACATGAGAAAATTCACTCAATCTTTTACAAATAAATATGTTTTAAAATTACATAATAACTGACGCTAGGGGCAGTGACGTCACAATAATTATTCGTTCAAAATTATTGAAAATAGTACAAGCATAGAGACTTCAGAAATGATAAATCTACACATTTAATGAACCAAGAACTATCTCTGCGTCTTCGATTTATGAGAACCAATAAATCTATACAAAGATGATAGTTACAGTAAAACAAAGAAGGAATCGCACGGAGAATTAGAGATGGCGCGGCACGGCCAAACAGAAGAGCATGCATGTACAGCAGGCCCTGTAAAATCTTACAGTGCGATCGTTTGCTATTAAAATCATAGGCAATGCACAGAGAAAAGAAGCAGAATGCCTCCTCTTTGCATGCAACGCAAGAATAAAGTTTGGAGTTTGAAAACTCTTGCGTTGCGTTGCGTGTTTCTATGTGAATGCTTGCATTAAATAATAGGAGTACAAACTGTTGCGCTTACGTTGCGTCTGCGCTTGCATTTCGTTGTGAATGTAGCTTTAAACACGAAACATGCACGAGACATTAAGTAAAATATTTCTGTAGAAAAATGTCAATATTTAACTTTCATATAGTTGCTCTTTTATTCGGAGTTTAACAAGCCAGAAGGGTATTACGCATTCATAAACGCCTTGTGCATAATTAAAAAACACATAACGATATCACCAAATAGGGTAGAGTAGTCCTTGAGTACAAGGGGATTATGTTGAAAAATAATGTTATTTTCTCTGTGAGGGGGCAATAAATATTGCACAACCCTGGCAAAAGAAGCGGTTTGTTTATTCATGGTTTTGTAACGGGCATAAATCCTGGCTCTTTTGCTCGAATTACGGGACCAGTGGGCCGCTAAACAAACGGAGAGGGAGAATATCTTTAAAAACATTATTATTTGCATTTCATTTGATGTGCTTTAATAAAATAAAATGTTCTTTGTTAGCTTTTACCGTCGTAAAATGTACCTTATTAATTGCACACTTAGACAAAGAACGAAAAAGGCGGGCTCTAAACGCTAGAAAAAACGATGTAACAAAAAGTAATGTAAGAACAAAGAGCAAAGGCAAACTTTGGCAGGTCAGAAAGTAAAGACATAAAGGCAGCAGAGCGGCAGCGTTTAACAAAAGAAGTCTGATGTGTTTTAGGCTTTCGATTTTCTCCGGTCATCATTCTACTGCAGACACTTCACAGTTTAAAAGCTTTAAATCCAATTTATCTTAGACAAAAGATCAGTTCAAATTAACTGCTGCTCAATTATTTTTACGGATACAAGAAAAAAACTCCTGATAATGCAAATTTATTTTATGCGATTGCCATCGTGTGCTGCAAGGTTGAAGCTATTTCTTTATTTTCCTTCTTTTCTCTCTCTCCATCTCTATCTCTCTCTCCATCTCTATCTCTCTCCATCTCTATCTCTCTCCATCTCTATCTCTCTCCATCTCTATCTCTCTCCATCTCTCTCTCTCCATATCTCTCTCCATCTCTCTCTCCATCTCTCTCTCCATCTCTCTCTCTCCATCTCTCTCTCTCCATCTCTCTCTCTCCATCTCTATCTCTCTCTCCATCTCTCTCTCTCCATCTCTATCTCTCTCTCCATCTCCATCTCTCTCTCCATCTCCATCTCTCCATCTCCATCTCTCTCTCCATCTCCATCTCTCTCTCCATCTCCATCTCTCTCTCCATCTCCATCTCTCTCTCCATCTCTATCTCTCTCCCCATCTCTATCTCTCTCCCCATCTCTATCTCTCTCTCCCCATCTCTATCTCTCTCTCCCCATCTCTATCTCTCTCTCTCCATCTGTATCTCTCTCCATCTGTCTCTCTCCATCTCTATCTATCTCTCTCCCCATCTCTATCTCTCTCCCCATCTCTATCTCTCTCCATCTCTATCTCCATCTGTATCTCTATCTCCATCTGTATCTCTCTCTCCATCTCTATCTCTCTCTCCATCTCTATCTCTCTCTCTCCATCTGTCTCTCTCTCCATCTGTCTCTCTCTCTCTCCATCTCTATCTATCTCTCTCCCCATCTCTATCTCTCTCCCCATCTCTATCTCTCTCCATCTCTATCTCCATCTGTATCTCTCTCTCCATCTCTATCTCTCTCTCCATCTCTATCTGTCTCTCTCTCCATCTCTATCTATCTCTCTCTCCATCTCTATCTATCTCTCTCTCCATCTCTATCTATCTCTCTCTCCATCTCTATCTATCTCTCTCTCCATCTCTATCTATCTCTCTCTCCATCTCTATCTCTCTCCATCTCTATCTCTCTCCCCATCTCTATCTCTCTCCATCTCTATCTCCATCTGTATCTCTATCTCCATCTCTATCTCTCTCTCCATCTCTATCTCTCTCTCTCTCCATCTCTATCTATCTCTCTCTCCATCTCTATCTATCTCTCTCTCCATCTCTATCTATCTCTCTCTCCATCTCTATCTATCTCTCTCTCCATCTCTATCTCTCTCTCCATCTCCATCTCTATCTCTATCGCTCTCTATCTCTATCTCTCGCTCTCTATCTCTATCTCTCGCTCTCCATCTCTATCTCTCGCTCTCCATCTCTATCTCTCGCTCTCCATCTCTATCTCTCGCTCTCCATCTCTATCTCTCTCTCTCCATCTCTATCTCTCTCTCTCCATCTCTATCTCTCTCTCTCTCCATCTCCATCTCTATCTCTCTTTCTCTAAAAGGAAGTACTTGTCTATTCTATCAAAGCTTTCCATGCCAAATCTTCACCCGCAATACACGTTTTGAGGGTTATTGAATCAAAGTATAACTATTTTAAAAACGTAATTATGTGTAAAGAGTGAGTGTTTAACTCGGAAAAAAAAATGCTACACATTCCAAACTTATTTAGATGCAGTATCTTCCAAAGATAAAAGAGAAGGTTTTTCAACCAAATTTTACCACACCAAATGCACCCTTACACAGAAAAATTCAATATTTCTAATTTTGAAAAAATGAATGACGATTTAGATTTAAAAAGGCCAATATTAACATATTTACAAGAGAAATAGTTTTAGTAACAACTAATTTATCTTGATCCTGTATAGATCTTTATTCAGAAAGAACTTAGTACCTATAATTTGGTATAACTGGTAAACTAAAAAAATAAACAAAAAACTACATAGAATATGTATGAATCTTGAAAACAAACAATATATTTAGAACTAATATTTTACGGCATTTGCCACTTCTGTGTTATCCATTATTTTGCATTCTTCAATACTTTGCTCATGTTTGTAAGTACAATAGCAAGAGTTGCAATTATTGCCAATAGTGCATAAAGAGTTTTTGACATTGTCAAAGTTACATACACTATTTTCAGTTTACAATATTCCTAATTAAAATATTTACAAGTGTTTTGCTATTCTATAGGCAATACGCCTACACTAATATATAGAGCCTTACTTATTTAATACAATTTAAGTTTACATTTAAATGTATGAGCACTATTAAGTTGCTTTATAGATTCTGGTAATTTATTGTACAAAAACAAACCCTAGTAGCAAATACTGATTCTAAAACCTTACCTATAAAAGTCCTATTATAGTGATGAACATTGTAATTTTTTCTAGATTTTCTTTCTGCAGTGCATAGGTGATTACTTTGCGCGCGCGCACACACATTATATACTGTTAAGATCTGCTTTTCTTTAACTGCTTGCCTTCGTGAATATCTAGGTTTTAAATGGTAGATTATTCATATCGTGATCAATATTAAATTGTTTCTCGAGTTGTCTTGGAAAGGTTTAGAAAAGACCGTCAATGTCGCTATGTGCTGGCCTTGAAATTTCATCTACTCTGTTTCCCTTGAAAAAAATGCGAGTAAAAACTATAGAGTGGTCAACATTATTTGGAATTTAACGCGACAGAATTTGAAATGATGACCTAACTGCTAGCCAGCATTAGCCTGCTGCACGGAAAACCACGAAAAAAAATAAAACTGATGTGTTCCATTCGCATGACTTTCTCTACATCTCTGCAACAAATTATTGTTAAAAAGCTTATGCTTCTATTTACTTCATGCTAATAGAGAAAAAATTAACAGAAATAGTCTTATTACTTGCTTCCTTGTAAGTAGAAGCGAAATAAGGGAGTACAATAGGTTAAAGTGATAGTAAAAACATGGTTGCTATGTGACTGAAGTTCCTTTGTATGGACAAGAGTTGACAAATTCCCGTATGAGAAAATATGTTTTTCAAGGCTGAAACCAAAAACAAGGAATATCTCAAAAACGATCAACTGCACGAAAAAAAAATATGTATAACATAAATTGTGTGTTTTAATGTGATTTACATTTTTTGTGTGATAAGTTTTTTCCTATCTCTTACGGTTTACAAGTTATACACAATTCATCCAGAACAAAGTAGTCTTCAGAGGTCATTCCCAGAAAATTCAAGATATACATTTTATTTGTCAGGTAAATATCTTTAATATACGATATTTTAATCAAATTTGTTAGCTATTTTTGAGAAAATCAAATTGTTCCATGTAAAGGTTAGTTGGGGTGAGGGATTTTTCTCAAAAGCTTCGTGTCGCATCCCTGGAACATGCTGAACCTAAATACCAAGTTTGGTATTTTACCGACTTTTTCGTTTGTGAATTATCGTGTTCAGACACACGGACACACACGGACCTTTTTTCTGAAGATACTGTTTTTGGATTCAGGGAACCCTAAAACATATATTTCCAGTGAAAACTCGGTATCGATTTTTTGGGTGGTGTGCAAGACCTTCTCTATACACTATTTACATTAATACGTGCGGAGAAAATAAAAATGTACTTTTCATACAGTTAGGCGTGCATATGGGAACGTAGCTCTACACACTCTTCAATAAAAAGGATGTGGATGGCTAAACTAAATTGCTTATTTAAAAATGAACATTTCAAATCAATAGCAAATATGTTGTTACCTTGCACTTAACACATGCCACAATCTTGGCCAAGCTTGGCTCCGTGTTTAACACTACTTCAACCTAAGTTTCACACTAAAAGGAGGATGAAGCTATTCTACCTGTGGTTTTTATAAAAGCTAAAGTCGGCAATGTTGCCAACATACGAAATACTATACACTTCCAATATTACCACATCCTGTGCACACAGCCAGGATGTGACAATAATTGGGTGGAATGCAATACCTTTTACATTCTCTACACGTACTATGTACATATGTACAGAGAAGGCATTGTATTGAACCCAAAGATTCGATACCGAGATTTCACTGGAAATACATGTTTTGGGTCCCCCTGAATCCAAAAAAAAAGTATTTTTGGAAAAAGGTCTGTGTGTGTCTTTGGACAGCGTAGCTCAAAAAGACCATTAAATACCTAACTTGGTATTTAAGTTTGGTATCTTCCAAGGATGCGACACGAAGATTTTCAAGAAAATTCCCCACCCTCAACTACCCTTTACATGGAACTTTTTTAGAAAATTTTGATTTTCTCAAAAATGACTAACAATTTTGATTAAAATTTCGTATATTAAAGATATTTACCTGACAAATATGTATATCATGAGTTTTCTGGGAATAACCTCTGAAGACTACTTTTTCTGGATGAATTTTACGTAACTGATGAACCGTAAGAAATGGAAGAAAACTTACCCCACAAAAAATGTAGGGCACATTAACACACAAGTTAGGTTATATAATTTTTTTTCGAGGAGTTGATCGTTTCTTAGATATTCCTTGTTTTTGGTTTCAGTTTTGGAAAAACTTGTACTTTTTTCGTGTCCATACAAACAAAGGAACTTCAGTCACCTAGTAACCAGCTTTTGACTTTACTTTAACCTAAGATACTCACGTATTTCGCTTCTGCTTACAAGGAAGCAAGTAATAAGACTATTTCTGCTAATTTTTTCTCGATTAGCATTGAAGTAAATAGAAGAATAAGCTTACTAACAATAATTTGTTACACAGAAGTAGAGAAAGTCATGTGAATGAAACACATCAGATTTTTTGGATTAGAGGGAATTTTTGGGTGCTTTCCAATACCTTCTCTATACACTATGTACATAGTACGTGTAGAGAAAGTAAAAATCGGTGTAACGTAAGCAAAATAAGGGAAAGAGAGAAGGAAATAGTGAATAAAAGCGCCAGAGAGTACGTAAGAAGACGGTTTTTAGCGGTGCATTACCACCAACACCATTTAGAAAGTTACTTCGTCTGTTCCTAATGTG
The DNA here is from genome assembly GCA_030762935.1 of Hymenopus coronatus. Lineage (NCBI taxonomy): Eukaryota > Metazoa > Arthropoda > Insecta > Mantodea > Hymenopodidae > Hymenopus > Hymenopus coronatus. Next base: position 19,605,203 of record CM060893.1, read on the forward strand.
TTACACACAAGTACTCGTATGTTATTAGACGATCTTGTGGCATGAGACTTTTAAAAACCTAGATCTCAGGTTCTGTCTAGTAGAATGCTTTAAAGACTCCGCTTTGGTTATCTTACAAATAAGAACAATGATAGTTCTGTTCCTCCCAAATCGGATAGACAATATGGATGACTGAAATTTATAGTCTTCTATCGGCAAATTGCTGATTGTGCTGTTTGAAGCGCCTGTTAATCTTTGTCTGCAATTTCTTGTTTACAACTGTCGTATTTCAGCGTTGTTGGACATCGTCCCAAGTCTTGCACGCCCTCCCACTGGCGCTCTGCCGTTTTTCCAATGCCAATCAATGACAAGGAATGTGCTATGAAAATTTAATGAGGCGGATTTCTCAATCTTCTTAGCAGCCACTTCCGGTGCTTCCTAAACCATCACTTTCTCCTTCAAAATGTTTGCGATAAACAAGATTCTTCAGCGTAACGAGAAATAAAAATCTTATGACTTTCTCTTCATTTCTGCAACAAATTATTGTTAAAAAGCTTATGCTTCTATTTACCTCATGCTAATCGAGAAAAAAAAAATAGCAGAAATACTCTTATTGTAAGCAGAAGCGAAATAAGGGAATACCATTGGTTAAAGTGATAGTTTAAAGATAAAATTAAAAACAAGGAATATCACAAAAACGACCAACTCCACGAAAAAATGTATATATGAATGAATGAATAGGTGTATTTATTAACATAGCAATATCATACATAGAATTTCAACAGTCGCACGGGTCCACAGACCGTACTTGCTTTTGTAATACACAGTCAAAAGCAATATTAAAACAACAATAAAATTAAGAGTGAATCCGAAAATAAAGATACAAAGATATTAAAATATAGCAATTTAAATTTACAGCACAGAGTACACCTTCATAAATGCACCCTCTTATAATAGATAATTACACTTAAAAGACATATATACACATAATATATACAACCCTAGCACAACAGTGACCTAAGTGGGGAAAAAAAAAAAAAAGGTCCGAAGCTACAGGGCAATCTGGCTAGCATGATCACAAACCAGAAACATCAAACACTTTCCAATCTGAAAAAATGTATATAATATAAATTGTGTGATTTAACGTCCTCTTCATTTTGTGTGTGTTAAGTATTTTGTCCATCTGTTACCGTTTAGCAGTTAAACAAAATTTGGCAAAATTCATCCAGGATAAACAGGTCTTCAGAGCCTATTCCCAGAAAATTCAAGATATACATCTTATTTGTCAGGTATGTAACTTTAATATACGATAATTTAATCAAAATCATAAGTGCAATTCTTTAAAACATCAATATTTTCGAAAAAATGTCCATGTTATGCTGCCCACAGACATACACACACACACACACACACACACACACACACACGGACGTGTTTCTAAAAATGCTTTTTTTTTTGGATTCAGGGGGTCTCAAAACATATTTCCGGTGAAATGTCGGTAATGAATTTTTGGGTACAATGCAATAACTTCTCTATACACTATGTATATAGTACATTTACAGAAAGAAAAAATGTTAACAAATAATAATACTATCGTGCTGTATGGGCACTATAATGCCCGTCAGAGGTATGCATAATACCGCAATACACCGCCGGATCAGGCAAAATTTTAATTGTTCAAGTTTCTTAATAGTAAGTTTTCGCACCCTGATCTGCATTATAAGTTATTTGACGGCAGCTATTAATCCTTACCATTGATTTTTACATCCATTCAGAAGGTAGAATATTTCTTTAACCACAAGCATTCTTGGCGCGTTTAATCAACGACCACTTTTGTTTATTGCATGTACACTCAAAGATATTAAAAATATGCCTGGTAATACTTATCGTTAGTCGGGGTCTTTTCGGGACTCCACCCATGTCTTTCACCTGTTTACTATGCTATTAAAAGTGTATTGGACAGGTCATGTCACCGAAAGAAAGCGGATAGACATGAAACGTAGCTTCCGACAAATATATTTCTGAGTTGTACAGGATGTAAATGAACTACACCGAAATAATTTGCGAGATTGTGCACGTGACTGATATAAGTAATTTGAGATCGGCGATGCATGGTCCCCGGATAAACATAACGCAACTACATGGCGTTCAACGTGTGGGTATCAGGTGCTGATAAGTCGGTGTTAAAGCAAAGCAGGTTAAAAAAAATGCCTTAGAATGTCTTTAAAACTGCTGCCCGAGTAGAGAAATATCGATTTTTAGCAGCTCGCTACTAGCGTTCTCAAGATTTAATGTCGCAAAAATCTGTAAAATCTCGAGCTAATAACTTGACAGTGCGACACAGCATTTATTAACTATGTTCTAGAGTTATGTAGGCTACTCTGGAGGCGTTTTTTCAACTGTTCTGGTAGCTTAATGCATAACGAGGGAAACTGCTATCCCAAAGGTCATGAGTTCGTTTCCTGTAGTAGAGTTAATGTTTTTTATTATTTTTTTTTCATTCCAGACGAAGGGCCGCGATACGTGAACGAGACCCGAACTCGGAAACATCTTTCTCTTGAAAGACAGTATCATAACCACTACGCTAGAGAGGTACGCTGTAATATGTCCCTTCGTTTTTCGTGCTATGTTCTCAAATGGTTGATATATTAGCCAGTGGCGTACTGGCACTTTAGAAACTTATAGCCGTTACTTCGAAATTTCAATAAACAGGCCATAAGTCTCCTATCTAAAATTACTTATTTAATTAATTACATATTCTGTGAAAATATTTCGGTATATGTATAAAGCTCAACATCTAGTTGGTCATATCGGGCGAGGTTATGTTTAACTTTACAGGTGCAAAACTTTAAAATTTGTTTCAGACTGTTACTATTATGGTTACATTTTCCTCCAGACTTTGTAGTCCCTTTTCTTATACCCAGTATTTTATTAACGCGTTTTGAAGGTTTAGAAACCATCCCTAGTGGAATCCTCGTAGCCACGATTATAAGAGAGGCTCTATGTGTGTTGTAACGCAGCTGGACTTCAATACTCTGGGCACAAGGCCAGGAGGCGTGGGTGGCCAAACTTTCGGGATATATGTTTGACTTATAAGGTTCTTTCATAAGTTCGTTTCGCAACGTTAAGCATCATTAAGACGCCTGGTAACATTGCTCACCCGCAGCACAGCTATGAGAGAGTAGTTGCCAAACTTTCTGTTAACAAACTAAAAACACAAGGTCGTTAAATACATAAAAAAAAATCTTATGTGTTCCATTTTCTCTACATCTCTGCAAAAATTTTTGTTAAAATGCTTATGCTTCTATTAACTTCATGCTAATCGAGAGAAGGAAAAAAAAAACTAGCAGAAATAGTCTTATTACTTGCTTCCTTGAAAGTAGGAGCGCAATAAGGGAGTACTATAGGTTAAAGTGATAGTCAAAAGCTGGTTGCTATGTGACTGAAGTTCCTTTGTTTGTGTGGACAGGAGTTGACAAATTTCAGTATGAGAAAAGTATAAGTTTTTCATAGCTGAAACCAAAAACTAGGAATAGCTCAAAAACAATCAACTCCACGAAAAAGCTGCATTTAACATAAATTGTTGTTTTAAGGTGCTCTACATTTGTTGTGTGGTAAGTTTTTGTCCATCTCTTACGGTTTAGAAGTTATGCAAAATTCCGTAAAATTGACCCAGCATAAACTAGTCTTCAGAGGCCATTCCCAGAAAGCTCAAATATATGTAAATTTTATTTATCAGGTATATATCTTTAATATGATGTTTTAATCAAAATCGTTAGCCATTTTTAAGAAAATCAAAATTTTCGAAAAAAGTTCCATGTAAAGGGTAGTTTGGGGTGGGGGGATTTTTCTAAAAATCTTCGTGTCGCATCCCTGGAAAATACTAAACTTAAATACCAAGTTTGCTATTTTACCGACTTTTCGTTTTTGAGTTATCGTGTTCACAGACACACGTACACACTCACACACATGGACCTTTTTATGAAAATCTTTTTTAGGATACAGGAGACCCTAAAACATATATTTCCGGTGAAATCTTGGTATCGAATTTTGGGTGGAGTGTAATACCTTCTCTGTACACTATGCACATAGTGCGTGTAGAGAAAGTAAGAAGGAATATCTCAAAACGACCAACTCCAGGAAAAAAATCTGATATGTTGCACTCACATGACTTTCTCTAGCTGTTCTACAAGCTTCATACATAAGATTATTCCTCTTTCTGCACCTTGCTAATCGAGGTACTCATTAGCACAATGTTCTTATTACTTAGTTCCTTATAAGTAGGAAAAAATAAGGGAATACACTAGGGTAAACCAATAGTCAAATGTTTTAAAAGCTGTCGTTATGCGATTGTCATTACAAATCCCTTATTTTGGTGGCCAGGAGTAGAACAAAAGAAAACCGCACACTCCCGTCTGAGAAAAGTATAAGTATAACTGAAACTAATAACAATGAATACCTCGAAAACTGTAAGCTCCACGAGAAAAATGTATACGACCTAACTTGTATGTTTTAACAATACCTACATTTTTTGTATAGTAAGTTTTTGTCTATCTCTTACGGTTTAGTAGTTATACGAAATTAAGCAAAATTCATCTAGAATAAACAGGTCTTTAGAAGCTTTTCCCAGAAAACTCAAAGATATACATATTATTTGTGAGCTACATATCTTTAATAGACGGTATTTTAATCAAAATCGTTAGAGCCATTTTTAAGAAAATCAAAATTTTCGAAAAAGGTTCCATGTAAAGGATAGTTTGGGGTGGAGGGATTTTTCTCAAAATCTTCGTGTTGTATCCCTGGAAGATACTTAACTTAAATACCAAGTTTGGTGCTTTAGCGACTTTTCGTTTTTGAGTTATCGTGTTCACACACATACACACACATGGACCTTTTTGTGAAAATGCTTTTTTAGGATACAGGGGACTCTAAAACATATATTTCCGGTGAATTCTCGGTATCGAATTTTTGGGTGGAATACAATACTTCTCTATCAATGTACATAGGGGCTAGAGAAAGTAAAAAGTAAATGATCTTTCAAGTAGATCTCTCACATAACATTGTTTACATTCACCCGTAATTAATATAGAACAATTGTTGGTTTTCTTACTCTCCAAGATGCCGTTCGTTTCTCACATGCAGGGGATTGCATGAACAATTTGGGTGGATAAAGCGGCGGGTTTTGTCCGGTTTTCCTCGTCATTCAATTCACCACCTGCTCCATTATCACCTAACCTTTCTTCAATTTCACATCACCTTCTTTCTCACACTCACACCATTGGTTGCTGATCTCCGATCACCTATCTTAGCTACTCATTCTGATCCAGAGTCCATTTGCTCCTCAAAAAACATCTAACTCTAGGCACTGCTTTGGAAATTATGATCATTGTAACACCTAATTTGAGCACGTAAACATCAAAAGACGAAATACCTACTCTTAATTTTTCAAAAGTTAATTTATTTCTCAAAACTGGAGCACTATTACAAAAATATGTGTTCCATTCACCTGACTTTCTCTACATCTCTGCAACAAATTATTGTTAAAAATCTTATGCTTCTATTTACTTCATGCTAATCGAGAAAAAATTAGCAGAAATAGTCTTATTACTTGCTTCCTTGTAAGTAGAAACGAAATAAGGGAGTACCATAGCTAAAGTGATAGTCAAATGCTGGTTGCTATGTGACTGAAGTTCCTTTGTTTGTATGGACAGGAGTTGACAAATTCCTGTATGAGAAAAGTAAAGTTTCTAAAGCTGAAACCAAAAACTCCACGAAAAAAATGCATATTACATAAATTGTCTGTTTCAAAGTGCTCTACATATGTGGTGAGGTAAGTTTTTCTCCATCTCTTACGGTTTAGCAGTTATTAAAATTCTGTAAAATTCATTCACAATAAAGTAGTTTTCAGGGGCTATTCCCAGAAAATTCAAGATATACATTTTATTTGTCAGGTAAATATCTTTAATATATGATATTTTAATCAAATTCGTTAGAGCCATTTTTGAGAAAGTAAAATTTTTCTAAAAATATTCCATATAAAGGGTAGTTTGGGGTGGGAGGATTTTTCCTAAAATCTTCGTGTCGAATCCTTGGAAGGTACTAAACTTAAATACCAAGTTTGGCATTTTACCGACACATACTCGCGGGATTTTTTGTGAAAATGCTTTTTTTGGATACAGGTGATCCTAAAACATATATTTACTGTGAAATATCGGTATCGAATTTTTGGTGGAGTGCAATGCCTTCTCTATACACTATGTACATAGTACGTGTAGAGAAAGTAAAAACTATACTGCGATTTTCCTTAATGTACTTTTGAGAGCAGTACAAAGTTTGGAAGCAAATTGGTAAAAATCTAATGCTACTCTCATGACCTTCTATACCTATTTTGCAATAGATTATCTTAGAAAAGGTTATTTTTCTATCCTATGCTATTCGAGATAAACGTCAGCAGAAATAAGGGAGTACCATAGGTTAAAGTGAAAGCCAAAAGCTGGTTGCTATGTGACTGATGTTTGTTTTTTTTTTTTTTTTTGTATGGACAGGAGTTGACAAATTCCTGTGAGAAAAGTATAAGTTTTTCAAAGCTGAAACCAAGAAAAAGGAATATCTCAAAAAGGATAAACTCCACGAAAAAAGGTATATTACATAAATTGTGTGTTTTAACGTGCTCTATATTTTTTGTGGGTTAAGTTTTTTGTCCATCTCTTACGGTTTAGAAGTTATGAAAAATGCATTCAGAATAAAGTAGTCTTCAGAGGTTATTCCCAGAAAATTCAAAATATACATTTTATTTGTCAGGTAAATAACTTTAATATACGATATTTTAATCAAAATCGTTAGGGCCATTTTTTAGAAAATCAGAATTTTCAAAAAAAGTCCCATTTAAAGGGTAGTTTGGAGTGGAGGGATTTTTCTAAAAATCTTCATGTGGCATTTCTGGAAGATACTAAACTTAAATACCAAGTTTGGTATTTTACCGACTTTTCGTTTTTGAGTTATCGTGTTCACAGACACACGGACCTTTTTCTGAAAATACTTTTTTTGGATACAGGGGTCCCAAAACATATATTTCCGGTGAAATCTCGGTATTGAATTTTTTGGTGGAGTGCAATACATTCTCTATACACTATGTACATAGTACGTATAGAGAAAATAACTAGCTGAAATATTTTGCTTTGTTCTCCAGATTTTAATGGTGGCTCCAGATATTGGCATTTTCTGAGTGCACTACTAATTATTTAAAAGTTCTCTTTCTCTACCTAATAACAGCTCATAAAACTGTAGTCTAATTGTTTCCCTGGTTGTAGGAAGATAAATCTGTGGTTTGTGCTCGACCATTTAACACCATGAAAGGCGTTTTCTTTGCTGAGAGCAAATCCCCGTTTTTTGTTTTATCCGACCGTAGCAGGGTGCAAGAAAACAAAAACTAATCCTAAAAATATGGCTTTTGTCGTGATTTATCATTTCCGAGATTCTTGCTCTGCCCAACTTAAAAATAAACGCTATTCTGGATATATAAGGTAGCAAGGGAGGGAAGACAAAAGACAATCAGCTCTGGACTCTTGAATCCCTCTTGACCTCATTTCCTCCCCTATATCCTCCCTTCTTCTTCGAAAGGAAAAACCAAGTGGCCTCATATGCGGGGGAAGTATGTAACTGGGGAGTAACTCAAAATATCTGAATCATCAATAGTACACATTCACCCCTTTAGGTACGCCCAGAGGTTGTCAAAACTTCGATAATGATATCTCTCCATATACGATAATTTAGTTATACGACAATTCAATTCAAAGACCAGGCATTTAACATTTAATTCAGTTCACTGTCTGGGATAGCTTCTACCAAACATGGTAGGCTATTCAATAAATCTTATTGCAATGAGATTATATAAATTAATTAGCAAATTTTTGGGAATTGTTGCAGCTGATTCACAATGGTTTCTAATCCCTAAAATAATGAAACAATGAACGCTTTCTTAAAACATAGAAGGTCCTACCACGTCGTCATATTGGTTTACAATAAACTCAAATAGATATATTACAGGACGATTCTATATTAATAAAAAAAAAAATTAGCAAAAGTATTTCAGCTTACTCGATACATAAACCTTGAATTTGATTTCAATAGCATATTAAGTCATCTTATTTTGTATAATTTTGTTTTTAACTGGCAAATAATATAAGATAAACAAAAAATATTAGCTCACATAAAAGAAAAAAAAGTCTATGTTCCATTCACATGACTTTCTCTACATCTCTGCAACAAATTATTGTTAAAAAGCCTATGCTTCTATTTACTTCATGCTAGTTGACAAAAAATTAGCAGAAATTGTCTTATTACTTGCTTTCTTGTAAGTTGAAGCGAAATAAGGAAGTACCATAACTTGAAGTGATAGTCAAAAGAGGGTTGCTATGTGACTGAAGTTCCTTTGTTTGTATGGACAAGAGAAAATGATAAGTTTTTTAAATTCCTGTATGAGAAAATTAAAAGTTTTTTAAAGCTGAAACAAAAAACAAGGAATATCTCAAAAACGATTAACCCACGAAAAAAATGTATGACATAAACTGTGAGTTTTAATATGCTCCACATTTTGTGTGGTGAGGATTTGTCCATCTCTTACTATTTAGCAGTTATGCAAAATTCCGTAAAATGCATACGGAATGAAGTAGTCTTCAGCAACTATTCCCAGAAAATTCAAGATATACATTTGATTTGACAGGTAAATGTATTTGATATACCATATTTTAATCAAAATCGTTAGAGCCATTTTGGAGAAAATTACAATTTTCGAAAAAAATTCATGTAAAGAGTAGTTGGGGGTGGGAGATTTTCTTGAAAAAATTCGTGTCACATCCTCGGAACATACCAAACTTAAATACCAAGTTCGGTATTTAATTGTTTTTTCGTTTCTGAGCTGTGCTGCCCACAGACACACACGGATATTTTTCAGGAGGTCTCAAAACATGCATTTCCGGTGAAATCTCAGTATGTAAGTTTTGGGTGTAGTACAATACCTTCTCTATACACTATGTAAATAGTACGTATAGAGAAAGTAAAAAGTCGGACGTGTTCCATTCAACTCACTTTTTCTACGTCTTGATTACAAATTATTGTGAAAAATATTTTTCTATCTACTTCGCGCTAATGGAGATAAACATTACCAGAAATTGTCTTATTTGGTTTCTTTTAAGTTCAAGGGAAATAAGGGAATACATTAGGCTAAAACAATAGTCAAATGTTTTAAAACCTGTTTGCCATGTGGTTTTCATCCGTTTCTTTGCACTGCCAGAAGTTGACAAATTGCCATATGAGAAAAGTTTATAAGTATTTTAAAACTGAAACGAATTACAAGGAATATCTAAAATGATCCACGAAAAACTGTATAAGACATAAATTATGTATTTTAAGGAGATCTCCATTTGTTCTATTGTAAGAATTGTTCCATATCCCAAACAGAGTCTATAAGTGTGAATTTATAAAAAGAAAAGCATTTATAGAAAAAGGTACGTGTGTGACCATAAACACGATAACTCAAAAAACGAAAATTCGGTAAAATGCCAAACTTGGTATATAAATTTGGCATCTTTCTATGATGCGACAAGAAAATTTTGAAGAAATTGTAATTTTCTCAAAAATGGCTAACGATTTTGCTTAAAATACCGTATACTAAAGTTATTTATACGACAAATTAAATGTATATCTTGAATGTTCTGTAAATAGTCTATTTTGAATGAATTTCGTTTGACTTTGCATAACTAGTTAACTGTAAGAGATAGACAAAAAGTTACTACACAAAATATATAGATTCCGTTGAAACACACAATTTATGCCACATACAGTTTTTCCTGTACTAGACCATTTCCAAAATATTCTCTCTTGTTGGTTTGTTTTAAAATTCTTCTCAACTTCTGATCATGCAAAGAAACAATTCGATAGCAACCACATTTTAAAATATTTGATTATCGCTTTAGCCTAATGTATCCCCTTATTTACCTTCCATTTACAAGGAAGCAAGTAATGAGACCAATTATGCTAATTTTATTACTTTCTCTATACGTACTACGTTCATAGTGTATAAAGAAGCTATTGCATTCCAACCAAAAATTCGTTACCGAGATTTCACCGGAAACATATGTTTTAGGGTCCCCTGTATAAAAAAAAAAAGCACTTTCAGAAAAAGGTCCGTGTATGTGTGTCTGTGAACACGATAACTCAAAAACGAAAAGTAGCTAAAATACCAAACTTGGTGTTTAAGTTTAGGATCTTCTAGGGATGCGACACGAAGATTTTGAGACAAATCTCGGCACCTCAAACTACCCTTTACATGCAATGTTTTTCGAAAATTTTGATTTTCTTAATGCTCTAACGATTTTGATTAAAATACCGTATATTAAAGACATTTACCTGACAAATAAAATGTATGTCTTCAATTTTCTGGAAATGCTTCGGAAGCATACTTTATTCTGGATGAAATTTACGGAATTTTGCATATCTCCTAAACCGTAAGAGATATATAAAAACTTGCTACACAAAAAATGCAGAGGACGTTAAAACACACAGTTTGTTGCATACATTTTTTTCATGCAGTTGGTCGTTTTTTAGATATTCCTTGTTTTTGGTTTCAGCTATGAAAAACTTACACTTTTCTCATACAGAATTTGCCAACTCTGTCCGTAGAAACAAAGGAACTTCAGTCACATAGCAACCAGCTTTTGAATATCGCTTTAACCTGTTAGTCCCTTATTTCGCTTCTACTTACAAGGAAGCAATTAATAAGACTATTTCTGCAATTGTTTTCTCGATTAGCATGAAGTAAATAGAAACATAAGCTTGTTAACAAATAGTTTGTTGCAGAGATGTAGAGAAAGTCATGTGAATGGAACACATCAGATATTTTCGGTCATATCACTCCCTCAGTATGTCACTTTATACTGTTACAGATACGTGAGCGAAAATATTAGACCACAAAGGATTCGCATAGCCCTCTCGAAGTAGCATTTGTCGCTTTTTGGAAAGAGAATGCGCCGTAAACGATCTGGGCTCTAACAGAGCACTCTATTGTTGAACGTAAGGACATTGCAGGTGAAGAGGTTGTCCATTCACTTGGGGATCACGCGGGGCTATTGTGCACCGCCCCACCCCCCGGAATTGGACAAGTCTGTGACTGCTTTCGCGAGGAGTTCGAGACATATCGATTGTCGCTTCTGCGTGCCAGTATTTGGGTCGCAATATCATCACGTGACCTATGCTGTCAGTTTAATAAGGACATCTGTGAAACTGCGGCTCTGGGCACTAATTTCTCGTTTCCGATAAACCTTGCGTATGTGACGAGCCTGATCAGAGCTTCATGACTGACTTAGGGGAGTCAAAGAGACACTGAAGATACATCCATCAGTCTCTGATAGCGTTCGTCGTGTGGCTGTTTAATGGGCGGTGGAACTGTGTGCTAATAGCTTCTGCTGGGCAACCTGGACGCTACAGTCCAATAAAAACCTGATACGTTTGGCCCACACGACTTTCTCTGCATCTCTGCAACAAATTATTGTTAAAAAAATTAGCAGAAATAGTCTTATTACTTGCTTACTTGTAAGTAGAAGCGAAATAAGGGACTATCTTAGGTTAAAGTGAAAGCCAAAAGCTGGTTGCTATGTAACTGAAGTTCCTTTGTTTGTATGGACAGGAGTTGACAAATTCCTGTATGAGAAAAGTATGTTTTTAAAGCTGAAACCAAAAGCAAGAGGGAAAAAAAAAAAAAACCAGCTCCACGAAAAAAATCTGATGTGATCCATTCACATAACTTTCTCTACATCTCTGCAACAAATTACTCTATTTACTTCATCTAATCCAGAAAAAATTAGCAGAGATAGTCTTATTACTTGCTTCCTTGTTATTAGAAGTGAAATAACGGGGTACCATTGGTTAAAGTGATAGTCAAAACTGGTTGCTATGTAACTGAAGTTCCTTTGTTTGTATGGACAGCAGTTGACAAATTCCTGTATGAGAAAAGTATGTTTTTGAAAGCTGAAACTAATAACAAGGAATGTCTCAAAAACGACGAACTCCACGAAAAAAAATTATATAACATAAATCGTGGGTTTTAACGTGCTCTACATGTTTTGTGTAGCAAGTTTTTGTCTATCTCTTGCGGTTTAGCAGTTATGAATAATTCCGTAACATTCACCCAGAATAAAGTAGTCTTCAGAGGCTATTCCCAGAAAATTCAAAATATACATTTTATTTGTGAGGTAAATATATTTAATATACGATGTTTTAATCAAAATCGTTATTGCCATTTTTTAGAAAATCAAAAAGTTTTAAAAACGCTCCTTCAGAAGGGTACTTTGGGGTGGGGATATTTTTCTCAAAATCTTCGTGTCGCATCCCTGGAAGATACTAAACTTAAATACCAGGTTTTGTATTTTACCGACTTTTCGTTTTTCAGTTATCGTGTTCACAGACACACGGACACACACACACGGAACTTTTTCTTAAAATACCTTTTTTGGATACAGGGGACTCTGAAACATATGTTTCCGGTGAAATCTCGGTATCGAATTTTTTGGTGGAGTGCAATACCTTCTCTATACACTATGTACATAGTACGTGTAGAGAAAGTTAAAAAAACGCATACCTCCTACCAGAGAGAAGTATAAATATTTTGAAATTGAAACCAATAACAAAGAGTAATTTGGCAACGGTAAACTCCACAGTAAAAATTCATGACATAAATTGTGTTTTAACATATCTACATTTTTTGTCTATCTCTTACGGTTTAGCTAACCATTATGCAAAATTCTGCAAAAATCGACCAGTGCTCTTCAGAGTTTATCCCCAGAAAATTATAAGTATACATTCTATTTGTGTTATGAATAACTTTAATATACAGTATTTTAATTTGGGTTAATGGGGGGGGGTTGAAAACACACCCTTGGAATATAGATTTAAATACCAAGTTTGGTATAAAACGATCGTTCAGTTTTTGAGCTATGCTGTCCACAGGCGCACATACACACAGACCTTTTTCTAAAAAAAATTTTTTTGGATTCAGGGGATCTCAAAACATATATTTCCGGTGAAATCTCGGTATCGAATTTTCAGGTGCAATATAATACCTTATCTATTCACTATGTACATAGTATGTATAGAGAAAATAAAAATATACATTTAATGAACTTTGGTTAGTTTCCACCTATGCGAAGATACGTTTAAAATATGGTGGAATTGATGAATGTGTAGTGCAGGTAAAGGATGTGTGCCATTTACCGGCGCAGTGGCGACAGTCACGTATTGGCAGTTACATTATTCCGCCAGGAGATAGCGCTGTTGTATCTGAAGTTCCAAACTGTCAATACAACAGGAGAAATGTAATGCTTGAAGTTTCATGTACACTTTGACGTCACGTTCAGCCATTCAATACGACGCTATATAAATTATATAGAGTCCTTAGTAAAGTGGTAATATCTTTTCCATTAAAATGGAACTAACTAAAGAAAATTTGTTACTACTGAATTATTTATATTTTTGAAATTCTGCTTTTATCTTCTTCTGCACCTCAGTATTAAAAGTCTGTGTTCCATTCACATGACTTTCTCTACATCTCTGCAACAAACTATTCTTAAAAGGCTTTACTTCCATTTACTTCATGCCAATCAGAAAAATTATCAGAAATATTGTTGTTACTTGCTTTCTTATAAGTAGAAGTGAAATAAGGGTGTAGCATAGGTTAAAGTGATAGGCCAAAGCTGGTTGCTATGTGACTGAAGTTCCTTTGTTTGAATGGACAGCATTCCTGAATGAGAAAAATATAAGTTTTTCAAAGCAGAAACCAAAAACAAGGAATGTCTCAAAAACGATGAACTCGATGAAAAAAATGTATATAACATAATTTGTGTGTTCTAACATGTTCTACATTTTTCGTATAGTAAGTTCTTGTCCATCTCTTACGGTTCAGTTAGTTATACAAAAATTCCGTAAAATTCATCCAGAATAAAGTGCTCTTCAGAGGCTATTCCCAGAAAATTCAATATATATATATATATATATATAAATATATATATAAATATATATATATATATATATATATATCTTATTTGTCAGGTAAATAGCTATGATACGTGATATTTTAATCAAAATCATTAGCCATTTTTTAGAAAATCAAAATTTTCGAAAAAATGCTCTTTGTAAAGGGTAGTTGGGGGTGGGGGCATTTTTCTCAAAACCTTCATGTCGCATCCCTGGAAGATACTAAACTTAAATACCAAGTTTGGTATTTTACTGACTTTTCGTTTTCGAGTTATCGTGTTCTCAGACACACGGACACACTCACACGGACCTTTTTCTGAAAATACTTTTTTTTTTTGGATACAGGGGACCCTAAAACATATAATTCCGGTGAAATCTCGGTATCGAATTTTTTGGCGGAGTGCAATGCCTTCTCTATACACTATGTACATAGTAGAGAAAGTAAAAATGGTGTTAGTGTACAATTTAGCCCTGTCAACATGATGGGGTTAAAATGCCAACTATGGAGTCAATGGTTGCACTTGCAGGGTTCTTCTGTGTGGTAAAACCCGAACACACATTTTTGCTACTCTGTTATATCATTTGAGAATTGCAGTTTTTTCTTCTATTTTCTTTGAACTTTGTATTTAAAGTTCAGCATCTTCCAAGGATGCGACACAATGGTTTTCGAAAAAATCCCCCCACCACCAACTACTCTTAACATGGAAAAAATTTTTACATTTTTCATTTTCTCAAAAAATGGTTCTAACAATTTTTATTTAAATACCGTATATTAAAGCTATTTACATGAAAAATATAATGTATATCTTGAATTTTCAGGGAGTATGCACTGAAGACCTGTTAATCTGGATGAATTTTTCTGAATTGCGTAACTGGAAAACCGTAAGAGATAGACCAAAACTTACTACTAATATATAGATCTCATTAAAATACACACTTTAAGTTATTTGCGTTTTGTCGTTGATTTGACCGGTTTCGAGCTATTATTTGTTATTGGTTTCGTTTTAAAATTACAAAGCGTTTCTCACATGGAAGCTTGTCATCTCTGGCTCCGCAAATAAACGGATTTTAATAGTATATCAATCATATTTTAAAACATTTGACTGTTGGTTTAGCCTAGAGTATCCCCCCTTATTTTCTTTCTACTTATAAAGGAACTAAGTAATTAGACCGTTTCTGCTAATGTGCATCTCAATTAGAACGAAGTAGACAATTACAGACATATAGAGAAAGTCATGTGAATGGAACCCAGACGGGCGGGGCAGTTTTTCCCTGAAAGTTAATTAGCTGATGCCGAAAGAGAAGGTTTCCCTGGTTGTCACGCAAATATTGGAGTATTTTCTCTCATTCCCAAATATGCTGCCTCTTCAGGTCTTCCATTAACCATTTAATTCATTCTTCATCCCGGTTTCTTTAGCGGGTATCGTTTCGGTGCAGCGTGACCAGGGTAAACTTTGCTCTATGTTACACTTCCTCCTTCCCTCGGTTTTCTGCCCATCTGTCTGGAAACTGTAGAGACCTAAGATTGCTGTAACGTCACTCCAGGTTCTAGCCACCTGGTGTCTCCTCTTATCTCATCCCTCCCAGGGCGGATGGTATAAATACAATATCACCCCTAGATGAGTGTTGAGTCACTTCCGAAAACGTTTCCCTTATTGGCTTTTGCCTCTCGTCTCATTTAAGATTGTGATGTGCTCTGGTTACTCGGTGCGCCTTGGTTCTAATCAAGATTATCATCCTGAGAGAAGAGCTATTGTTGAGTCTGTGTCGGAGTGGAACAAAATCCCACTGCTTCACTTATATCCTTGCTGGCATGAATTAAATTCGAGTTAATAACAGGCAACTTGATTGGAAAATTTGTAAGAATGAATTTCTGCCAAATCGAATTTTCCTTGCGCTGCAAGATGATGATCCTTTAAATCAAATTAGGAGGGGAGAAATGGGTAATAGAGCGGATATTTGACATCTACAGGTTGACAATTAATACAGGTACCTGGAGAATCTAGTGGTGGGAAATAAAGACCGTGCAACTTGAGTCATGCTTCATATGCAACCATGAATGGACTGTTCGGGTACAGTCAAATTCTTTCGATATTGCATGTTCGAATAATATTTGGCGTTTTACTTGTCTTACTCATGCTGAAAGCCTATGTAGGCCTAAGGAAATTCTTATTTACCTAATTGCTATAATTGTTGCTATAAAACGGTGACGGTTAGTTGAAACTAAGTCATTAACGTTTACTTTCTCTAACACGTATGCACAATGTAAATAGTGGGTAGAGAAGATATTGTGCATTCCATTCAGATTACTTGCGTTAGCTGTTTCAAACATAAACTATTCTTACAAAATAGGAGGGCCGTTATTTTTAACTTCCGATAGTCTATAAATAAAAGACAAGTTCATAGAAAACAATTATTTTATTAAATATATGCGTAAGCTTTCACGGCCGGTGTCCATGGTTTTAAAATTTAAAATTTTCGGGCTGTTTTGCCGTGGTCTGTAGGTTAAAATATGTTCAGTTAAAATATTTCTCCCTAACGTTTCGTCCCTGTCTGTGGGGGACATCTTCAGAGGCACTCTTTCCGAGTTAACGACGTGAGTGCAGTGCCTCTGAAGATGTCCCCCACAGACAGGGACGAAACGTTAGGGAGAAATATTTTAACTGAACATATTTTAACCTACAGACCACGGCAAAACACCCCGAAAATTTTAAATTTTAAAACCAATTATTTTATTACTAAAAGTTTTGTACACTTATGGTTACTTTTCAACATAATCACCGAAAAGATTGAGACATTTATCGTACTTGTGCACAAGCTTTGCAATACCCGCTTCAAAAAAATGTTGCCGCCAATGATTTCAAATGAGCATTGACGTTGTTTTGAAGATCTTCGGTTTGAAAGTGCTGTCCTAGCCACATCTTCAGCTCAGGGAAAAGGTGAAAGTCGCTGGGTGCTAGGTCTCTCTCTCTATGTGTGTCTGTTGACAGCATAGCTCAAAATACATATTGTATTTTAATTAAAATAGTTGGAAATGTTTCGAAAAATCTTCCATATAAACGGTAGCTGTGTGGGGGGGGGGGAGATTTTCTTGAAAATCTTTGTGTCGCATCCTTGAAAGACACTGAATTTATACCAAATTTGGCATTTAACGAAATTTTTGTTTTTGCGCTTTGTTGTCAACTGTCAATACACACACAGAGACTTACTTCTAATATAATTTTTACTTTCTCTAGCGTATATGTACAACATACATAGAGAGAAGGTATTGTATTCCTCCCAAAATTTCGATAGTGAGATTTCATCGGGAATATGTTTTATTACCCCCTGATTGCAAAAATAAGCGTTTTTAGAAAAAGAAATATGTCTCTGTCTGTGAAAAAAGATTCAAAACAAACGAAGAGGAATGCTGACTTCAGGAATTGTGTTGATCCTTGACAACGCTCGTCCACACACTGCTGGGACAACCCATCGGCTCCTTGAACAATTTCAATGGGACGTTTTCGATCATCCGCGGTACAGTCCTGACCTGGCACCCAGCGATTTTCACCAATACTTTCAAACCAACGAAGATCTTCAAAACAACGTCAATGTGCATTTTAAATCATTGGCGGCAACATTTTTTGCAGCGATTATTGCAAAGCTTGTGTACAGGTACAATAAATATCTCAATATTTTCGGTGATTATGTTGAAAAGTAACCACAAGTGTACAAAACATTTAGTAATAAAATAATTGTTTTCTATGAACTTGTCTATCATTTATAGCCTATCGGAAGTTGAAAAAAAACGGCCCTCGTAGAAGAATGAGATTACTAACAATAATCTGTTGAAGACATATAAAGTCATTTGAATGGAATACATATTTTCTTCTCCTAAAATTGAACCCATCGGAGAGAAAGCCGAGACATTTTTCGCTCTATTTTCACTTAAAAAATCCCATCTCTTTTGACATCAAAGTAACAATTCCTCATTGTCAGTATGGAATGCAGGAATCTAAAGCACAAAGGTAATGGAGGGACAAAGTAAACAATGCTAAAATTTACGTCAGCAATGAATTCAATTTGAATGACACTAATTATCAGCTTATCTTACAAGTGGGATGAAGTTTTTATAACAAGGACGTACCGCGGAGTTGGCTACAGGTTTGGAGAGTAAGTTATTGTCAACACTGCAGACAAAAGTGAGTGAGATAAACAAATTACAGTCAACCGCTCTTGTGCTACTTCCTTGATAACACGATGACGCCAAGTGAGCTGCTAATTTAATCCAAGACTTAATAAACAGGTTATTTTAACGTTGAGCCTCAACAGCTGAGAAGTATATCTGGATCCTATACATTCTCCTGCTGAAAATCGGTTAAATGATTCATTCTACAGATGTAAATGTATATACTAGAAGAGCATTACAGCTCATTGCATTAATGTGAAAGACATTCCACAACGAATGCATTGGTACAGTAGAAGTATATACAAATCTAGTGCAGCATAGCTCACCATGTTAATGAACAGAGGTACATCATCTAGCAAGAGGCTTCTGACCAATAACTGCAAAAATCTTATAAGTTCCATTCACATGACTTTCTCTATATCTCTGTAAAAAATTGTTAATAAGCTTATCTTTTATTTATTTCATGCTAATCCAGAAAAATTAGCAGGAAAAGTCTTACTTCTTGCTTTACTGTAAGTAGAAGCGAAATAAGGTTAAAGTGGATGTCAAAAGCTGGTTGCTATGTGTCTGAAGTTCCTTTGTTTATATTGACAGGAGTTGACAAAATTCCTGTATGAGAAAAGTATATTTTCAAAGCTGAAACCAAAAACAAGGAATATCTCAAAAACAATCAACTCCACGAAAAAAAAGTATATAACATAAATTGTGTGTTTTAAAGTGCTCTACATTTGTTGTGTGGTAAGCTTTTGTCCATCTCTTACGGTTTAGCAGTTATGCAAAATTCCGTAAAATTGACCCAGAACAAACTAGTCTTCAAAGGCTATTCCCAGAAATTTCAAAATAAACATTTTGTCAGGTAAATTAATTTAATATAGGATATTTTAATCAAAATTGTTAAGAGCCATTTTTTAGAAAATCAAAATTTTCGAAAAATGTTCCATGTAAAGGGTAGTTTGGGATGGGGGATTTTTCTCAATCTTCGTGTCGCATCCCTGGAGGATACTAAACCTAAATACCAAGTTTGGTATTTTACCGACTTTCCGTTTTTGAGTTATCGTGTTCACTGACACACTGACACACACGGACCTTTTTCTGAAAGTACATTTTTTGGATACAGGGGACCGTAATATATTTCCGGTGAAATCTCGGTATCGAAATTTTTGGTGGAGTGCAATACCTTCTCTATACACTATATACATAGTACGTGTAGAGAAAGAAAAAAAATTATATAACATAAATTGTGTGTTTTAACGATATCTATGTTTTTTGTTAAGTTTTGTCTTTCTCTTAGGTTTGCCAGTTATACAAAATTCCTTCAAATTCATCCAGAATAAAGTAACTAATCTTCAGACGCTTTTCCCAGGAAATTCAAGCCATACATTTTATTTGTCAGGTAAATATCTAAAATATACGGTATTTTAATCAAAATCGTTAAAGCCATTTTTGAGAAGATCAAAATTTTCGAAATATTTTCCATGTAATGGGTAGTTCAGGGTAGGGGGATTTTCTTGAAAACCTTCGTGTCGCATCCTTGGAAGATACAAAACTTAAATACCAAGTGTGGTATTCAACAGTCTTTTCGTTTTTGAGCTATGCTGGCCATAGACACATTCAGACACACAGGGATTTTTCTCTAAAAATGCTTTTTTGAGATTCAGGGGTACCCAAACATGTGTTTCCTGTGAAATCTCGGTATCGAATTTTTGGGTGGAATGAAATAACATCTCTATACAATATATACATAGTACGTGTAGAGAAAGTAAAAAGTACAGCTCCGTGGCCTTGTTGATACTCCGGCGCTGTATTCCTTTTTATTTTCCCTTTTTTTCCCCCCAGTTTATCTACAATTTCTTTTTTTTTTTTTTCTCTCTCCATTTTTTTAACGTTTTATTTTTACTTAGAAATACACATATGCAAATTTACAATACATAAACACATGCCTGAGGCAAGATTCGAACCCCGATCCCCTACGCCAC
Source organism: Hymenopus coronatus (assembly GCA_030762935.1). Classification (NCBI taxonomy): domain Eukaryota; kingdom Metazoa; phylum Arthropoda; class Insecta; order Mantodea; family Hymenopodidae; genus Hymenopus; species Hymenopus coronatus. The sequence goes on from CM060893.1 coordinate 19,625,351, forward strand.
GAAGCATCAAAGCACCATAGCGAACACGGCCACAGGCACTTGCTTGTTCAAGCCGTGTCTATGATAGGGTCCAAGAAGGAGGGCGTTGGAAGCAAGACCACAAAAGATGGGAAGAAATTGAAGTATATAATTTGAGTAAACAGATAACATTTTAATAAACTAAAGTTGCACAAAATGGTTGTCACACCATTATCTAGTTATATGTCTAACTGTACAGAAATAGTTTAAACTCTGGTGTACGGTATGTCCTCGAAGTTCCACAGGAGCGTTTGTTAAAACGTAAGCTATCTATTTCATTATAGTATACCTATCCAACATGTTTAAACCAATATGAAAAATCTGATGTGTACCATTCACATGCCTTTCTCTACATCTCTGCAACAAATTATTCATAAAAAAGCTTATACTTCTATTTATTTGATATTAATCAGAAAAATTAGCAGAAATAGTCTTATTACTTGCTCCCTTGTAGCCAAAAGCTGGTAGCTATGTCACTGAAGTTCCCTTGTTTGTATGGACAGCAGTTGACAAATTCCTGTATGAGAAAAGTATAAGCTTTTCAAAGCAGAAAAAAAAACAAGGCATGTCTAAAAAATGATGAACTCTACGAAAAAAAGATATACATAACATAAATTATGTGTTTTAACGTGCTCTAAATGTTTTGTGTAGTAAGTTTTTGTCCATCTCTTACGGTTTAGCAGTTATGCAAAATTCCGTAAAATTCATCCAGAATAAAGTACTCTTCAGAGGCTATTCCCAGAAAATTCAAAATATACATTTTATTTGTCAGGTAAATATCTTAGATGTACGAAATTTTAATCAAAATCGTTAGAGTCATTTTTGAGAAAGTCAAAATGTTCGAAAAAAGTTCCATGTAAAGGGTAGTTTAGGGTGGGGGGATTTTTCTCTAAATCTTCGTGTCGCATCCCTGGAAGATACTAAACTTAAATACCAAGTTTGGTATTTTACCGACTTTTCGTTTTTGAGTTATCGTGTTCACGGACACACGGAATCCGGTGAAATCTCGGTATCGAATTTTTTGGTGGAGTGCAATACATTCTCTATACACTATATATAGTACGTATAGAGAAAGTAAAAATGAAAGGAAATTTACTTTTATTTATGGACGCTTTTTAACTATTATGGTTAAATGAATGAATGAGCTTTTGAAATATTTCACTATCGCTTTAGCCTAGTGTATTCCCTTGTTTCCCTTATACTTATACAAGGAAGCAAATAATAAGACCAATTCTGCTTATGTTTATCTCGATTAGCATGAAATAAATAAAATAATAATTTTATGGAATATTTGAGGAACAGTTATGTGAACGGAACACATCAGATTTTATAAATAAGGGTACCTAAAGAAATATATTTCTCAGTTTAAGGTTTCTACCTGTTTAAGAATTATTGCGATTATGGTGCAGTCATTTTAAGCTTTATTTTATTACTTTCTCTTCACGTATTATGTACATAGAGAATAGAGAAAATAGTGTAATGAATCCAAACACTCAATACCGAAGTTTCACCGGAAACACATGTTTTAGGTCCCCCTAAATCCCCCCCCCCAAAAAAGCATTTTTAGGAAAAGGTCCGCGTGCGTGTGCGCGTTTGTGTGTCCGTGTGCCTGTGAACAATAACATAACACAAAACGTAAAATCCACTATATAGCAAACTTAGTATTTAAATTCAGAATTCTTCAAGAATGCCACACAATTTTTTTTCCAGAAAGACTTGCTCCTCACCCCCTGCAATATGTCTATTACATGGAAACCTTTTCGAAAATGTTAGCTCTAATGATTTTGATTAAGATACTATAACCTTAACATATTATCATTACAAATAAAGTGTAGCTTGAATTTTCTGTATATAGCCTTTAAAGATCTCTTCATTTTGGATAATTTTTGCATAACTGGTAAATCGGGAAAGTTGTACAAAAACTTACCATACAAAAATTTAGCAATCGTTAAAATACACAATTTATGATGCATACTTTTTTTTTTAGGAATTAGCCATTTCTGAGATATTCCTTGTTATTAGTTTATAAATTTACAGCATGTTTCTCAAATGGGAGTTGTTGATCACTTTTTTTTTTCTTTCTCTATATGTACATAGTGTATAGAGAAGTTATTGCACTCCACCCAAAAGTTCGATACCGAGATTTCACCGGAAATATATGTTTAAGGGTCACCTGTAATCCAAAAAAAGTATTTTCACAAAAAGGTCAGTGTGTGTGTGGGTGTCTGTGTGTCTGTGAACACGATACCTCAAAAATGAAAAGTCGGTAATATACCAAAGTTGGTTTTTAACTTAGGTATCTTCCAGGGATGCGACACGAAGATTTTGAGAAAAATCTCCCCACCCTAAACTACCCTTTGCATGGAACTTTATTTCGAAAATTTTGATTTTCTTAAAAATGGCTATAACGATTATGATTAAAATGTCGTATATTAAAGATGTTTACCTGACAAATAAAATGTATATCTTGAATTTTCTGGGAATAGCTTCTAAAGACCTGTTTATTCTGGATGAATTTTCCCTAACTTGGCATAACTAGTAAACTGTAAGAGGTAGACGAAAACTTACTATACAAAAAATGTAGGTCTTGTTAAAATACACAAGTTTTGCCAATTACATTTTTTTCGTGGAGCTTACTGTTTTCGAGGTATTCCTTGTTAACTTCAGTTGTGAAGTACTTACACTTTTCTCAGACGGGAGTGTCCGTTTTTCTTTTGTTCTACTCCTGGCCAAGAAAAGAAGTGATTTGTAATGACAATCGCATAACGACAGCTTTTAAAACATTTGACTATCGGTTTAGCCTAATGTATTCCCTTATTTTCTTCCTACTTATAAAGAACTAAGTAATAAGAACATTGTGCTAATGAGTAGCTCGATTAGCAAGGTGGAGAAAGAATAATAATCTTATGTAAGAAGTTTGTAGAACAGCTAGAGAAAGTCATGTGAGTGTAACACATCAGATTTTTGAGATGTTATCCACAGATACACCTACGCACCTCTTTCTGAAAATGCTTTTTTTTGGATTCAGGGGGACCCAAAACGTGTATTTCCGGTGAAACCTTGGTATGTAATTTTTGCTTTTTATAAGCTATTTTTCCTCAAAGGCAAGCCCCAACTAATAAAGGAAAGAAAAAAAGGTGAAGGAAAACGTCAACTGAATGGAGAGACAGTCCCTCATCACTCCTTCAGAGGAAGAAACAAAAGAATAATAGAAGAGGAAGAAGAAACCAGAAGTATCGGACATTTTCTGCCTACGATACATAGTAAAGCTCTTTAAATATACATTAAGAGAATGGAAAGAAAGAAAGAAAGAAAGAAGAAGAATTTCGGTTGAAGCTCCATAAGCAATAATAGCAAATACTCGAAAAAACCGTATCACGGCCTCAACGAAATGACGTGCTCCTCCGCTGAAGGTTTATTTCCTTTCTCTTACTGTAAACGCTACAAACGAGGTGCTGCCCGGGAGAATTTTGTCTACTCCACAATTTTGGAGAAGGCTTTCTGTGTTGTTCCGCGCAGTTTGACCGCTGCTACAGACGTTGTTAGGGAAATTGGGTTGTTCTCGACAATGTTCCTTTGATGACGACAATGCAGACACGGAGACTGCGAAGCTAAACGCACTCCAACAGTTGAGGTTCGGTTTGTAGGCTTTCTTTATTAGCAGCTAAACGCTTTTCAATCACTTTATTTCGACTATATGTATAGCATTTTAGAAGAGTGAAATTGAATCTTAAATATGCCACAGTGTGAGTTTTTAATTTGAACCTGACATGAACATTTAAAAAAAAAATCTGATGTGTTCCACTCAAAAAACTTTCTCTACATCTCTGCAACAAATTATTGTTAAAAAGCTAATGCTTCTATTTACTTCATTTTAATCGAAAAAAAAAATGTGACTGAAGTTCCTTTATTTGTATGGATAGGAATTTGTATGAGAAAAGTATAATTTTTTCAAAGCTGAAACCAAAAACAAGGAATATGCCATAAACGATCAACTCCACGAAAAAAAAAACACATGATATAAATTGTGTGTTTTAATGTTCTTTACATTTTTTGTGTGTTAAGTTTTTGTCCATCCCTTACGGTTTAGTAGTTATGCAAAATTCCGTAAAATTCACCCATAATAAATTAGTCTTCAGAGGGTATTCCCAGAAAATTCAAGATATACATTTTATTTTTCAGGTAAATATCTTTAATATTTGGCATTTTAATTAAAATCGTTAGAGCCATTTTTAACAAAATCAAAATTATCGGAAAATGTTCATGTAAAGGGTAGTTGGGGGTGGGGCGATTTTCTTGAAAATCTTCGTGTCGCATCCTTGAAAGATAAAAAACTTAAATACCAAGTTTGGTATTTAACGGTCTTTTCGTTTTTGAGCTATGCTGTCCACAGACACACACACATACACACGGAACTTTTTGTAAAAATACTTTTTTTGGATTCAGGGGGACACAAAACATGTATTTCCGGTGAAATCTCGGTATCGAATTTTTGAGTTCATTACAATACCTTCTCTATATACTATGTACATAGTGCGTGTAGAGAAAGTAAAAATCTGTAATGGGACATTCACATTAGTTTCTCTGTTACACAAACATCTTTTCTTACAAAACTTATTTTTTTATCTACGACATGCTAATCAAGTTAAACATTAGCAGAAATTGTCTTATTACTTTATTTATTGCAAGTAGAAAGGAAATAAGGGAATGCATTAAGCTAAATCGATAGTCAAATCATTCAAAACCGGTTGCAACGGTATTTTAGTACGTAGTTTATAATATTTAACATAGGAAATATATGCTCAGTGGAAAGCATCACCGTGGAGGGTAGAAAATAGCTTTTGTATTCGTCAAGGCTACGGGCACGTTAATGCATTAGGGACATAAGTAACAGCCCTTAAGAAGAAACCAAGTACTTTCCCTTTTGAAATTGGAGAATGGCAGTTCCGCATTGTAGAACATGGTCGCGTGAGTTTAAAACAAAGGAAAGTCCCCGATAGTCACGTGATGACGCCACTTTACTCGCTCTTTTTCAGCCAATCAAAAAGGAGGGCAAAACTCGGACCTTTTTGTATATAAGTAATGTGCGGATAAGAAATCAGGCGCCCACCTTGTTTAGCCTTTATATGGCAGACTTCCCTACGGTGCAGGGCGTCAACATGGCCCAGTTTGCTGATGAAGTCCTGCTCTACCGCACTGACAGGAACATAAGCAGAGCCTTCGACCCCATACAGAGACACCTCCGTCTCGTCCAGGACTGGTGCAGGCAGTGGCGGATGTCCGTTAATCCGGGCAAAAGTCATGCTGTTCTGTTCACCAGAAAACGCCCCGTAATAAACCAGATACCCAACTTTTCCTATCAGGGCCAAAGGATAGAGAGGGGGAATTCCATCAAATACTTGGGCGTCATTCTTGATAAGGGCCTAACTTTTCGTGAACACGTGCGGGGAACGTCGGACAGGACGAAGGGGGCGGTAGCCTCCCTTTACCCTGTACTGGCCTACCAGATGCCGGTTCACTTAAAGTTACGCCTTTTCAAGGCGCTTGATGCTCTATGCCTGCGAAGTGTGGGGTATGGCAGCAGACTCCTGACTTCTCTGGTTACAGCGGGTGCAGAATAGAGGACTCCGGTCCATATATTCTGTATGTCGACGTTTCCCCTTGAGGCTACTACATGAAGCTTCAGCCCTCCCATATGTGGAAGATGTTATTAGGCGCCGGGCTCAAAAATTCTACGCCAGATTGGGCGAACATGAGAACGCTCTTGTCAGATCACTGGGGGAGTACTTACCCTCTGAACGCCGAAAAAGGCGGTTCCGGGTTCCCCGCATGGCATGTGGGCACCCCCGGTAACAACGGCTTTAAACCAGCCAACAGCGTAATAGCTGAACAAAGCACTCCCCCTCCCATAGGGACAGGTCTATCAAAATTCACCACCATATTTAAATAAATAAACACCAGCGGAGCAGAGGAAAGGATGCTGCTCCTGAAAAGGCTCACCACGAGCCTACCAGACACGCACGCACGCACGCAAATCAGGCGAGTAAGATTCACAATGTAGCTAACAGGGTTCGGACACTCACAATGAGGGTACAACGCGTAACACACAAGGCTCATAAAGTACGACACATCATGTAGGAAATCGCGCGTCGTATATTGCAGAAAACCAGTGTTTTACAAATTAATCTGACGGGAAATCATTATCGTGAACGTTATACGAAGTGAGACCAAGTGGAAGTAGCACGTAATGAAAACGGCTTCATCAAGTTCGCGATCAGTTGTGTCGGGAGTCGCTCGAAGGGTTAGTGCCTCAGATGAACAATAATTCACCAATAAAGGAAGCATACAGTGAATTAAGTGAAACCAACAGCGTTACATACCCTTGTCATTCTTTCCCCCCTGAGTAAGAGACTCATTATCTACTAGAACAAGCTTAGCCGGTGCAACCAAGAGAATCTGCAAGGTATGTACACTTTCAACCCGCGACCAACTCCTGACAGCGTCATACTGACAACCCAACAATAATACGACACATTGGCACAAGAACGTTGACGCTACTAAAACAAACCACGACAAGGTCCTATGTGAAACAATTGAAGTTCGGTTCGCTTTGCATGGCCTTGCAGTAAAACAAGTCAGATGAAACTAAACGTCATTTTCGGTTTGAGAAAAGTTTAAGTACTTTAAAATTGAAATCAATAACAAGGAATGTCTTAGAAACGGTCAGCTTATACATAGTGTATAGAGGAAGTATTGTATTCCAACCAAAAGTTTGATACCGAGATTTCACCAGAAATGTATGTTTTGAGAGTTCCTGAAACAAAAAGAAAGCATTTTTAGAAATAAGTCCGTCTGTGTGTGTGTGTGTGTGTGTGTGTGTGTGTGTGTGTGTGTGTGTGTGTGTGTTGTGGGCAGCAGAGCTCAAAAAACGAAAAGACCGTTAAACACCAAATTTGGTACTTGGGTTTGGTATCTTCCAAGCATGCGATACGGGGATTTACAAGAATCCCCCCCTAAACTACCCTTTACATGTCCGAACATTTTGATTTTCTCAAAAATGCCTTTAACGATTTTGATTAAAATAAAGTATATTAGAAATATTTACATGACTGCATGACCGATAAAATATATATCTTGTATTTTCTGGGATCCTCTGAAGACCTCTTCATTCGGGGTGATTTTTGATAGACAAAAAATATATATCTCGTTAAAACACACAATTTATGTCGTATACATCTTTTTCGTGGAGTTGAACGTTTTCTAGTTATTGGTTTCACTATAAAATACTTTTCTCATACGGAAACTTGTCAACCCCTGACCTTGCATGACACGGATTTAAATCGCATAGCAACCACATTTTAAAACACTTGACTGTTGGTTTAGTGTAATGTATTCCCTTTTATTTCCCTTCTAATTATGAGGAATTAAGTAAATAGACAATTTATGCTAATTATTATCTCGATTAGCATAAAGTAGATAGAAGAATAAGTCCTTTAATTATAATTTATTACAGAAATATAGAGAAAGTCATGTGAATGGAACACATAAGATTTTATTTTTCAGACAGAAACTGTCCGTTTTTCTTTTGTTCTACTCCTGGTCAAGCAAAGATGCGAATTGCAATGACAATCGCATAACGACAGTTTTTAAAACATTTGACAAGCGCTTTAGCCTAGTGCATTCCTTTAGCTCCCTTCTACTTAAATGGGACTAAGTAATAAGTAAATTCGGCTAATGCAGCTCGATTAGCATGGTTTAGAAAGAAGAAACATCGAACGCAAGGAAGGAGCTTATAAAGACAGCAGAGCCAATACTACCAACACAATGAGAGAAGTGTAGATAAAGTTAGATGGAACTAAATCCCTCTCGCAATGAGAGAAATTTGTGAATAAACTAAATAATCTTATGTGTACCATTCACATGACTTTCTCTACATTTTTGCAACAAGTTATTCTTAAAAAGCTTATACTTCTATATACTTCGTGCTAATCAGAAATAAAAATAGCAGAAATAGTCTTATTACTTGCTTCCTTGTAAGTAGAAGCGAAATAAGAGTACCATAAGTTAAATTGATAGTCAAAAGCTGGTTGCTATGTCACTGAAGTTCCTTTGTTTGTATGGACAGCAGTTGACAAATTCCCGTATGAGAAAAGAATAAGTTTTTCAAAGTAGAAATCAAAAACAAAGAAAGTCTCAAAAAGGATGAACTCCACGAAAAAAATGTATATAATATAAATTGTGTGTTTCATGTAAAAAGTTTTTGTCCATCTCTTAACGGTTTAGCAGTTATTCAAAATTCCGTAAAATTCATCCAGAATAAAGTACTCTTCAGAGGCTATTCCCAGAAAATTCAAGATATACATTTTATTTGTCAGGTAAATAAAATTGTTAGTCGTTTTTGAGAAAATCAAAATTTTCAAAAAAAGTTCCATGTAAAGAGTAGTTGGAGGTGGGGGAATTTTCTTGAAAATCTTCGTGTTGCATTCTTGGAGGATACCAAACCTAAATACCAAATTTCTTTCTTAACGGGCTTTTCGTTTTTGAGCTATGCACAGAGAGACATACACGCACACGTAGGTTTTTGTAAAAATGCTTTTTTTTTTTGGATTCAGGGGGACCCAAAACATGTATTTCCAGTGAAATCTCGGTATCGACTCTTTTGGTGGAATCAGTACCTTCTCTATACACTATGTACATAGTGCGTGTAGAGAAAGTAAAAATTAAAAACATTTGTCAATTGCTTTAGCCTAGAGCATTCATTCAGCTCGCTTCTAGTTAAATGGGACTAGGTAATAAGTATATTTGGCTAATGCAGCTCGATTAGCATGGTTTAGAAAGGAGAATAATCTTTTACAAGAAGAATCTTTGTAGAACGGCTAGAGAAAGTCATGTGAGTGAAACACAGCAGAGTTTTTAAAAAGCTTTCATAGCCCCTGAGTTTATGTTCAACATTATAGGTGTTCTGTTGCTATAGAATGTTTCAAAACCATAACTGTAGAGGCTCTACCTGTCTCTGTTGGACAGTTTTCCAAAGGTGCATCAAGAGGTACATTACATTATGGATCTGCCATTGATTGTGCACTGTCAATACACTCCTGAGATTTGTCCGGAAAGCCAGGCGTGTCTGCCAACAGAGGGCTGTGGAATGATAATGCTGCTGCCAACGTTAATTTGCATATATCATCATTATCAAACAATAACAGCGCAATATGGCACCTCTCTCATCCGGTTCAGCGGACCACGCATCGAATATGTTCCATTTAAATGAGTCTTGTTTTCATATATACAATTACAGACATCAGAGAGCATGTAATATGTCGCTCTATCTCGCGTTTTGCTAAATTTTTACCTTCTCTATACTTAATCTCAAATTTTGAATCCAGTATAGGCATTATTAAATAAACCGTTGTCTATTCTCGGTCTGTGTGTGTAAAAAGAAATCTGGTGTGTACCATTCACATGACTTTCTCTATATTTCTGCAACAAATTATTGTTTAAAAACTTTTCCTTGTAAGTAGAAGCGAAATAAGGGAGCAGCATAGGTTAAAGTGATAGTCAAAAGCTGGTTCCTATGTGACTGAATTTCCTTTGTTTGTATGGACAGGAGTTGGCAAATTTCAGTATGAGAAAAGTAGAAGTTTTTAAAGCATAAACTTAGAGTAAGGAACGATCAACTTCACGGAATATATATACTAGCAAGGAATAGAAAATCTAAATGCATAAAAATATAAATCTGATCAAAGTAAACAATTTTATATCAAACAATACATTTTAGTTTAAGCCATTTTCGAGATAGTTTTCTTGTGGTCTGGATATAGAAAGGAATAACCCCAGCACAAATACAAAAGAGATTACGTTACACGTTTAACACGTTTTAGGCGATTAAAAAGTCGAACATTCATTGATGATAATTCAGTGACAAAGGCGTCCCAAAATCGTTATGATCAACGAGATTGTGATAAATTTTCACAGTGCCATTCTCGGTGCATTTCAAAAATCTTGATAGGTCATATAAACCACATTTTACACGCTATTTGGGCATGAGAAAGCTTTTCGTTTGATGTGTTTTGGTTGAGATAGTCCAAAAACGGTTTTGAACGAACAGTTCCTAAAAGAGTTTATACGCAATTGAATTCTTCGGTGTTTCTCAACAGTAGATAAGATGGATTCTTGAACACGCCAGGGACCAGGAAGCAGTTGCAACAACGGGTGGTAGCATGAACTTGCACCAAAGAAAGTAAACACGACCCTATCTGCAAGAAAAGACATGGCTCTGATTTTCTTAGGTCCACATCTTTCAAAAAGAAAGTGCTATTTCATCAGAATATGTGTCTGGAACTGTTGCTGCAAAATTGTATCACCTTCGGTTCCTATTGCTTCCACATCCGTCATTCTGATGAATTTGCCACTCGGCGATTATCTTTGTAAACCTGAAAAAAACGACTATGTGAATAAAATTTCATAGCAAATTGACGAGATTTATGCTGAGATAAACAATTATTTTGCATAGTGAAAAATCTTATTTAACCGAGGCAGTCTTTCAAGAATGCACAACAAGAATGTAAGAAAATCACCCCAATCTAACTCAGCTTATCAGATCGATACCGATCATCAAGTGATCTTTTCTACCCTTGACATGAAAATGCTTTTGCTATGTTTAATTTTCCCCAAAGACGGATAAAACTGGAAAGTCGTTAAAAAACATCTATGAATTTAAAGTGACTATGTTGGAAAAAATAAGTTAGTCTTCTTGTTGAGACCGAAACTCCTGTTGAGCATTGTGTCAAATAGATGTGCTGCAGGAAGCTTTGTGCAGACGAATGCATGTGCTTGGGAAAACGGCAATCCTTTCATGTAAGACTGTGGATTGCGTTGTTATGCAAACCTGGGATGTTGTTTACTCTGGTATAACACGAGGTACGTCCAGAAAGTAAGTTCCGTTTCAATTTATCTCCGCTGCAGCGCTGCGATCGCAGTTCCGCACATGCAACGGTAGACGCTCTGTATCAAGGAGAAGAAACGTGCGCCATTTTGAGATCGCCGTCAGCCACATACGCTTTGTTGTGCTTGTTTATAATGTTGGTGTTGTTTGAAAATCCCGCCGCTTGTGAAATCAGATCTGTGATTCGTTTTCTGAATGCTAGGAAAGTGAAACCAATTGAAATTTATCGGAAAATTTGCGAAGTTTACGGACCAAATGCGATGAGTGATTCAATGGTGAGAAGATGGGTCCGACAGTTCAATGAAGGACGTAGTGAAGTGCACGATGAAGAACGAAGTGGGCGTCCATCTTTGGTTACAGAAGGACTGGTTCACGCGATTGATGACAAGATCCAGGAAAACCGCAAGTTTACAATTAGTGCTCTCGCTATGGAATTTCCCCGATGCTCACGATCACTAATTCATGAAATTGTTACCGAAAAACTGAAATTTCGTAAACTTTGCTCACGTTGGGTACCTTCTTACTGAGCAACACAAAACAAAACGGATGGGTAGTGCACTTCAGTTTTTACCCCGTTATGATGAAGATGGCGAAGAATTTCTGACAGATAGTCACAGGAGATGAGACTTGGGTTTCTTACGACACCCCTGAAAGTAAGCGGCAATCAATAGAATGGAGGCTCACTTCATCCCCAGCAAAGGTTAAACCGAAACAAATCTTGGCACCTCGAAAAATGATGTGCACAGTGTTCTGGGACTGGAAAGGCATCTTACCCATTGATTTCTTACCGCGTGGTCAATCAAAGCAGATGTTTATTGCGAGACACTTAGGAAATTGCGCCGCGCAATACAGAATAAGCGCCGAGGATTGCTGTCAAAAGGTGTTGTTTTTCTTCACGACAACGCACGACCACACACTGCAAATGTGACGAAAGACCTCCGTGCAGCCCTGACCTCGCTCCTAGCGACTTTCATCTGTTCTTACATCTCAAGTCTTTATTTGGCGGCCAACACCTCAACAATGACGAAGAGCTGAAAGAAAATGTTTCCAACTTTTTGAAGACACAGGCGGCAAACTTCTATGAAGAAGGTATACAAAAACTTGTGCCACGCTATGAGAAATGCCTGCAAAATTTCGGCAGTTATGTGGAAAAGTAGTTTAAGAGTTGTAGAATTTTGTGCAATAAATAATTATTCTGTATCTGTACACAATTTAATTTTATTAACAAACGGAGCTTACTTTCTGGACGTACCTCATATTATGATAGCAGGTCCATTCAACAACCGGTGTATTAGCAAAGAACCGCCGCAGTAGCGAAGATCCGACATTATTGACAATAGAATATTACTCACACTGGAAACTACAATTAGTGTTGATCTTAAGCCGCTGTCTTGCTCTCTACCGTGTATCATGTGACCTCTTTGAGAGATTAGTTTTGTGTAGGGCAAGAGCGGGGATTCTAAGGCAAATCCTGCACGTGCCTGGTACATAGGGAAACATTTCGTGCAGAACTGTTGCGACTACCGCTCCCCTGGAGGAAGCGACGAAATGAAGAAACCACAAGAGGTTACAGACCACAATCAGATAGGCCACAGAAACGCGCAGAAGTCCTTAATAGTACCATGCTTAAAGACCCGTCTTATTACTCGAGCTGGCCACAGAGGGTGATAAATGACTTGTCCAACCAAGCCGCCTTTGGAAATACTCTTTCCTTTGTACAAGAATCTACACCATCTGTCCCGTGTATACCTGAAAATGAGACGTAAACGGAGTAGAGGAAAGCGTGACAAGGAAATACTGAGCAGTTATAGGGAATCAAACCCAGGACCTTCGAGATAATCTTGTGTAAGTTACAAATTAATTAGACATGGGTCCAAAATCTCTTAAAAGCGCTTAACTTCAGGAGACGGCTGGTTTCCAAATAACATTTAAATTAATTGTGCTACTTTGAAAAGCGTCAGAGCAGAGACAGAATATCTTCTGTCTGCACGCAGAACCACTGTATATTTCACGAGTAATCTTGAAAAAGCCTGCCAAGTTGGTCGCGTCACATAGCCAGCAGCCCGGAAGAATTGCGATTTCAGTGAATCAAAGGACCGTATAAGCGTCGGGGGGGGGGGGGAGGTTCCCTTCTTTTACATTTATTTTCATTCCTTTAACAGCTTGGTCATATCGCCATTACACGCATCTGCTTGCTCTGCTCCTTTGAAGTTTAGATTAGAAACTGTTTTAAACAAAAGACTTGCATGAATCCACGCGCGAGATCCTTAGGGAACGTTTCTCCAGCAGCCTATTACAAGTGTGGTCTGCCGATGTTCATTTGTCAATGTCAGTTCACTTGTCTGGACACACTTCCCCACATGCACACAAAACAGATGTATTTATCATGTTTACTTTCTCTGCTACATATGTCGCGGGTTCGGGCGTAAAAATCCTTAGCATGGCTTCCTTCGGAAGAGAAGTAAAGCCGTTGGTCCCGTGTCGTAGATTTACGGCACGTAAAAGAACCTCAAGCCTGAGCAAAATTAAGCGGGCTTTCACGCCCAATTTAGAATGGGACGATGAGAACCACAGCAGTTAAAGAGCGTCCATAAATAACACGCCATTTACATTTGTACATGCTGTCTAAAAGTTCTTGAATTTAAAATATTGCCTACATATCTGTTTTACATACTTTCACAACACACACACAGACCAATGAAGGAAGAACACACTGATATCACACATAACTCGCACTCACACCTACACACACGTATTGCTCAAACACCAAATAAGTCTATGCAATATTTGCGCAAATACTTATCTAACTGCCTCCGTGGTCAACGAGCTGTCTTCTCACCCGGAGGTCCCGGGTTCGATTCCCGGCTGGGGTGGAAAATTTTCTTTAGCCAGAATTATACCCTATCCCCCACAGTGTCTGGAAGTTTGTATATGTGTTTGAGGAAAATAACATGATATAAAAAAAAACGTAAAAGAACCTACAGGCCCAAATGTGACCTTAGATGTTAAAGGGGGTTATAAAAAACAACTTATCTCTTAGTGCACATAATTCCATTAAGTATGTGCCCAGTTTTGGCTGTTTAGAGCTGGAAATATGTGTTCTACGTAAAAATTCTGTACCGGAAATACACCTTTTTGAGACTCCCTGAATCAAAAAAATCTTATGTTTCATTCACATCACTTTCTCTACCTGGTTTGCGAACTGGTCCTAGGAAAGATTATTCTTTTATATACATCACCTAATCGAGATAAATATTAGCATAAATTGCATTATTACTTGTTTTCTTGTAAGTAGAAGGGAAATAGGAGAATACATTCGGTTAAAGCGATAGTTAAATGTTTATGCGATTGTGATTGGAATTTACTTCATTGCATAACCAGGAGTAACACAAAAGAAACACAGGTGACGTCCTGTAAGTAGTTTAAAATTGAAAGCAATAACACCTCGGAAATGGTTAACTCTGGAAAAAAAGTGTATGATACGAATGGTATGAGAGAACGAGATACGTGCTTTTTCTACAGTAACTTTTTGCCTGATTCTTACGGTTTACCAGTTATACAAAAGTCATCACCAATAGTTATTCTAGGCTACTCTCAGAAAATGCAAGATATACATTTAATTTGTGATGAGAAAATCAAAATTTTCGAAAAATATTACATGTGATGGGTAGTTGGGGTGGGGAATTTTTCTAAAAATCTTCGCGTCGCACCCTTGGTAGACACTTAAATACCAAATTTGGTATTTAACGAACTTTTTGTTTTTGAGTCTGGCCCCCCTCACGCACTCACAAAGACAGATGCACACAGACCTTTTTCTAAAAGTGATTCTTTTGGGGGGTCTCAAAATATATATTTCCGGTGAAATTTCTGTACCGAATTTTTGGGTGGAATACACTAACGATATTGACTAAAAAATCTGATGTGTTCCATTCACATGACTTTCTCTATATCTCTGTAACAAATTGTTGTTAGTAAGCTTATCTTTTATTTATTTCATGCTAATCGAGAAAAATTAGCAGAAATATTCTTATTTCTTGCTTTATTGCAAGTAGAAGCGAAATAACGGAGTACCATATCTTAAAGTGAAAGCCATAAACTGGTTGCTATGTGACTGATGTTCCTTTGTTAGTATGGACACGAGTTGACAAATTCCTGTATGAGAAAATTGTTTTTCAAAGCTGAAACCAAGAAAAAGGAATATCTCAAAAACGATCAACTCCACGAAAAAAATTTATATAACATAAATTGTGTATTTTAACGTGATCTACATTTTTTGTGTGGTAAGTTTTTATCCATCTCTTACGGTTTAGTAGTTATACAAAATTCATCCAGAATAAAGCAGTCTTTAGAGGCTATTCTCAGAAAATTCAAGATATACATTTTGTTTGTCAGGTAGATATCTTTAATATTCGAAATTTTAAACAAAATAGTG
Source organism: Hymenopus coronatus (assembly GCA_030762935.1). Taxonomy (NCBI): domain Eukaryota; kingdom Metazoa; phylum Arthropoda; class Insecta; order Mantodea; family Hymenopodidae; genus Hymenopus; species Hymenopus coronatus. The sequence continues at coordinate 19,640,743 of CM060893.1, forward strand.
AGTGCTATTTTTGAGAAAATCAACATTTTCGAAAATAGTTCCATGTAAAGGGTAGTTTGGGGTGGAAGGATTTTTCTGAAAATCTTAGTGTCGCATCCCTGGAAGATACTAAACTTAAATACCAAGTTTAGTATTTTACCGACTTTTCGGACACATTGACACACGGTCACACACGGACCTTTTTCTGAAAATACTTTTTTTTGGATACAGGTGACCCTAAAACAGATATTTCCGGTGAAATCTCGGTATCGAATCTTTTGGTGGAGTGCAATACTTTCTCCATACACTATGTACATAGTGCGTATAGAGAAAGTAAAAGATATATTTAAGATATGTTTGACAAATGAACTGTATATCTCGAATTTTTGGGAATAACTTCTATAGTTCTATTCATTCTGGATGACTTTTGAATAACCGGTAAACGTTATAAGTTAAACAAAATGTTATTGCACAAAAATGAACTTGTTCTTAAAGAATATAATTTATATGAGATGCATTTTTGAGGAGCTAATATTTCTGTAGATATTCCTTGTTATTGGTTTTAATTTTAAACTTCTTTATACTTTACTCAAATGCGAAGTCTTGTTCATCTTTTCCATCATGGTCATACAAGGAGAAAAGAATCACATTGTCTCACATAGCGATCCACTCTTAAAATATTTGACTCGCTTAAGCTTGGTGTATTCCTCTGTGCCCATTCAATCTACAAGGAACTATGATACAAAACCATTTATTCTCGTGTTTATCTCGATAAGCATGAAGCAGATGGAATAAGCGATTGTAAGAATAGTCTATTGAAAAATAGGTAGAGAGAGTCATGTGAGTTTACACGGGTGTTTTCCATTATAGTGTTTTTATGCAATTTCTGCCCGTCTTGTATTGGTAGAAAGTTGAATTTCTTGGATTCATTTCATGCTTTGGTTATTTTATAGCATGTGCATGAGCTATATGAAATCCTCTAACGTTTGATATATTTTATGTTGCAGATATGAAATATAATAATATTGATTGCTAAGTTTTACCATTTAAATTCTAGTCGCTCGTTGCCTGCTTTTTAGTGGTGATAATTATTTAAGGTTTATTTGATGCAGCACCTACTGCATGAACATCAAGTTAATGATTTTTGTAGGTCAATAAACTCGCGGTGAATCATCGAAAAAAACAGTATGTAATACACATGACGTACCTTAGTTTTATGCGAAGGCCACTACTGTCTTATATACTACTTCACAGAAACGGCGCAGGCGTGCCAAGGGTACGTGTGAGCTGTCTAAGTCGTTGCTTTGTTTTCTTGGGAATGTTATTCTCTTGTTAGTCCACGGAAATACTTGCCAGGAAATTCATTCTTGAACAGTGTATTTTTATGTACGATAATTACTCGAAAACTAAGTCATGTAGAGAGGTGTGTAGACAGCTTCAGCAGCAATTTCCTGTTTATCAGGTTCCAAGTGGAGACACGGCGAAATTTAGAAAAACGGGTTCGCTAAACCAAAGAAGCGAAAAGTACGTGTTCTAACGGAGGGGAAGTTACAATAAATTGGTGTTACATTATAATGCTCACATATGTAATCTCACGGCAAGTGGAAGTTTCGCAAATCTCTGTTCTGAAATTATGAGCATTACATAATGGATGGATGGATTTGACTAACGCTTTACCCTAGTGTATTCCCTTACTTCCCTTCTACTTAGAAGGAAACAAGTAATAATACCAATTCTGCTAATATTTATCTCGATTAGCATGATGTAGATAAAAGAATGATCTTCTGTAAGAATACTTTGTATATGGAATAGTTAGAGAAAGTTATGTCAATGTAGTACGTCAGATTTTTCAGTCTTATGTTAGCTTTCCAAATTTAGTCTATTGCCACTATGAGGGATACAACATATATAGTCTTACATCTTCAATCATATTTTTAGCTATAGCAATACAAAGTTTTAGTAATAAAGCAGTAACGTTTAACCCAAACGTGATCTTAGGATGATTCTTTATTATTTACATCGTCATTTTAACTTAAGATTGTCAGTTGGCATAACGCTATTCTTTTGTTGGAAGGGCCATGACTTATGCTGTTGCCCATGGACGTTGAAGCGGTAATGGTGTGTAAGCCAGTAATGAAAAGCGTTATTGTTTCTCGGTTCGCTACCTGTGTTGTGTAGACAGCATAACAAGAGTGAGGCAGCGCCATATTCTTTTGTTTGAAGGGCCATGACTTATGCTGTTGCCCGTGGATGTTGAAGCGGTAATGGTGTGTAAGCCAGTAATGAAAAGCGTTATTGTTTCTCGGTTCGCTACCTGTGTTGTGTAGACAGCATAACAAGAGTGAGGCAGCGCCATATTTCCTCAGCGGATAACCGAAACCGCGTTTTGTTTTTCCCAGTTGTGACAGTTTAATTTCCTTGTGCAGCAAATGGTGACGAACACATTGTTTTCTCCTGTTGGTGTAGCCCACTAACCGCCTTGTTCCAGAAAAGGGAGGTTTAATGAACTGTGACATAACTCTTGAGGTTAACATTCATTCCTGCAGTTTAGGATACACTATGGAAAGGAGGATCTAGGATTTCTGTAAAGGGGAGTGGGCGGTGGTTTGGGGCTCCTCCCACTAAATATTTCAAAATTTAGCTTTGAATATGCAGACTTTGAGGTAGTCAAAATATTAACAGAACATATTGTCAAACAGGCAAGCTAAATAAATGTGTTCCATTCATGACTTTCTGTTCATCTCTGCAACAAATTGTTAGTAAGCTTATGCTTCTATTTAATTCATGCTAATCGAGAAAGAAATTAGCAGAAATAGTATTATTACTTCCTTGTAAGTAGAAGCAAAATAAGGAAATACCATAGATTAAAATGATAATCAAAAGCTGGTTGCTATGTGACTGATGTTCCTTTGTTTGTATGGACACGAGTTGACATATGCCTGTATGACAAAAGTACAAGCTTTTCAAAGCTGAAAATAAAAACGAGTATCTCAAAAACGACCAACTCCACGAAAAAAATGTATACGACATAAATTGTGAGTTTTAAGTGCTCTACATTTTCTGTGTAGTAAGTTTTTGTCCATCTCTTACGGTTTATCAGTTATGCAAAATTCCGTAAAATTCATCCAGAATAAAGTAGTCTTCAGAGGCTATTCCCAGAAAATTCAAGATGTGCATTTTATTTGTCAGGTAAATATCGTTAATATAAGAAATTTTAATCGAAATTGTTAGAACCATTTTGAGAAAATCAAAATTTTCGTAAAACAAGTAGTTGGGGTATGGAATTTTCTTGAAAATCTTCGTGTCGCATCCGTGGAAGATACAGAACTTAAATACCAAGTTTTATATCCAACATATTTTTGTTTTTGAGCTATGCTTTCCAAAGGCACGCACACGCACACATGGACCTTTTTCTAAAATTTTTTTTTTTTTTTTTTTTGGATTCAGGGGACCCGAAACATATTTCTGGTGAAATCTCGGTATCGAATTTTGGGTGGAATGCAATACCTTCTCTATACACCATGTATAGAGTACGTGTAGAGAAAGTAAAAATTGTGAATTAAGCAATGTGCAAATAAAAGGTTCTAGTACTTTTACAATGTATATTTTAAAAACTAATTCTTACTTTCTCTATACATACTATGTACATAGTGTATAGAGAAGGTATTGCACTCCACCAAAAAATTCGATACCGAGATTTCACAGGAAATATTTTTTAGGGTCCCCTGTATAAAAAAAAAAAAAGTATTTTCAGAAAAAGGTCCGTGTGTCCGTGTATCTGTGAGCACGATAACTCAAAAACGAAAAGTCGGTAAAATACCAAACTTTGTACTCAAGTTTAGTATCTTCTAGGGATGCGACACGAAGATTTTGAGAAAAATCCCCCCACCCCAAACTACCCCTTACATGGAACTTTTTTCGAAAAATGACTAACGATTTTGATTAAAATATCGTATATTAAAGATATTCACCCGACAAATAAAATGTATATTTTGAATTTTCTGGGAATTGCCTCTGAAGACTACTTTATTCTAGCTCAATTTTACGGAATTTTGCATAACTGCTAAACAGTAAGAGATAGACAAAACATTACCACATAACAAATGTAGAGCACTTTAAATCACACAATTTATGTTAAATACTTTTTTTCATGGAGTTGGTTGTTTTTGAGATATTCCTTGTTTTTGGTTTCAGCTGTAAAAACATATTTTTCTCATACTGGACTTTGTGAACTCCTGTCTATACAAACAAAGGAACTTCAGTCACATAGCAACAAGCTTTAACCTATGGTACTTCCTTATTTCGCTTCTACTTACAAGGGAGCAAGTAATAAGACTATTTCTGCTAATTTTTTCTCGATTAGCATGAAGTAAATATAAGCATAAGATTTTTAACGATAATTTGTTGCAGAGATAGTTTGGAAACACAAATAGGATGGATGATAGCAAGAAACCAACAGATATGTGATGCCAGAGTGGAAGGTAGAAGAGGAAGAGTGCGACTAAGAATGGAATGGAGCGAATATGTAGAGAAAATAGTGAATAAGAAAGGAAAGACTTTGAGGGAAGTTACTGAGGAAACCCGACACTCGAAAGGATATAAGGGAGAGGAAAAGAAAAAGACTCTCTCTAGCTGTTCCACAAACAAACTTTTCTTAGAAAATATTATTCTTTTAACTACGTCATGCTAATAAAGATAAACATTGCTTATTTTTAAGTAGAAGGGAAATAGACTAAAACGATAGTCAAAAATCTTTTAAAAGCCGGTCGCTAAGTGAAACAATTGAAATACAGTACTCTTTGCGTGCTTTGAGTAAACAAAAGAGAGACGAAAAGATGACCCGTTTGAGGAAATTTTAAGTAGCTTAAAACTGAAATCAATAACTCGAAAACGATTAACTTATTTGCAATAAGTTTCTGTCTCTCTTACGGTTTGGCAGTTAAACAGGAGCTACGCAAAAGTCAATGAAATGAAGAGATTCTGAAGACCTCTGCAGTCTGGATGACTTTTGCATTACTGGTAAACCGTTAAATATAGACAAAAATGTACACTGCATGATTTCACCCGACAACTCACATTTATGAAAAATAGAGAAAAGACCAAATGTGTTGCCCCGCTATTATGGGCAAAATGGGACCCAGATTAGCTTTTATAGCTAATTAATTTCATCAATAAACTATAAAAACTTTAATAACAATACATAACAAAAATAATAATGTGCGCAATATAGTTACATTCCTATTCAACTCGAAGTGTGTTTACAGAGTTCCCCATAATTTAATTTTAACAAAGACGAAAATCAGTGCACTATAGAACGTCGTAATATGGCATATTATTTCACGTAACTGGCAACGAATTAACTATGAGAAATCATGACACTTAACCTTTTCACAAAACCCAAATGAATTTAAATATTTGTTTCAGCAAGCAGTCATGTCCAAATAACAATAGGAGATCAGTTTAGCCCTTACGATAAAGAATTAAGGTCTAATCACGCCATATGAAAATGCTTACCGCTCCACTCTGAGAAGGCCTGTGCATGTAAAGCGTCCCAACCTGAGATTGAGAGACAAACGCTTTTCACCTCTTTAACCACGCGGCAAAAGGCCGAACTACTTAACAAATGCCTCTATATGTAGCGTGGAGCGTAAGAACAGTGTTGCCACATTATATTGTACCAGAACGGTACAAACAGTACATGTTTTACTAGTTTGAAATTCAGCATGTATTGTTGGAAGCATCTTTTAAAACTTCAAACCCTATATTTAATCTCCAAACTGAGATATAATTTGGCATTTTATACTTACTATTACGTAAACTATAGCTTTAATATTTCCTAAAAAATAAAAGTGAGAGCTTGCATAAACTGTCATCATTCGCATAACCACCTGAAAGCAGAAGTTGGTCGTTCAGAGAAAATCGAGAGATGTGGAAAATACTTCTGTGATGAAGATGCTGAGACTGAAAGTGGCAGCGCGCCAATTACAGCATTTCTTTCAACTGCAGAGACCTTCTGCTTGAAATGTCAAATTATCTGCTCTTCTCAAGAATAGAAGAAATTTCCAATCTCAGAAACTGCGTTTAAGAAGAAGCCAAACACTGTTTTCTTGGAAAAGGAATGTAATTCACCTATAACATAAAGAAAAAACTGTCCAAAACTGCCTCTGTGGTTGAGTACTCAGCGAACTGGCTTTTCAAGCCATTATTTTGGGTTCGATTCCTGGCTGGGGCGGAGAAGTTTTCTTTGACCAGAATTATTCTGTATCCTCCATAAAGTCTAGAAGTAAAAATTTGGGAGTGAATATGTATGTGAAACCGTACAGTACAGCGAACAAAACACCATCAGTTTGTTACTCAGGCCAAAGCTCGCTATAAGACCATAGAAGTTTAAAGGGGCCTGTTTAAATAAAGCAATTAAACTTTTCTGACGTGTTTCATAAATTTGACTTGATTGACCTTTATGCAAACAGTTTATTCTTAGAAATGCTTATTTATGAAACAAAATGTAAAATTGGTGTAGAAAACCTAGGAATAATATAAAGGAATTTTAACACGTGTGTCATGCACTATTTTTGAACGGTTCTCAATATTTATAGACATGTTATAATTATAAATAGATTTACCTGTTTCACGGAGTTAATTCCTAATAGTCTGTGATTCTCAGTTGCTTCCTTGCTTAGCACCAGTGCTGACAATATGACGACTTACTCGTACAGAATGAAAACATTCTATATAACGAAGGCAGTGTAGCAGTTCATGACAGACAAATCGTCCGCCATTTTATAGATTGATAGGAGCTTTCAGTCATAGCCTACTTGAATGAGGTAGTGGATGCATAAACTAAAGTTGGCTATATTCTAGTGTTATACTTATTTTATAACACTGAGTGACAGAATTTTCTACTTTTAACACCACTTATATCGGGTAAAAGACCTACTGTCTATAAATATTATCTCGATCAATATGATGCAGGTAAAAGAATACACATTAGCAAAAATGGTCTTAACTGCTTGTTTCCTACTAAGGGGACGGGAAATAAGGGAGTTCACTTTTAAACGCCAGTCAATATGTGAAACAATTGAAATTACTTCTCTTTACATGACCAGATATAGAACAAACTAGAATGAAGCGTAAGATCACTTCTCTTTTGAGAAAGGTATACTATTTTAAAATCGAAACCAATAACAAAAAATATGATGTGTTCCATTCACATGATTTTCTCTACATCTCTGCAACAAATTATTATATTTGCTTCATCCAATCGAGAAAAAATATCAGAAATAGCCCTATGACTTCCTTCCTTTTTAGTAGAAGCGAAATAAGGGAATACCATAGGTTAAAGTGAAGGCCAAAAGCTGGTTGCTATGTGACTGAAGTTCCTTTGTTTGTATGGACAGGAGTTGACAAATTCCTGTATGAGAAAAGTATATTTTTCAAAGCTGAAAGAACAAGGAATATTACAAACCGATCAACTCAAAGAAAAAAAAATATATAACATAGCTTATGTGTTTTAACGTGCTCTACATTTTTTGTGTTTTAAGTTTTCGTCCTTCTCTTACGGTTTAGCAGTTGTGCAAAATTCCATAAAATTCATCCAGAATAAAGAAGTTTTCAGAGGCTATTCCCAGAAAATTCAATATATACATCTTATTTGGCAAGTAAATATCTTCAATAGAAAAGATTTTAATCAAAATCGTTAGCCATTTTTAAGAAAACCAAAATTTTCGATATTTTTCCATGTAAAGAGTAGTTTCGTGTGGGGTGATTTTTTTGAAAATCTTCGTGTCGCATCCTTGGACAATACCTAACTTAAATACACACACGTACACAGACTCACGGACCTTTTTGAAAAAATGCTTTTTTTTTTTTTTTTTATTCAGGAGTCCCAAAACATGTATTTCCGGTGAAATCTCGGTATCGAAATTTGTGTTTAATGCAATACCTTCTCTATACACTATGAACGTAGTACGTGTAGAGAAAGTAAAAAGCATTATATAAGTGACAAAAACATTAAATTTATATGTTTCTCTACTTTTTTTTTCAATGCAATACTTCAATTTAGTTGACTTCTGAAAAATCTGCTTATCAGATAGAAAATCTGTAGATTAAATACAAAATTTAATATAGCTATAATCACACTATAATTTTGCAGCGATCAGCCAACTCGAGTCGTACCGTTTCAGAGTTTCGAAGGGAAATCTTTGTATGTGAGAATCACCCAGTACAAATGTACATTCCCTTTACTTCGCTAATTGTTTGTTAACTTTGTCTTTCACCTTTCCTCACTTGCCCTACACTGCTGAGCTTATAGCTGGAGGCAACAAGATGTTTGCTGATGTAACAGTTGCCTGTTACTTCGCTACAGCAATACAGCCAAGGAAAAACAATGACGTATACATTCACATAAAAGTTGCCTTATACATATTTAACTATCCCATAAAGCCTTATTCTTCCATCTACCTTGTATTACTCGAGATAAACGTTTACAAAAAAAATGTAATGTGTTCCATTCACATGACTTTCTCTACATCCCTGCAACAAATTAATTTTAAAAACCTCATGCTTCTATTTATTTCATGCTAATCTGCAAAAACTTAGCAGAAATAGCCATATTACTTGCTTCCTTGTAAGTAGATGGGAAATAAGGGAGTAGCGTAGGTTAAAGCGACAGTCAAAAGCTGGTTACTTTATGACTGAAGTTCCTTTGTTAGTATGGTCAGGAGTTGACAAATTCCTGTATGAGAAAAGTTAACAAAACAAAAACAAGGAATATCTCAAAAACGATCAACTCCACGAAAAAAAATGTATGCAGCATAAATTGTGTGTATTAATGTGCTCTACATTTTTTGAGCGGTAAGTTTTTGTCTATCTCTTGCGGTTTAGCAGTTGTGCAAAATTCCGTAAAATTTACTCAGAATAACGTAGTCTTCAGAGGCTATTTCCAGAAAAGTCAAAATATTAATTTTATTTGTCAGGTAAATATCTTTAATATACGATATTTTAATCAAAATCTTTAGAGCCATTTTTGAAAAAAATCAAAAATTTTGAAACGAGTAGTTTGGTATGGAAGGATTTTTCTGAAAATCTTCGTGTCGCATCTCTGGAAGATACTAAACTTAAATACCAAGTTTGGTATTTTACCGGCTTTTCGTTTTTGAGTTGCCGTGTTCACAGACACACGGACACACATTGACCTTTTTCTGAAAATGCTTTTTTTTTTTTTTTTTTTTGGATACAGGGGACCCTAAAACACATTTCCGGTGAAATGTCGGTATCGAATTTTTGGGTGAACTGCAAAGCCTTCTCTATATGCTATGTACATAGTATGAATAGAAAAAGTAAAATCAGTTGAATGTTTTTGAGATTACCCTAGAGACGCAAACACCCTCACACCTTCACACCCACACTCTCACGCAATATTCATATAGATATTTAAGATGAAACTTTGGCAGAGTAAACATGGACAGAGCAGCAAGTAAAGGAACGAACTAGAATGTTATGGGTGCATTGTTCCATTTCCTGCAGTAGTTTTGAAACGGATTCTGTTACAGCTATGCAGCAGTTATCTCCATGGTATATCATAGAATTGCTTTTCCCGGGATTTCAGAAGTAGCCCTTAGAAATGAAGGATTAGATCGATGCTGCTGTGAGGAAAATAACAAGGGATGTATTGCAGCCGGAGTTTAAGTACGTCCTGTTGTTTAAAAGAAAGATTCTCATTGAAAGTTTTCAAATTAGGGTTTAAAACTTGATGAAGCTGGCTACTCCCTTACATTCTCCCTAGACATATTACATGTACCTATGTCTTAAAGCTAGCAGAATACACGGAGTTTTATGGTTTTCATAAAACGTTAATTTTCCAAATAGTTCCTGTTATTTAATTTATTAAACTGATCGTAATTTTTACTTTCTGTACACGACTTATGTACTAGGGCTGTTTTTTTCATCCTCCGATAGGCTATAAATAAAAGACAAATTCATAGAAAACAATTATTTTATTACTAAATGTTTTGTAGGCTTATATTTACTTTTCAACATAATCACAGAAAGTTTTGAAGATCTTCGTACTTAACGACGTTTGGGGAGAGCCATTCAAAACAAACGAAGAGGAATGCTGACTTCAGGAATCGTGTTGATCCCTGACAATGCTGACATAACCCATCAACTCTTTTTTTTTTCTTTTTTTTTTCTTCGTTTTTTAAACAGTAACGGAGTCTGATCAGGACTCCGGTACTGTATCCCTATTTACATTTCCCCCCGTAGGTTTTACTGATTACTGGTTTACTGGTTTTACTGTTTCTTTTACAAACATATACACATTGCACAAACATATAACATCCATGCCCAAGGCGGGACTCGAACCCACGATCCCCTGCCCACGAAGCACCAAAGCGAGACGCTTTAGCGAGCGTCGCCATGGGGACCGGCCTCCTTGAGCAATTTCAATGGGACATTTTCGATCGTCCTCCGTACAGTCCCGACCTGGCACCCAACGCCTTTCACATTTTCCCTGAACTGAAGACGTGGCTAGGAGGGCAGCACTATCAAACCAACAAAGATCTTCAAGAGCTTTTTTTCTGGAAATAGCCTCTGAAGACTACTTTATTCTGTATGAATTTTACGGAATTTTGCATAACTGCTAAACCGTAAGAGGTGGACAAAAACTTACACCACAAACAATGTAGAGCACGATAAAACACACAATTTATGTAGTAGACATTTTTTTCGTGGAGTTGATCGTTTTTTAGATATTCCTTGTTATTGGTTTCAGCTTCGAAAAACCTATTATTTTCTCATGCAGGAGTTTGTGAACTTTAACCTATGGTAGTCTCGTATTTCGCTTCTACTTGCACGGAAGCGAGTAATAAGACTATTTCTGCTGTTTTTTTTTCTCGACTAGCATGAAGTAAATAGAAGCATAAGCTTTTTAACAATAATTTGTTGCAGAGATGTAGAGAAAGTCATGTGAATATAACGCATCAATTTTTTTTTACTGAAAATTCTTTAAATTTCTTTGTAACCAACACTTCTCCATTAAGGATGTTTTTCGCAATAGCAACCATAAATAATGGAGAGAGCAATGCTTATCCTTTTAAGAAATCAGACCATTTAGGTTAAATATCCCCAACGTGACCCACAGCTAAAAATTTTGGATAACTGCTCTGCTGAAAATTGCAACGCCATTGAAGTTGCAACCAGAGTGGCCGGATTGCTGATTAGCCAAGTCACCATTTTGAGCCGCTATTTTAGCCCAATCTCGCCAATTACCGAAACTCCCCAATCTCTTCTTCTTGCGACGGAATAGTTATGATATAATATACCAGAAGTGTTATGAACACACCATTCTTAGACCCCAAAAAATTGATATTCCATTAACATATCTTTCTTTATATCTCTGTAACAATTATTTTTACTTTATCTACACGTATTAGGTATATAGCGCATAGAGAAGTTATTGCATATCACCCAAAACTTCGATACAGAGATTTCACCGGAAATACATGTTTTGGGTCCTCCGAATCCAAAAAAAGCACTTTTAGAAAAAGGTCTGTGTGGTGTGCGTGTGTGTCTGTGTGTGCTTGTGAATAGCATAGTTCAAAAACGAAAAGATCGCTAAATACCAAACTTGGTATTGAATTTAGGTATCTTCCAAGGATGCGACACGAAGATTTTCAAGAAAAACCCCCCATCCAGAACTACCCTTTATATGGAAAAAAATTCGAAAATTTTCATTTTCTCAAAAATGGCTGTAACAGTTTTGATTAAAATATCTTATATTTGATATTTACATGTAAAATAGAATGTATTTATTGATTTTTTTTTTGGGAATAGCCTCTGAAGAGCTATTTATTCTGAATTATTTTTATTGAATTTTGCATAGCTGATAAACCGTAAGAGATAGGAAAAAACTTACTGTACAAAAAATATAGATCCCAATAAAACACTTAATTTGACATATACATTTTTTTTTTTCGTGGAGTTGATTATTTTTTAGACATTCCTTGTTATTGGTTTCAACAAAAGAACGTCAGTCACATAGCAACCAGCTTTTGACTTTCACTTTAACCTATGGTAGTTTCTTATTTCGCTTCTACTTACAAGGAGGCAAGTAATAAGACTATTTCTGCTAATTTTTTCTCGATTAGCAGGAAGTAAATAGAAGCATAAGATTTTAAACAATATTTTTTTGCTGAGATGTAGAGAAAGTCATGTGAATGGAACACACCAGATCTGTTTTCTATTTACGTCATGCTAATTGATATAAATGTTAGAAATTGTTTTACTACTTATAAGTAGGAGGAAAATAAGGGAATACACTTGCCTAAAGCGATAGTCAAATGTTTTAAAAGCTGATTGCCATGTGGTTGAAGTCCGTTTTTGTGCATGAATTGAAGTTTACAAACTCCCGTAAATTTAAGTATTTTGAAACTGAAACAGTCAAGTGCAACTTTTAGAGCCTATAAGGGTGAACCTGCATGGAAAGACATATTCTTAAAGCCATTATACTGTGGGAAGAATGATCACTCGGAAAAAATAAGAAATAGGGAACAGAAAACAGACATAGGTAAATTTTCCTTCACAAATAGAACAATAAACGAATGGAACAAAATACGAGAGCTGTAAAGAATGTAGCGGCAACATGGTCCCCACATTGACAGGAGAGCGGGTATGAGACAATAGGATATGGGAGCGATCAGGTGACTAGTGTCGTTGTGTGGTGTGCACTGGTCGGGCTGCCAGTTGAGAGTGTGTTGTTGAAGTGAACAGTGTCAAGTGCACCGCTCTAAAGCATGTTTACCAAAGGCGATCAGCGTTCGTGGATTAAAATCGAGGTTGCCAGTGCAAAAAAATGCACCAGGATGTTATCGAGGATTACGTGAAGCCTGTGGTGGGAATGCATTGCCGTACAGGACGGTTACACGATGGGTCAGGGCGTTTCGTGCAGGTCGGACTGAGACTGTTGTCCATTCCGCAAGATCATATTGACTTCGGAGTGGTCTTGTTACCATGGACTATCGATGGACTGTCCGGGAGTTATCCGTAGAGGTTGGTCTGTCATCAAACAGTGTGGCATATCCTGACGAAATGCCTTCACCTGAGGAAAATTGCGTCCCGTTGGGTTCCACATCGACTCACTGAGGTACAGAAATGGCACCGGTATGCAGCGTATTGTCGCAATTGATGAGACGTGGGCACGAGCCTATGAGCCGGAATTGAAGCGTCAGTCGAATGAATGGCGTCACCAGGGACTACTATTGCCGATTTCTGGAGCGACATCTTCGTCCGACTATGCGGTGCAAACGTCGAGACGATCACCCTATAGTGTTGCTTGACAATGTCCAGCTCTTATTGCAACGGTGGCATTGGGAGGTTTAGGAACATCCTCCGTACTCACCAGACATGAGTCCTTGTGACTTCGACCTGTTTCCGAAGTTGAAGGAACCCCTCCGAGGCCGCCGATTTCCTGACGTGGCATCTGTAGTCCGCGGTCCCCAACGGCTGCCCTACATTTGGCAAAAGGTCAGGGCTTTGCGGGTGACTACATTGAAGGAATGTAATGCAATTATACTTGTGAGTTCAATAAATATTGTGTTCTATCAATATTGCCACTACTTTATTTACAGCCCTCATACCTGCAGATTTACTGGAGACTTTGCCTCAAAGTTTAAATAGTTTTAAAAAGAGACTAAAGAAGAGTGATTTATAGTCAGGATAGTAAATAAAAATGTTGTGTTATTATTACTGTTGCTACCATTATGTATGTATTAGTATATTATCATGTCATTGGCTTTTTAACAGGGTATTACTCACATTATTGTTTATTTACCTCATTGTATTATTACATTGACAGCGCTGCCACCGGGCCACGCCCTAAGCAGTGAAATAAAGTATCTAACTCCACGAGAGAGAAAAAAAAAGGTATGTGGGATAAATAATGTGTTTTAACAAGATCTACATTTTTTTGTAGTAAATTATTGTATTTCTCTTAACGGTTTACCAATATGAAAAATTCAGATCTTACGAGATTATTTCCAGAAAATTAACAATTTACATTTTATTTTTCGTGTGTGTGTGTGTGTGTGTGTGTGTGTGTGTCTGTGAACACAGTAACTCAAAAACGAAAAGTGTGTAAAATATCAAACTTGGTATTTAAGTTTAGTATCTTCCACGGATGCGACACAAAGATTTTGAGAAAAATCTCCCCACCCCAAATTACCCTCTACATTGAAATTTTTTCGAAAATATTAATTTTCTCAAAATTGATTAACGATTTTGATTAAAATATCGTATATTAAAGATATTTACCTCACAAATAAAATGTATATCTTAAATTTTCTGAGAATAGCCTCTGAAGACTTCTTTAATCTGCATGAATTTTACGGAATCTTGCATAACTGCTAAACCGTATGAGATGGACAAAAACTTAATACACATAAAATGTAGAGCACATTAAAACACACAATGTATGTTATACACATTTTTCTCGTGGAGTTGATCGTTTTTTATTTATTCCTTCTTTTTGATTTCACCTTTAAAAAACATATTTTTCTCTTGCAGGAATTTGTCAACTCTGTCCATATAAACAATGGAAACCAGCTTTTGACTATCAGTTTAACCTATGGTACTCCCTTATTACTTGTTTACTTGTAAGTAGGAGCGAAATAAGACTTTTTCTGCTATTTTTTTTCTCGATTTGCATGAAGTAAGTAGAAGCTCAAGTTTTTAACAACCCTAAAAGGTTAATTGGCCTCAAATTTTTGGCAGGAATACAATAACTTTACTACATATTATGTACTTAACTAGTACTTTTAGAGAAAGTAATAGGCATTCAAATGTAACTAAGTACCTTGTGCGCAAGCGCACGAGGCTCTCTTTGGGATAAAACACCATAGGCCAACTCAGTTATTGGGGTAACATACTGCTGCAGATTTACTTTACCTGCTATGTACGTTAAACTTAACTAATAGAGAGAGCGATGATTTCATTTCAACCAAAAATTTGATACGAGATTTCACCAAAAAATACACGTGGACCCCCAAAACCAAAAATCTGATGTATTACACTCGCATGACTTTCTCTAGCTACTCTACAAACTTCCAACAACAGATAATTCTTCTTTCAACACCACGCTATTCGAGATAAACATTAGCAGACATTTTTTACTTAGTTCCTTATAAGTAGACTGGAACTAAGGGAATGCACTGGGCTTAAGTTGTAGTCAAATGTTTTAAAAGCTGCCGTTACGCGATTGTCATTGCAAATCGCTTCTTTGCTTGACCAAGAGTAGAACAAAAGAGAAACCGACACTCCCGTCGGAGAAAAGTACATGTACTTCACAACTAAAACTAATGACAAGGAATACCTCGAAAACAGTAAGCTCTACGAAAAAAAGTATGACATAATTTGTGTATTTTAACAAGATCTACATTTTTTGTATAGTAACTTTTTGCCAATCTCTTACAGTTTACTAGTTATGCCAAATTAAGCAAAATGCATCCAAAATAGACAGGTCTTTAGGAGCTATTCCCAGAAAATTCAAGATATACATTTTATTTGTGATAGAAATGGCTTTAATATGTCGCGATTTTCATCAAAATCGCTACAGCCATTTTTAAGAAAAGCAAAATTTTCGAAAATTTTTCCACGTAAAGGGTAGTTAGAGTTGGTGAGTATTTTCTTGCAAATCTTCGTGTCGTATCCTTGAAAGATACCAAACTTATATACCAAGCATGCATTTAACCGTCTTTTCGTTTTTGAGCTATGCTGTCCACACACACACACACGCGCGCGCGCGCGGACGTATTTCCTGAAAGTCTTATTTTGGACTCAGGGGAGCCTAAAACATGTGCTAGCGGTGAAATCTCAACATCGAATTTTTGGGTGGAATATAATAAATACTCTTCTGACCCTGTGTACATTGTACATACGGGGCTACAGAAAGTAAAAATCTGATGTGTTACACTCACATTACTTTCTCTAGCCGTTCTACAAACTTCTTACATAAGATTATTCTTCTTTCTGCACTTTGTTAATCGAGGTGTTCAGCACAATGTTCTTATTACTTAGTTCCTTATAAGTAGGAAGTAAATAAGGGAATACACTAGGCTAAATCGATAGTCAAATGTTTTAAAAGCTGTCGTTATGCGATTGTCATTACAAATCGCTTCTTTTCTTGGCCAGGAATAGAACAAAAGAAAAACGGACACTCCCGTCTGAGGAAAGTATAAGTAGTTCACAACTGAAACTAATAACAATGAATACCTCAACGAAAAAAATGTATATGACGTACATTGTGTATTTTAACAAGTCCTACATTTTTTGTATAGTAAGTTTTTGTCTATCTCTTACGGTTTATTAGTTATGTCAAATTGAGCAGAATAAACAGGTCTTTAGAAGGCATTCCCAGAAAATTCAAGATATACATTTTATTTGTCAGGTAAATATCTTTAATATACGATATTTTAATCAAAATCGTTAGAGCCAATTTTGAGAAAATCAAAATTTTCGAAAAAAGTTCCATGTAAAGGTTAGTTGGGGGTGGGGGTATTTTTCTCAAAAATCTTCGTGTCGAATCCTTGGAAGATACTAAACTTAAATACCAAGTTTGGTATTTTACCTACTTTTCGTTTTTGAGTTATTGTGTTCACAGACACACGGACACACACACGGACCTTTCTCTGAAAATGCTTTTTTTGGATACAGGGGGACCTAAAACATGTATTTCCGGTGAAATTTCGGTATCGAATTTTTGGGTGGAATGCAATAGTTCTCTATCCCTGTGTACATTGTACAAATGGGGCTAGAGAAAGTAAAAACCTGATGTGTACCATTCACATGACTTTCTCCATATCCCTGCAACAAATTATTCTTAAAAAGCTTATACTTCTATTTACTTTATGCTAATCAGAAAAAATTAGCAGAAATAGTCTTATTACTCACTTCCTTGTAAGTATAAGCGAAATAAGGGACAACCGTAGGTTAAAGTGATAGTCAAAAGCTGGTTGCTATGTCAATGAAGTTCCTTTGTTTATATGGATAGGAGTTGAAAGTTCCTGTATGAGAAAAGTATGCGTTTTTCATAGCAGAAACCAAAAATAAGGAATGTCACAAAAACGACGAACTCCACGGAAAAAATGTGTATAACATAAATTGTGTCTTTTAAAGGCTCTACATTTTTTGTGTAGTAAGTTTTTGTCCATCTTTTACGGTTTAGCAGTCATTCAAAATTTAGTAAAATTCATCTTGAATCAACTACTCTTCAGAGGCTATTCCCAGAAAATTCAACATAAGCATTTCATTTGCCAGCAAATATCTTTATTATACGAAATTTATATCAAAATCGTTACAGCCATTTTTGAAAAATAAAAATTTTCGAAAAAAGTTCCATGTAAAGGGTAGTTAAGGGTGGGGGGATTTTTCTCTAAATCTTCGTGTCGCATCCCTGGAAGATACTAAACTTAAATACCAAGTATGGTATTTTACCTACTTTTCGTTTTTGAATTATCGTGTTCACAGACACACGGATAAACGGACACACACACACACACACACACACGGACCTTTTTCGAAAATGTTTTTTTTTTTTTTACATAAAGGGGACCCTAAAACATATATTTCCGGTGAAATCTCGGTATCCAATATTTTGGTGGAGTGCAATACCTTCTCTATACACTATGTACATAGAGCCTATAGAGAAAGTAAAAATCTGATGTGTACCATTCACATGACTTTCTCTATATCCCTGCACCAAATTATTCTTAAAAAGCTTATACTTCTATTAAGTTCATGCTAATCAGTAAAATATTAGCAGAAATAGCCATATTACTTGCTTCCTTGTAAGTAGAGGTGAAATAAGGGGGTACCATAGGTTAAAGTGATAATCAAAAGATGGTTGCTATGTCAATGAAGTTCCTTTGTTTATATGGATAGGAGTTGAAAGTTCCTGTATGAGAAAAGTATGCGTTGTTCATAGCAGAAACCAAAAATAAGGAATGACACAAAAACAACGAACTCAACGAAAAAAATGTATATAACATAAATTGTGTGTTTTAACTTGCTCTACATTTTTTGTGCAGTAAGTTTTTGTCCATCTCTTACGGTTTAGCAGTCGTTCAAAATTTAGTAAAATTCATCCAGAATAAACTACTTTCCAGAGGGTATTCCCAGAAAATTCAAGATATACATTTTTTTGTCAGGTAAATGTGTTTAATAACCGAAATTTTAATCAAAATCTTTAGTCATTTTTGAGAAAATCAAAATTTTCGAAAAAAGTTCCATGTAAAGGGTAGTTGGGGGTGGGGAGATTTTTCTCAAAATCTTTGTGTCGCATCCCTGGAATATACTAAACTTAAATACCAAGTTTGGTATTTTACCGACTTTTCGTTTTTGAGTTATCGTGATCACAGACACACGGACCTTTTTGTGAAAATGCTTTTTTTTTTGGATATTGGGGGCCCTAAAACATATACTTCCGGTGAAATCTCGGTATCGAATTTTTGGTGGAATGCAATACTTTCTCTATACACTATGTACATGGTGCGTATAGAGAAAGTAAAACTAACCTTTTTAGATAAAGGTGTCTCTCTCTCTCTCTCTCTCTCTCTCTCTCTCTCTCTCTCTCTCTCTCTCTCTCTCTTTGAAAATTGTTTTTAAAAGCTTATTCTTTTTTATGCTAATCGAGATAAACATTAGCAGAAAATGGTTTTATTACTTGCTTCCTTGTTAGTAAAAGGGAAATAAGGGAATATACTAGGCTAAAGCGATAGTCTAATCTTTTAAAAGCTAGTTGCCATGTTTATGGAATCCGTTTCTTTTGCTTCGCCAGGAGTTCACAAATAATTTCCGGTCAGAGAAAATCTTAGGTATTTGAAAACTGAAACTAAAAAATGGGGACATCTTAAATATTGTCCAATCTCTGAAAAAGTGCGTATTTTAACGAGATACATTTTTACTTTCTGTACGTTCTATGTACATAGTGTATAGAGAAGGTATTGTAATGCACCCAAGGATTCGTTACCGAAATTTCACGGGAAGTACATGTTTTGGATCCCCCTGAATCCAAAAAAAGCATTTTTGGAAAAAGGTTTGTGTGTTTGTGTGTGTGTGTGTGTCTGTCTGTGGACAGCATAGCCCAACAGCGAAAAGATCGTTTAATACCAAACTTGGTATTTAAGTTTAGTATCTTCCAAGGATGCGACACGAAGATTTTCAAGAAAATCCCCCACCCCAAACTACCCTTTACATGGAAAAAAATTCGAAAATTTTGATTTTCTTAATGACTAACGATTTTGATTTAAATATCGTATATTAAAGATATTTTCCTGACAAATAAAACGTATATCTTGAATTTTCTGGGAATAGCCTCTTAAGACTGCTTTATTCTGGATGAATTTTACGGAATTGTGCATAACTGCTGAACGGTAAGAGTTGGACAAAAACTTACTGCATAGAAAATGTAGCTCGCGATAAAACACACAATTTATGTCATATACATTTTTCCGAAGAGATAATCATTTTTAAGATAGTCTTGTTTTTCTTTTCTGCTTTGAAAAAAAAATATTTTTCTTATACAGGAATTTGTTAACTCCTGTTCATACAAACAAAGGAACGTCAGTTGCGTAGCAACCAGCTTTTGGCTATCATTTTAGCCTATGGCACTCCCTCATTTCGGTTCTACTTACAAGGAAGCAAGTAATAAGACTATTTCTGCTATTTTTTTTCTCGATTAAAATGAAGTGATAGAAGCATAGGCTTTCTAACTACAATTTGTTGCAGAGATGTAGAGAAAGTCATGTGAATGGATTACATCAGATGTTTTTGATTTAAGGGAGTTAAACATGCACGCACACTCGCATACTCACACACACTCGCACACTCACACACACTCGCACACTCACACACACTCGCACACTCACACTCACTCACACACTCGCACACGCACACTCACTCACACACTCACTCACACGCACACTCACTCACACACTCACACACTCACACACTCTCACACTCTCACACTCTCACACACACACTCTCACACACACTCTCTCACACACACACTCTCACACACACACTCTCACACACACACTCACTCACACACACTCACTCTCACACTCTCACACACACTCACTCTCACACTCTCACACTCTCACACTCTCACACTCTCACACTCACACTCACACACACACTCTCACACATACACTCACACTCACACACACTCTCACACACACACTCACACACTCACTCACACACTCACTCACACACTCACACACACTCACTCACACACTCACACACACACTCACACACTTACACACACACACTCACACACTCACACACACACTTACACACACTCACACACACACACACTCACACACACTCACACACACACTTACACACACACACTCACACACTTACACACACACACTCACACACTTACACACTCACTCACACACTTACACACACACACTCACACACTCACACACACACTTACACACACTCACACACACACACTCACACACACTCACACACACACTTACACACACACACTCACACACTTACACACACTCACTCACACACTCACACACACTCACTCACACACTCACACACACTCACTCACACACTCACACACACTCACTCACACACTTATACACACTCACACACACACTTACACACACTTACACACACTCACACACACACTTACACACACACTCTCACACACTCACTCACACACTCACACACTCACTCACACACACTCACACACACACTCACTCATACACACACACTTACACACACTTACACACACACTTACACGCACTTACACACACACTTACACACACTTACACACACTCACACACACTTACACACACTCACACACACTTACACACTCACTCACACTTACACACTCACTCACTCACACACACACTTACACTCACTCACTCACACTCACGCATACTTACTCACGCACACACTTACACACGCACACACTTACACACGCACACGCGCACACGCACACACACTCACTCACACACACACTTACACTCACTCACTCACACTTACACACTCACTCACACACACACTTACACTCACTCACTCACACGCACACACTCACTCACACACACACTTACACACTCACTCACACTTACACACTCACTCACACACACACTTACACTCACTCACTCACACTCACGCACACTTACTCACGCACACACTTACACACGCACACGCGCACACGCACACACGCACACGCACACGCACATGCATACGCACATGCTAACGCACACGCACACTCGCACACGCACACACACACACACAGGCACAGAATTTTTCCATAACTGGTGGAAAGAGGACTTCAAAGCACATTTCCGATGATTTATCGACAAACAATTTTAGGTGCAATATTATTACTCCTATTTAGCAATACGCAGCAGAAAAATCTGATGTGTTCCATTCACATGACTTTCTCTACACCTCTGCAACAAATTATTGTTAAAAAGATTATGCTTCTATTTACTTCATGCTAATCGAGAAAAATTAGCAGAAATTGTCTTATTACTTGCTTTCTTGTTAGTAGAAGCGAAATAAGGGAGTACCATAGGTTAAAGTGAGAGCCAAAAGCTGGTTGCTATGTGACTGGTGTTCCTTTGTTTGTATGGGCAAGAGTTGACAAATTCCTGTGTGAGAAAAGTATGTTTTTCAAAGCTGTAACCAAAAATAAGGAATATCTAAAAAAAATGATCAACTCCACGAAAAAAAATTGTATATAACATAAATTCTGTGCTTTAACGTGCTTTACATTTTTTATGTGGTAAGTTTTTGTCTATCTCTTACGGTTTACCAGTTATACAAAGTTCCGTAAAATTCATCCGGAATAAAGTAGTCTTCAGAGGCTATTCCCAGAAAATTCAAAATATACATTTTATTTTTCAGGTAAATATCTTTAATAAACACATTTTAATCAAAATCGTTAGAGCCATTTTTAAGAAAATAAAAATTTTCGAAAAATGTTCCATCTAAAAGGTAGTTCGGAGTGGGGGATTTTCTTGAAAATCTTCGTGTCGCATCCTCGGAAGATATCAACCTTAAATACCAAGTTTGGTATTCAAAGGTCTTTTGAGCTAGGCTGCCCACAGTCTCACACACAGGCACACACGGACATTTTTCTAAAAATTATTTTTATTGGCTTCATGGAGTTTCAAAACATGTATTCCCGTTGAAATCTCAGTATCGAATTTTTTTTGGGTGCATTACAATACCTGCTTTATACACTATGTACATAGTGAGCTCATTAGAGAGGGGCTCGCGTGGATTAGACTAGGAGCATGGAGGACCAGCACGAAAATTGCTGACGAGAATGGTACGAGAATCTGTCCCATTTGCGAGGAGGAAGAGTCGTGGACTCACATCTTGGCACGGAGGAATGGCGGGGAAAAATATTTACCGCGATTCTTTACCACCGTGAATGTAGGACTAGAAGCACGTTGGACGCTACTGGCAGGCACGGAGAAGATGGACGGGCTAGGTAAGTTTATGCTGCCAATAGAGAAGGTTGGGCGGGGAGGAATAAGTTCAACTAAACAAAAGTGACTACAATGTTCATTCTTAGGTCACTGGTGTGTTATGGTTTTATATATATATATATGCATTTATGAAGGTGTACTCCGTGCTGTAAATTTAAATCGCTATATTTGAATATCTTTGTATTTTTTATTGTTGGGTTTATTCTTAAATTCTTTCTTTCTTATTGCTTCATTTGTATAGCCCCCTTTAACATCAATGGTCATATCGGGGGCTTTCACTTGTGAAACTGTAGGTTCAGAACATTAGGTTAAACTTTATATTACTAAACACACGCACATCCACTCTCACATTCATATTTTCAGAATAATTCCGGTTAAAGAAAAATTCCCCGCCCCAGCCGGGAATCGAACCCGGGACCTCCGGGTGAGAAGTCAGCTCGCTGACCACTCGACTACGGAGGCAGTCTTTATTGTTGTTTTGATATTGCCTTTGATTGTGTATTAAATTTGTCTTTATTTTCGTGTTTGCTCTTTTAATTCTTTGTTGTTGTTTTAATATTGTTTGTAATGTGTATTACAAAAGCACGTACGGTCTGTGGACCCGTGCGATTGTTGAAATGCTATTTATGATATTGTTATGTAAATAAATATACTTATTCACTCATAGTACGTATGGAGAAAGTAAAAAGTATTAACGTATAGTAGATATGTAGCGAAGGAATTAGAAGGCATAGAATGAATATAATTAAAGATGAAGACCATAATGTGTGGAAATATTCAATTTCCCGGATTCAGGCAGCTGAAGTCAGAGATACCATCTGACTCTCCAGTTAACTGAGAGAGAAGGCGGACATACTTCACTAAAATAAAATGGCGTGCCCCAGCTAAGAGGGAAACTGTCGGCGTAATTTAATAACAATAATAATGGGCTGGAAGCAAGAACGCTAAGTTTGATGAAGGGTTCAGTGCCTGCTTCATGTTTTGTTAAGGAATCTTATGCCGCTATATTGTCAGCCTGAAACCCTCATCTTAAGTTTGAATTATAAACCATGTGTGTGGGAAGCGGTTGAGTAAAGCGAAGGGTAAGCAATATGGGATGAAGTGTTCAAAGAAGCTCTCGCAACAGCAGAGTCTGAATTTCAGAATATCCAACTTTATCTGTCGAGATTTGAGCAGTGACTCTTTTGTCTTTAAGCTGTATTTGAGACTTTATGTAAATGAAAAGCAGATAATTGCAACACTTTGGTGACTTTGTGCTCAATAGTATCTTAAACTGTAAACATCAAAGTTGCATCGGAGTTATTGTGTGGGTCAGTTGGTCCGGTTAGGGAAATAAGGGAGTACTATAGGCTAAACTGATAACCATAAGGTCGTTGCTATGTGACTGAAGTTCCTTTGTTTGTATGGACAGGAATTTGTATGAGGAAAGTATAATTTTTTCAAAGCTGAAACCAAAAACATGGAATATATCAAAAACGATCAACTCCACGAAAAAAATATACATGACATAAATTGTGTGTTTTAATGTGCTCCACGTTTTTTGTGGGTTAAGTTTTTGTCCATCGCTTACGGTTTAGCAGTTATGCAAAATTCCGTAAAATTCACCCAGAATAAAATAGTCTTCAGAGGCTAATCCCAGAAAATTCAAGATATACATTTTATTTGTCTAGTAAATATCTTTAATAAACTATATAATATTCAAAATCGTTAGAGCCATTTTTAAGAAAATCAAGATTTTCTAAAAATGTTCCATGTAAACGGTAGTTTGGGGAGGGGGAATTTTTCTCAAAATCTTTGTGTCACATCCCTGGAAGATATTGAACTTAAATACCAAATTTGATATTTTACCAACTTTTCCTTTTTGAGTTATCGTATTCACAGACACACGAACACGGACCTTTTTCTGAAAATGATTTTTTTTATACAGGGCACCCTAAAACTTATATTTCCGGTGAAATCTCGGTATTGAATTTTTGGGTGGAGTGCAATACCTTTTCTATACACTATGTACATAGTACGTGTAGAGAAAGCAAAAAGTAATGGAATATTTGGCCATTTTGTTCATCAGCTGGTATTTTTTTAGATTGTAAAAAAGAGAAATGAGGAACAATTAGCAGCTTTTCATGGCTTAGAATTTCTCATGTTCCAGTAGGTAAAACTGAAGTAAAAACTGCGTAATTGCTTGCTTGTTTCCGAGACTATAAAACAAAAGAAAGAGTCCGTATGTTTATATAAAAGAACCTTAAACACTCGCAGCTACCTCTCGAATAGCCGCTTGAGCAGAATCCACGTTTATGTTGGCCTTTTGTATCTGTGAAACACTGGTAAAACATGAATTACAGATTAAATTCCTGGCTAATGAAGCTTGCTGGGTTAACATAACTTAATGCATTACATAGTTTTTACTTTCTCTACACGTATTGCGTACATAGTGTATAAAGGGAGTATTGTATTACATTAAAAAAACTCGATATCGAGATTTCAAGGTAGTCAGAATTGCAAGAATGCTGCCACTTTGTTACTTTATTCCAAAACGTTGTGTATTTCTGTTAATATAATTAAGTACTTTAGGTAATCAGAATTGCAAGAATGCTGCCACTTTGTTACTTTATTCCAAAACTTTGTATATTTCTGTTAATATAATTAAATACTTCAGGTAATCAGAATTGCAAGAATGCTGCCACTTTGTTACTTTATTCCAAAACTTTGTATATTTCTGTTAATATAATTAAATACTTCAGGTAAACAGAATTGCAAGAATCCTGCTACTTTCTTACTTTATTCCAAAACTTAGTGTATTTCTGTTAATATAACTAAATACTTCAGGTAATCAGAATTGCAAGAATACTGCTACTTTGTTACCTTATTCCAAAACGTTGTGTATTTCTGTTAATATAATTAAATACTTCAGGTAATCAGAATTGCAAGAATGCTGCCACTTTGTTACTTTATTCCAAAACGTTGTGTATTTCTGTTAATATAACTAAATACTTCAGGTAATCAGAATTGCAAGAATACTGCTACTTTGTTAGTTTATTCCAAAACTTAGTTTGTTTCTGTTAATATAACTAAATACTTCAGGTAGTTAGAATTGCAAGAATGCTGCCACTTTGTTACTTTATTCCAACACTCAATCCGAATGCTGCTCCTGTTAGTATGTAGAGATAAGAGTTTGGTGTGAAAGCTTTAGTCTGTATTTGCTTATCGGCTTCAGTGCACGGAGATGACACTTTTTCCAGCTCCCTGTGATGGACCCGCATAGACAAACTGCTACAATCCTCATCTTCATGCTAAGCCGGATTAGGCGCTCGTCGAGCAAAGTGCATTACTCATGCTCCATCCGGGACCGCCATTATCATATCGTACCCCGGTAGCTACCCAAAGAGAAAATTTTAATTTTCGTTATGATAGCAGGGAAAATTTATAACCCTTTTAAAGTGACAGTCTTCGCTCAGGTGGCCCAGAATGGAACTTCTATTGTTTTCGCTACCTCTGAGAGCATTCGTTTGTTTGCGAAGAACGTCCCTTGACTTTAATTAAATGTCTCTCGACACTTGCACCGCTGAGAGCAAATTTATAAACCCTTATATCACGACACAAACGGTCGCCTGACATAGCAAGAGTCATCAAACTCGTTGGAAAATATCTGCAACCACTTACTTGCCCAAATAATAATGTCTGCAAAGAAAACTTAAACTGACTTTTATTTATAGATGCTCTTTAACTGTTCCCAGCGTCCCATACTATATTGGACGTGAGAGACCACTTAATTTCACTCAGACTTCTCTACCTGGCTAGAGGTAGTTTTACCTACTGTAAACCAATGGCTTCACTTTCTTCCCAATGAAGGCATTCTAGATGTTTTTCTGCAACAAATTATTGTTAAAAAGCTTATGCTTCTATTTACTTAATGCTAAAAAGAAAAGCAGAAATAGTCTTATTACTTGCTTCCTTGTAAGTAGAACTGAAATAGGGGAGTACCATAGGTTAGAGAGATAGTCAAAAGCTAATAGCTATGTGACTGAAGTTCCTTTGTTTGTATGGACAGAACTTGACAAAGTCCTATGTGAGAAAAGTATAATTTTTTAAAGCTCAAACCAAAAACAAGGAATATCTCAAAAATGATCAACTCCATGAAAAAAATCCATATGACATAAATTGTGTGTTTTAAAGTGCTCTACATTTTTTGTGTGGTAAGTTTTTCCCCATCTGTTACGGTTTAGCAGTTATGTAAAATTCCTTAAATTCGTCCAGAATGAAGTAGTCTTCAGAGGCTATTTCCAGAAAATTCAAGATACACATTTTATTTATCAGGTAAATATCTTTAATATATTATATTTTAATCAAAATCGTTAAGAGCCATTTTTGAAAAAATCAAAATTTTCGAAAAACCTTCCATGTAAAGGGTAGTTTGAGGTGGGGGATTTTTTCAAAATCGTGTCGCATCCCTGGAAGATACTAAACTTAAATACCAAGTTTGATATTTTACCGACTTTTCGTTTTTGAGTTAACGTGTTCACAGGCACACGGACATTTTTCTAAAAATGCTTTTTTTGGATTCAGGGGGTTTCAAAACATATATTTCGGTGAAATTTTGGTATCGAATTTTTGGGTGCAATACAATAGCTTCTCTATATACTATGTACATAGTACGTGTAGAGAAAGTAAAAAGAACATAATAGTTACGCAGGTCGAAGTTTCAGTACGATCGATATTTTTAGCTCACATCGCTCCACCTATAGTGGGGCAGGACTAAGGGCAGAGGAAGGTCAATCGTGTGGCCTGTTACGTAAGCAATCACCGAACGCCTGATATAAAAATCTGATGTGTTCCAATCACATGACTTTCTCTACATCTCTGCAACAAATTGTTCTATTTACTTCATCTAATCGAGAAAAAATTAGCAGAAATAGTCTTATTACTTGCTTCCTTGTAAGTAGAAGCGAAATAAGGCAGTACCATAGGTTAAAGTAATGGTCAAAAGCTGGTTGCTATGTGACTGAAGTTCCTTTGTTGTATGGATAAGAGTTCACAAAGTCTTGTATGAGAAAAGTATAAATGTTTTATAGCTGAAACCAAAAACAAGGAATATCTCAAAAACAATATCCTCCACGAAAAAAAATGTATCTAACATAAATTGTGTGTTTTAAAGTGCTCTACATTTTTTGTGTGGTAAATTTTTGTCCATCTCTTACGGTTTAGCTGTTATGCAAAATTCCATAAAATTCGTTCAGAATGAAGTAGTCTTCACAGGCTTTTCCCAGAAAATTCAAGATACACATTTTATTTATCAGGTAAATATCTTTAATACATGATATTTTAATCAAAATCGTTAGAGCCATTTTTGAGGAAATCAAATTTTCGAAAAAAGTTCCATGAAAAGGGTAGTTTGGGGTGTGGGATTATTCTCAAAATCTTCGTGTCGCATCCCTGGAAGATACTAAACTTAAATACCAATTTGGTACTTTACCGACTTTTCGTTTTTGAGTTATCGTGTTCACAAACACACGGACATGTTTCTAAAAATGATTTTTTTGGATTCAGGGGGTCTCAAAACATATATTTCCGGTGAAATTTTGGTATCGAATTTTGGGTGCAATACAATACCTTCTCTATATGCTATGTACATAGTACGTGTAGAGAAAGTAAAAAGAACATATTTACGCAGGTCGAAGTTTCAGTACGATCGATATTCTTAGCTCATATCGCTCCACCTGTTACGTAAACAATCGCCGAAAGCCTGAGATAAAAAATAAATGGCGTGTTATTTATGGACGCTCTTTAACTGCTGTGGTTCTCAGCATCCCATTCTATATTGGGCGTGAAGACCGCTTAATTTTGATCAGAGGCCTCTCTATCAAGCTTGATGCTCTTTTTACGTGCCGTAAATATACGATACGGGACCAACGGCTTTACTTTCCTTCCGAAGGAAGCCATACTAAGGAGTTTTACGCCCGAAAAAAAAACGCCTGAGATGGGAAATAATAGACATCCTTAAAAATCGAGAAATTTTGCTCATCATAGTAGTAAGTTAGAAAACAACGATAAAACTGCAATTACTGGACCATCACGGCATCCGCAAAAGATGATACAAATCTTTGCATTTTTTCACCTCCCAGCTTGTGTAACCTACACCGACTCCTTAATACACTACCCCGCAAAGGTGAGTAGTTAGACCGCTCGCCTCCCATCTAGGCGGCCTGGGTTCGATCCCAAGCGCCCGCATGTGGGATTCAAGGTGGACAAAGCGGTTTCCCCCGCCACTCATTCCATTTATCACTCCATTATCACCTTTCCAATCAATTTCACTTAGATTTCATATCATCCACTTCCTCGTCTTCATGCCTGGCTACGGACCCCTCGTCAGGTTCTCCATTCTGTGGTTTCGTGCCGTTGGCTCCCCGACAGACTTCTGATCCCTAGGCATTGGCTGGTCAGTCCTACAAATATGGGGAGGGTAAGCCGATTACGAAACATTTGATGTGTTATACTCGCGTGGCTTTCTCTAAAAACAAACTTCTTGGAAAATATTCTTCTTTCTACACAATGCTATTCGAGATAAACGTTAGCAGAATGTTCTTATTACTTAGATATTTATAAGTAGAAGGAAACTAAGGAAATGCACTAGGCTAAAGTAATAGTCAAATGTTTTAAAATCTGTCGTTATGCGATTGCCATTGTAAATCACTTCTTTGCTTGGCCAGGAGTAGAACAAAAGAAAAACGAACACTTCCGTCTGAGAAAAATATAAATACTTGACAATTGAAACTACTAACAAAGAACACCTTGAAAACGGTAAACTCCACGAAAAAAAGTACCTATATGTTATAAATTGTGTACTTTAACGAGATCTACATCTTTGCGCTGATAGTTTTTGTCTATCTCTTGCGGTTTACTAGTTAAGCAAAATTCAGCAAAATTGATCCAGAAACTATTCCCAAAAAATTTAAAATATACATTTAATTTGTGATGTAAATGGCTTTAATATATGGTATTTTGATCAAAAACGTTAGAGCCATTTTTAAGAAAAGCAAAATTTTGGAAAAATTTTCCAGGTAAAGGGTAGTTAGAGCTGAGGTATTTTCTTGAAATGCTTCGTGCCACATCCTTGGAAGATAATAAACTTAAATACCAAGTTTAGTATTTAATCGTCTTTTCGTTTTTGAGCTATTCTGTACACAGAAACACACATAACACGCCCGAACCTTCTTCTGAATTTTTTTTTTGATTCAGGGGTCCTAAAACATGTATTTTTGGTGAAATCTCGGTACAGAATTTTTCGAAGGAATGCAATGCCTTTTTTAACAACTTTGTACAGGGCTACTACAAAAGAAATAGACAACTTCAACTGCCTGTATAACAAAAACTAATAGAGATAGCAACCTAATTATTTTAGTAGTATGTTGAGAAACTCTCAAAGTTTTGTTTGTTACTATTGGTAACGCTGTAGTGTTTTGTTTGTTGTTGCAGAAGCTGAAATGGCGGAAAATCCTGTGGAAAAGGCATATTGCGTGTTGGAATTTGCTAGAACGCAATCAGCAACTGTTGTCCAACGACATTTTAGAACACGTTACCACAAAACGCCACCGACTATACAGTCAATCTACAACTGGTATAGAAAATTCGAGACAACGGGATGTTTGTGCAAAGGGAAGAACTCGGGAAGACCAAGAGTTTCGGAAGAAAACGTTGAACGTGTTCGTTCTGCCTACATAAGAAGCCCACAGAAATCGACAAGCATGCAATTACAAATTCCACAGCAAACTGTATGGAAAATCTTGCGGAAGCGACTGCACATGATGCCTTACAGATTACAGATGTTGCAGTTTCTGAGTGAAGAAGATAAGGTCATACGGCGTGACTTTTGCATCGACATGTTGCGACATGATGAAGACGATGCTGGTTTTTGTGAGCGCATCATTTCATTTTTGTGCTAACGTGTTCTAAAATGGCGTTGGACAACAGTTGCTGATTGCGTTCTAGCAAATTCCAACACGCAATATGCCTTTTCCACAGGATTTTCCGCCATTTCAGCTTCTGCAACAACAAACAAAACACTACAGCGTTACCAATAGTAACAAACGAAACTTTGAGAGTTTCTCAACATACCTCCAAAATAATTAGGTTACTATCTCTAATAGTTTTTGTTTTGCAGGCAGTTGAAGTTGTTTATTTCTTTTGTAGTAACCCTGTGTATTGAATATACAGGGCTAGAGAATCTAAAAAACAAAGAAGTAACATATAATTAAGTTGTGAATTGCTGCGTTAGGACAAACCTCAAGTGTGGAGAAAAGGAATATGGACTCTTTTGGAAATTTCTAACAAATGCTGTTAATCAATAAATTTTCCATTATACAAAATTAAATTTCTGAAAATAATTTAGATCATATTTGTGGCTCACATTGAGCCAAAGATACCGGCATGGAGGTATTTTGATAGCAAAGCAAAAAAATCTGATGTAATCCATTCACATGACTTTCTCTATATCTCTGCAACAAATTTTTGTTAAAAAGTTTATGCTTCTATTTACTTCATGCTAAGTGAGAAAAAATTAGAAGAAATAATCTTATTACTTGCTTCCCTGTAAGTAGAAGCGAAATAAGGGAGTAACATAGATTAAAGTGATAGCAAAAGCTGGTTGCTATGTGACTGAAGTTCCTTTGTTTGCATGGACAGGAGTTGACAAATTATTGTATGAGAAAAGTAAGTTTTTTTTTAAAGCTGAAACCAAAAACAAGGAGTATCTCAAAAACGATCAACTCCACACACAAAATTGTATATAACATAAATTGTGTGTTTTAATATGCTCTACATTTTTTGTGTGGTAAGTTTTTGTCTATCTCTTACGGTTTACCAGTTACACAAAATTCCGTAAAATTCATCCGGAATAAAGTAGTCTTCAGAGGCTATTCCCAGAAAATTCAAGATATATATATATATATTATTTGTCAGGTATATATCTTGAATACATGCTATTTTAATCAAAATCGTTAGAGCTATTTTTTAGAAAAGCAAAATTTTCAAAAATTGTTCCCTGTGAAGGGTAGTTGGGGTTGGATGGATTTTCTTGTAAATCTTCGTGTCGCATCCTTGGAAGATAAAAAACTTAAATACCAAGTTTAGTATTTAATCGTGTTTTCGTTTCTGAGCTATACTGTCCACGGACACGTGCACACATGCGCGCGAATCTTTTTCTGAAAATCCTTCAGGTGTCCTAAAGCATGTATTTTTGGTGAAATCTAGGTACCGAATTTTGCGGTGGAATACAATATCTTCTCTAACTACTATGCATATTGTACATATGGGGCTAGAGAATGTAAAAATATGATGTGTACCATTCACATGACTTTCTCCATATCCCTGAAACAAATAATTCTTAAAAATCTTATATTTCTATTTACTTTATGCTAATCAGAAAAAATTAGCAGAAATAGTCTAATTACTCGCTTCCTTGTAAGTAGAAGCGAAATAAGGGACAACCGTAGGTTAAAGTGATAGTCAAAAGCTAGTTGCTATGTCAATGAAGTTCCTTTGTTTATATGGATAGGAGTTGACAAGTTCCTGTATGAGAAAAGAATACGTTTTTCATAGCAGAAACCAAAAATAAGGAATGTCACAAAAACGACGAACTCCGCGAAAAAAATGTATATAACGTAAATTGTGTGTTTTAATGTGCTCTACATTTTTTGTGTAGTATGTTTTTGTCCATTTCTTACAGTTTAGCAGCTATTCAAAATTTAGTAAAATTCATCCAGAATAAACTACTCTTCAGAGGCTATTCCCAAAAAATTCAAGATATACATTTTGTCAGGTAAATATGTTTAACATACGAAATTTTAATCAAAATCCTTAGAGCTATTTTTGAGAAAATCAAAACTTTCGAAAAATGTTCCATGTAAAGGGTAGTTTGGTGTGGGGGGATTTTTCTCAAAATCTTCGTGTCGCATCCCTGGAAGATACTAAACTTAAATACCAAGGTTGGTATTTTACCGACTTTTCGTTTTTGAGTTATCGTGTTCACACACACACACACACACACACACACACACACGGACCTTTTTGTGAAAATGCTTTTTTTGGATTTTGGGGACCCTAAAACATATATTTCCGGTGAAATCTCGGTATCGAATTTTTGGGTGGAGTGCAATACTTTCTCTATACACTATGTACATAGTGCGTATGGAGAAAGTAAAAAGCAAAGAAGTAACATATAATTAGGTTGTGAATGGCTGCGTTAGGACATCCTGAAGTGTGGAGGAAAGGAATATGTACTCTTTTTGAAATGCTGTTAATCAATAAATTTTCCATTATACAAAATTAAATTTCTGAAAATAGTTTAGATTCATATTTGTGGAAACCGTTTTCATTAATTACTCTTTGAGCCAAAGATACCGGCATGGAGGTATTTTGATAGCAAAGCAAAATAAGAGAGAAAGGCTAAGAAAGAGGACGTAATATGGACGGGGGAATAGTATCTCACGTTTTTATCATCCAATAACCGGATCGAAACAGCAGCAAGAAAAGGAAGAAAGATGAACCCGGTGTAAGGGAAGGGCGGGCAAGGAGACGGAAGGTACGAAAACGAAGTTAACGCCGATGAAGGAAGTCGAGTAGTTATTAGCAGAACGAAAATGTGGAAATTAGTTCCGGAAACATAATTTTCTCCATAACTGTATGAAAATTGATGCTGAAGCCTTCGCAAGATAAACTAGTTACTGATACCCAGCAAAAGCTGCAAGACTGAGTATCGACTTAGCGAGATATTCTTACATTTTTATTAAAAGTTATGAGAAAAGGTAGACTCTACTTTGTGATAACATCAGAAAATACAGGACTCCCTCGGTCTGTGGCAAATCTTAGGTTTGCTCCACTAATTGTTATTAGTAGGTTGGTAATGCTGTTAATGTCGTTGTTAATTAATAATTTTAAAGCTTCCTTTATTGCAAGGTTGCCTCATGGCTAAAGCTTAACAAATACAAACATTATCAACAAGAACTTATACAAATGGTTGATAAAGCAATAACATATAAAACAAAATACGAAGTACGTGCAGAAAGTGAGTTCCGTTTGGTAACAAAATTAAATTGTGTACAGATACAGAATAATTATTTATTGCACAAAATTCTACAACTCTTCTTTCCCACATAACTGCCGAAATTTTGCAGGCATTTGTCATAGCGTGGCACAAGTTTTTGTATACCTTCTTGATAGAAGTTTGCCGCCTGTGTCTTCAAAAATTTGGAAACATTTTCTTTCAGCCCTTCGTCATTGTTGAAGTGTTGACCGCCAAGGAAAGACTTGAGATGTAAGAACAGATGAAAGTCGCTAGGAGCGAGGTCAGGGCTGTATGGAGGATGGTCAAACACGTCCCAGCCAAATCCTTGTAGGAGGTTTTTCGTCACATTTGCAGTGTGTGGTCGTGCGTTGTCGTGAAGAAAATCAACACCTTTTGACAACAAATTTGCCGACAAATTTCAATTGGTTTCACTTTCCTAGCATTCAGAAAATTAATCACAGATCTGGTTTCACAAGCGGTGGGATTTTCAATCAACACCGACATTGTAAACAAGCACAACAAAGCGTATGTGGCTGACAGCGATCTCAAAATGGCGCAAGTTTCTTCTCCTTGATACAAAGCGTCTACTACGCATGTGCGGAACTGCGATCGTAGCGCTGCAGCGGAGATAAGGTGAAACGGAAGTTACTTTCTGGGCGTACCTCGTATACAATAAACAATGTTAAAATTCGATTTATAACGTTATAAATGCAAGTTGTGGATACTTGAGGCTATGCAAATGGAGTTTTATTTATGGACCCTCTTTAACTATTGTGGTTTTCAGCGTCCCATTCTATATTCGGCGTGAAAAACCTCTTAATTTTGCTCAGAGGCCTCTCTATCAGGCTTGAGGTTCTTTTACGTGCCGTGAATCTACGGCACAGGACCAACGCCTTTACTTCCCTTCCGAAGGAAGTCACGCTAAGAACTTTTACGTGCGAAAAAAATCGTTCTCTGCGGGGTTTGAACAGGCGACCTTAGGTACATGAAGTTAGCATGGTAACAATTACACCACGGAGGGCGACACAAATAAAATGAATGTATATCCCGAATTTTCTGGCAATAGCCTTTGAAGACATTTATTCTGGGTGAATTTTTCTGAATTTTGCCTAATTGGTAAACCGTTACTACAAGTTTTACTATAGAAATGTATATATCGTTTAAAAACCACAATTTGTCTTATCCATTTTTTTCATGTTCAACATTTTTAGATATTTCTTGATATTGATTTCAGTTTTAAAATACTTTTTACATACGGAAATTTGTCAAGTCCAGGCTAGAGAAACGGGTTTCATCCGCATGGCAACCATCTTTTAATCGGTTATCGCTTTAGCCTAATTTATTTCACATTTCCCTTCTGCTTACAAGAAAGCAAGTAAGAAGGCCATTTCTGCTAGTGTTTATCTCGATTATATGAAATACAGGATGATTTATATACAGCTGACACATTTCTTTCATTAATTGTTTCAAAACGTGTTATGCTAGTGACAACTTATTATACCTAAATTGTAGAGGACTTTTGGGAGATTATTTACCTCTTTAGCAAATGTTGAAAACGTCCTCTATCCTGCATAAGACACAACTCAACATGTCGTACTGGCCACTCGTTGGAGGACTCTGTTGTCAATAGCTTTGTGACGTTGTGCTTCAAATTGTCCAACGTCTGGGGACGTGTGGCGTAAACTCTTCTTTTTAGTAACTCCACAGAAAGAAGTCCGGCGATGTCAAATCCGGAGATCTCGGAGGACACAGGTTCCTGGAAATTATCCGGTCGTCAAAGAAACTTGCAATTAGGTTCATGGATTCATTTGATGTTTGGCAAACAAGTGATGTAATCCAGTATTACTTCACAAGCAAGAGTCGTTGTACTGCATTTTCACGTTGACTACAAGAACAAAATGTTGAAACTGCCAACAATGCAATTAGGAATAAAACATAAACATCTGCGCAACTAGTGACAAGGAATCGAAACTCCACAATATTCTGCTAAAATTTGGTCATTGAACGAATTTCCAACGGAATAATTAAAGAAAAAAAATGTCAGTTCTACATAAATCACTCTATAGATAGAAGAATAAGCTTAACAGTACTTTGGTACCGAGATGTAGAGAAAACCATGTGAATGGAACACATTATATATCTATTCAAGGGCACTAAAGCAACTATTTCCGACAAACTTTCGAAATCAAAATTTTGGGTGGAATAACTACTTTCTGTACCTACCAAGACACGTGGTAGAGAAATTATAAATTGAAGCATGGATTTAGGTAGAAGCTGCGTCATAAATATTCTCTCTGTTAAATAATTTTCAGCATATTCACTGTATTTCTCTTTGAATTAGATTTGCTTCAACCCTCTGCAGACCTGTCAGCAGGAATATCTTTCTTAGAATGGCTTACTTAACAGCCCCGAGCGCAACAAATTACATTTTCTTCATGGAAGTATTTTTATGAAGTTCGTATTTCACCTTTGCTGTCCCAATAGCTTCTAAATGATGTTACTTCTCTCAAAACTTCATTTCGCTGTCCATGTTTCCCCTATGTTAACATAAATCTGTCTTTAAGAAGAAGTTCCCCTCTTCCGGAGACATACGCACCCCTTCTAGTCAAGAGTAATAAGAGGAGAACATGGACAAATATAAATCTTGTTACTAAAGGTACATGAGAGAAAAAAAGATGAAGGATGAGGAATGATGGATAAAACAACGTGAGATAACCAGATTTAAACCTGAAGGCAACCTGAACTCCATGTTTCATTACTTAAGACCAGAAAGTGTTCGTACGCCATTTTAGAAACTTTCAGAGAGCAGTAGAGCGGGAAGCAAACCAGAGAAGATAAACACGGAAGCGAGAGGATTTGAATTCAGTTTTAATAAAACATAAGCTACACAGAGTTAGTTTTGAGAACCTGTCCTGGTAATATCATCACGTAACAATGCTCTGAATCTCATCTTAATATCTATCCGGGAAACAGATAAAAAAATTAGTAAAATGTATAATTTGCCAAAAAAACCTCAACTGTTATTTTAAATTGCATTACAAGAAAGAAATCTACCTGGCTATTAAAACATCCAAAGTTCTACGTGAGAAAAAAATCCGATGTGTTCCATTCACATGACTTTCTCTACATTTCTGTAACACATTATTGATAAAAAGATTATGCTTCTATTTACTTCATGCTAATCGAGAAAACATAGTCCTATTACTTGCTTCCTTGTAAGCAAAAGCGAAATAAGGGAGTACTATAGTTTAAAGTGATACTCAAAAGCTGGTTGCTATGTGACTGAAGTTCCTTTGTTTGTGCGGACAGGAGTTGACAAATTTCTGTATGAGAAAAGTATACATTTTTCAAAGCTGAAACAAAAAAAGAACTCCAAGAAAAAAATGTATATTATATAAATTGTGTGTTTTAAGGTGCCCTAATTTTTTTGTGTGGTAAGTTTTTGTCCGTTTCTTACTGTTTAGTAGCTATGCAAAATTGATCCTGAATAAAGTATTCTTCAGAGGTTATTCCTAGAAAATTCAAGATATACATTGTCAGGGAAATATTTATAATATACGATACTTTAATCAAAATCGTTAGAGCCATTTTTAAGAAAATAAAAAATTTCGAAAAAAGATCCATGTAAAGGATAGTTGGGGGCGGGGGATTTTCTTGAAAATCTTCGTGTCGCATCCTTGGAAGATGCCAAACTTAAATACAAAGTTTTTGAGCTTTGGTGTCCAGACACATACACATACACACACGGACCTTTTTCTGAAAATGCCTTTTTTTTTATTCAGGGGGACCTAAAACATGTATTTCCGGTGAAATCTCGATATCGAATTTTTCGGTGAAGTATGTACATAGTATACAGTATGTACATAGTACGTTTAGAGAAAGTAAAAACAACAGGAAATTGAATTATATTATTTAAATAGGCAAAAAACAATGTTTTTTTTTTTTACACTCTTTGATCAATTTGCACAGATGGGTATCCTTAATATAGATGAAGCACCATAGATTAGATGAGAAAGCACTCTGTAGCTTTGTTTAGGCCAGAAAGTCACTGAACATAGAACTTGTCAAGACATATACATGTATACATATGTTTATATACATTGGAAAAAATGTATAAAGCTTGTGCTTAAAGCTTGGGTTACAAAAACAGCAGAATAGACATATAATCACTCCATTTGTATTTGAGGTCTCTACTATACTTAAGAGCACATGAACTTCAGATTTAATGAACCGTTCCATTCGGTATTAATTCCTGTTTTCAGGAAAAACGAGCCAAATTCAGTGTTTGTCATGGCGTTACTGTCATTCCCACTAGAAGAAACACATTTGTCTTCATTACGCAAGTGATAAGGCTTATGGCATCTAAGGGGTTATTTATTTCTGTTAGAATAGAAAAAAGTTACTAATGCTATTGCAGATGAGCCCGATAATCACCCTACGCAAGCTGTAGGCAAGAAGCTCATTAGGGCAGGGTTCTCGCCTTCAAACGGAATTTTTACTCGACAAGAAAATGCCATCCGCAAAAGAAGGAAAGCATATCTTTTTTCTTGAATAATTTTCCTCCAGCGGAGACGCCTTGTTTTCTTTTGAGACGTTCGTATTTTTTACCTGCAGCGAAAGAAGTTTGTGTTGAGGATAATCAACTATATCGTTTGTCTTGGGGTGGATGACAAAGGGAGATATGTTCTTCTTTAACCATATTCTGCAGATTTATTACGTGTATCGTGTGTTCGATACAGTGCTTAGCACCTGCCTTTGTGAAAATCCCTCCACTGCGGTTAGAATACCAGCAATCTAAACCACGATAGTGTTATACCGGATGGAAAGGAAGTCAGTATATTAATTTACACCAGTGATAAGATTTTGTTTTGGAACAAATTTTGTATCTTACGTTTTTGTCTCTATTTCCTACGGAGATATTTTAGTTGTGTCGAATACAAGAGACAGACAAGCTGGCCTGGTATAGGTGTCACTTGGACTAGGTCAGTACACAATCAAACACGCCTCTCTGCTGGTATCAAGCAGTGCAGGCCAATCAGAATGCCAGTTGCACTCATCTCCCCCAACTGCGCCGTGTTTGCAAGCGACCGACGTGTTTACATCCAGAAGCCGGTTACTTCAAGTCTGAAAAAGCTGTTAGGAATATTCCTTTAACACATTGAAGCCCAGGCGTTTCTTTAGTTGAAATACCAAGAAACCCAGGGTTTTTACGCCTACTTTGAGTTATTATTTACAGTATATCAATAAAATCTGCCAAAAAGTATTGGTACAATCTAAAACCATGGTATTCAAGGATTTCTGAACAAGTAAGAAAATAGTCGAAAGTTTCGTATTAATATTTTATTTTAAATTTACAAGTAGTATCAAATATAAGTTTGAAAAAATCTGAATAACGCAGCTTACACTCCATTTATTGAAAGTTCGAAAAACTCGGAATTTTCCAGAGCTTCATTTGTATACTGAATTTCAGCTTTAGTTCACAGAAGTCGAGGAAAATGCAGCATTTTAACATTTAAGAACACAAAATTTAACATAGATCACCACCTTCAAGGAAAATAGCAACCAATAATACTAACTCTCCTAAATTTCCTAATAGTTGACTAAAGCAAGGACAGATGGCAGCACAAATCAGACAACTAAACGATAACTGAAGTATGTTTGTTGCCGCATAGTCCAAGACCGAGTTAAGATCGTGGAATTGCATTAAAAGTGTTAGAAAAACCTGCCCGAGCTATGCTATATCGAAACCCTGTGTAATGTGTAAAGTGTAATGTCCCATGATACTCACCGAAACCAATGTCAGAAATACGTTATTTTACGCATCTTACAAGTAACAATTATCTTCGTACATTCTTATAGAATTACACATTCAATACCATTTAGTTTTTTGAAATCGGCTGATCAAAGAACAAAATGCTGTTAGACTTTTTACTTTCTCTATACGCACTATCTACATCCAAAAATTCGATACCGATATTTCAACGGAAATATATGTTTTAGGATCCCCTGTATCCAAAAAAAAAGCACTCACAAAAAGGTCCGTGTGTCTGTGAACACGATAACTCAAAAACGAAAAATCGGTAAAATACCAAACTTGGTATTTAAGTTTAGTATCTTCCAGGGATGCGACACGAAGATTTTGAGAAAAATCCCCCCACCCCAAACTACCCTTTACATGGAACTTTTTTTTCGAAAATGTTGATTTTCTTCAAAATGGCTCTAACGATTTTGATTAAAATTTCGTATATTAAAGATATTTACCT
Source organism: Hymenopus coronatus (assembly GCA_030762935.1). NCBI lineage: Eukaryota > Metazoa > Arthropoda > Insecta > Mantodea > Hymenopodidae > Hymenopus > Hymenopus coronatus. The sequence continues at coordinate 19,680,555 of CM060893.1, forward strand.
GACAAATAAAATGTATATCTTGAATTTTCTGGGAATAGCCTCTGAAGACTACTTTATTCTGGATGAATTTTACGGAATTTTGAATAACTGCTAAACCGTAAGAGATAGACAAAACTTACTACAGGAAAAATGTAGAGCATGTTAATACCCACAATTTATGTTATATACATTTTTTTCGTGGACTCATCGTTTTTGAGTCATTCCTTGTTTTTGATTTCTGCTATGAAGACTTATACTTTTCTCATATAGGAATTTGTTAACTGCTTCCATACAAAGGAATTTCAGTGACATAGCAACCAACAAGCAACAAAGCAAACATATCAACAGGGAACCAAGTAATAAGACTATTTCTGCTATTTTAGTCTGATTAACATGAAGTAAATAGATGTATAAGGTTTTTAAGAGTAATTTGTTGCAGAGATGTAGAGAAAGTCATGTGAATGGTACACATCAGATTTTTTTTAATGCTTATATGAAGCACATTTTAGAAGGAATGTTGGTAGGGCTTACTTTCCGTCATAACTGATATAGCTGTTTCAGTAAAATTTTGTAAGTGCGAATTAGGCGAAAATGCCTCGGGTATCTACCAATCTGCCTTGATTGCACGGCAATTATCCCATTGAGTCTGTGAATGATCACATGATAATTATACCTCCATGTTTAAAACCGTCCCGAGCATATTCTGTCATTTGCTTCCGATTGCGGAGAATTCAGCTTCAGGGTTTAGTGTGTTTCTTAATTAGTTGCCGCGTTGTGTCATGTGCGATTGCTCTGCCATGTTGTTTATGGCGCGTGTGGATGTAACACTCTCAATATATACTTACCTCGGACGTGTCAGTAGAGTGATGACTGACAGTATATAGGAAATTAAGATGAGTTCACCATACCTGATGCAGGACCTGTTTAGTATGCAAAACCTTCTATTAGAAGTAGATCTCACACTCTCTCTCTCTGCCTCGGCGTAGCTGGATCTGGGTTCGATGTTCGGTAGAGCAATTGATCTCAGGGTGGAAACAGGAAAAAGGTACAGGTGCGAATACTGGGTTAATTAATAACGAAAACAGGATCCTTGCTCTCTGTAATGTTTATATTCCGTAACATCAAGTATTTAGGTCGAAGACGCCTTGACGAACACTCATTATACATATTTCTCTTAATATTGGTAAACTCCGAGACGCAGCATGCATACATGTAGATAATTACTATTGATTTCACTGTCACGCACTTAAAGTTAATAGCACATTTTGTTACGCTAAGTACCGTGGATTACTCATCTGAGCGACAGGAAAGACTGTAAATTCTAAGTTTATCGCTCTTTAAATAGACCAGAAGGTAAGATGACTTCCTTAATACTGATTACCTCATACTTAGTGTCAAAAATTACACTGGCCGTCATCAGATCACATGGTTCTATTGCATTGAAGCCATGTGACATGTGAATACAGTGAGAAATGCCCTGCTTGCAAAATATTAGGTAGTTTTATCGATTTCGCACTTACACTTCTGATGCACACAAATAAAATAAAGAAATCCTAGGAATTCTCAAGGTTTTCGCATACAATACCGAGTTAACATAGACAATATTACAATGTATTATATCAATACGAAAGAATACAACAAATTACTTATATAAACATGTAATAAAGATAATTAGAGCATTATGGATTGTCTTTGATATCTAGGCAATTGCTATTATTAAGCAGTGACGTCAGGAATTACCTATATCCGTTGAAAATATCGTGGTAACTGATGCACTCATGGTAAAAACTCCAAGTGATAAAGTAACATTAATAGTAAACGAAAACAAAAGTACATTTCACAGATGTTATGAAAAACTTCGACAATCCGTAGAAAAAATCTTATTTTGGTTTAAAAATGTTCGAATCTTATAAAGATACAAGAAGTCAATCCCCAACCTCAAAAATTAAAATAACAGCATTAATTAAGACCATAATTCTAAAATAAAGATACGCCACACAATGATATAAAAACAAAGTACAGCTCCTCTGAACGCCATCGTTCCCCAGTGAGACTACTTCATGTAGTTTCGACTCTCCCATATGTGGAGAATGTGATTAGGCGCCGGGCTTAAAATTTCTAATTCATATTGGCCCATCATGAAAACACCCTTGTCAGACTCTGGGGTATTACTTACTGAATGCCGCTGCAGGTAGTTCCGGGTTCACCGCATAGTTTAATGGCACCCCCGGTAGCGAAAGTTTTAAACCAGTCAAAAATTAAGGTTGCTGCCCCTAAAAAGGCAACCGTTGTAGAGTCTACTCTGTAGCGCTACCTTCTTAATATCCTCAACATGGTGTCACGTGTATCATTGGCGAGAGCTTAACTTATATTGCTTTAGTTATATTTTATTAATTAGGAATTAATTAATCTGAATTAATTGGGATTTCATTCTTATATATTCTTGTAAAAATGCATACTTTGTTATAAACTAATAGGATGGAAGTGACTAGCCTCTTCCGATGGCACTCCTAGTGGACTTTTCGATGACACAACTTCCGTCGGGCTACGTTCACTTTGACGTCACACCGGATCAGCGGCGGCTGCTGTGTAGGAGCACAAGAGCACGTGAACCTCCAAAATTTCTTAGTGGGTCTCCTTTTTCTCTTTCAGGAAACATTTAATACAATACGCTACCCGGTGCCACTTGTTTAAATATACCGCGCCCTGCTCTTCAGATTGAACACAGCCGAGTATGTGACAGCAACGCTTGTAGCACAGGTCTTGTGTGCTAGCGTATAACTAACGTTTAGCAGTTCTGCGCTTGCGCGGGCAACAAAACAGCTTGGAATTTTACAGCCAGAAATGAGCACAGTGCGACCGTGCACATTAACACCTCCAGGGCTCTGTTTATCAGCAGGAGGTGCTGCTATCTTTGAGATTTAGTTGAAACTATCCAGAAGTGCAACTGCAGTCTTTGTAAGAGGCGTTATATTTCTTAGTCATTTACATTTTATGCGAGAGTTAAGCTTAAGAGAGAGTTAAGCAGTTCAAAACAGAAAACAACCTCAACGAAGGAACTTTTCCGCAACTAACCGAGCTACTGAAGAGTGTTATCACTACGACCTTGACTACATCAGAACCAGAAATATCCTTTTCCACAATAAAAGGAATTAAAACCTCCACTAGGAATACGATGGGTGAAGACCGACTTTCAGCACTGGCAATGCTTGCTATTGAGAAGAAACTGGTCAACAGCATAAAATACTTTAATCACCGAGTGATAGAAAAGTTTGCACATTTGAAAAACCGGCGCGTGGAATTTCTATACAAGTGTTAATTGCGTAATTTAAACAATGTAAATATTATTCACTGTAAATACCATTCTTCACATGAACTGCATCAAAGGAGTTCACCGCTTCATCACATCATGTTGCTGTTAACTCTCGGAGACTAAGAAATTCAACATCTTTACAATACTGGGTGGGTGACGATTTGTGTAACAAATTTATAATTCTTGTCATTAGGCACTATCATTGTTTCTAATATTACTAGATTTGATGTTGTGGTGGCACTAGCGGCAGCGGCTTCGGCGGTGGTAAAGTGCTGATTTTGTGAACACCTAAATTTTTAATCCACGAGGCGCAACTGCACCGGATATTCTAGAACATTCGATGCTGATTGGCTAAGACTATCCACTATCAGGGCGTTGGTTTTCCATATTAGGAGTCCTTCCGGGAATGCAAACCCGACCATCAGGTCTTGATCGTCAGGAAACCTGTGCTTTGTTGTGTGCGTCTTGGGGAGTCGCTCAGGGCTCAACCACTTCGTCTCTCACCTCGCCTAGACACACCATGACACATTTCTTGGCTTTGTAATAGTAGCCCCCGTAATTAAAATAATATTGACCAGGATTAATGGAACAGATTGCAATCCCCCACCTTTGTAAACCAAACATGCGTAACCAACAAATAATTTAATATTTTTCAATATATTAGCTTAACACATTGAAGCCCATGCCCGAGTATAGCTCTGCCAGGTATTCCTAACGCTTTTAATGCAATTCCACGACTGTAACTCGGTGTTGGGCTATGCGGCAAAGAACATATATCAGTTATCGCGTAATTGTCTGATTTGTGCTGCCATCTGTCCTTGCTTTAGTCAACTAATGTGAAATTTAGGGGATTTAGTAATATTGGCTGCTCTCGAGTAGTCGTGCCATTTTCTTTAAAAGTGGGTGATCTGTTTGTTGCTGCAGTTTCCTCGTTTCCTGTGAAATGAAGCCGTAATTCAGGAAACAAATGACGCTCTGGAAAATTCTGATTCTGAGGTACAGTTTTTCGAACTTTCAATAAATGGAGTGTAAGCAGCTTTACGCAGTTTTTTTCAAACTCATATTTGATACTTGTAAATTTAAAATATTTTCTTACTTGTTGAGTAATCCTTAAATGCCATACTTTTAGATTGTCTCAATAATTTTCTGCAGATTTGTTTGATGTACTGTAAATAATAACTCAAAGTAAGCGTAAAAACCCTGGGTTTCTTGGCCCTTCAACTAAAGAAACGCCCGGGCTTCAGCCCTCTTTATACCACCCTTGAATATCTATCCCCCACGTCGCAGAACCTTGTTCGCGACAATATATCAACTCCAAATCTACAACCATTCAAAACTTCCAGTACTTAAGCCCTAAGAAGAACTACAAAAGCAGCAATATCTAGCCTTGCCATGAGCCTTGCGGCGGTAACGTGGTTACGGTACGTATTTCGTGTGCAGCTTTTGGGTATTAGGAATGGTGTGAATTTGTGGGTGCCCTAGCTCAGGATTTTTACTAGAATGGAAACTCTTTCAGGCTCTGGTACGATACAAGTGCTTTATCCAGTCAGTTCGATCTTTTACCGCCGTCGAACACACACGCATTCCTCCTAAATTTTTATTTTCTCCATACGTACTATATACATAGTGTATAGAGAATGTATTGCACTCCACCCAAAAATTCGATACAGAGATTTCCCTGTATCAAAAAAAAAAGCATTTTCAGAAAAAGGTCCGGGAGTGTGTCCGTGTGTTCGTGTATCTGTGAACACGATAACTCAAAAACGAAAAGTCCGTAAACTACCAAACTTGGTATTTAAGTTTAGTATCTTCCAGGGATGCGACACGAAGATTTTGAGAAAAATCCCCCTACTGCAAACTACCCTTTACATGGAACTTTTTTAGAAAATTTTGATTTCCTCAAAACTGGCTCTAACAATTTTCATTAAAATATCATATATTAAAGATACTTGCCTGGCAAATAAAATGTATATCTTGAAATTTCTGGGAATATCCTCTGAAGACTACTTTATTCTGAATTTTGCTTAACTAATTTACTGAATTGTGCATAACTACTAAACCGTAAGAGAAGGACAAAAACTTACCACACAAAAAACGTAGTCCATTAAAACACACAATTTATGTTGTATAAATTTTTTTCGTGGAGTTGATCGTTTTTTGAGATATTCCTTGTTTTTGGTTTCAGCTTTGAAAAGCTTATACTTTTCTCATACAGGAGTTTTGTCAGCTCCTGTCCATATAAACAAAGGAACTTCAGACACATAGCAACCAGCTTTTGAGTATTACTTTAACCCATGGTACTCCCTTATTTCACTTCTACTTACAAGGAAGCAAGACTATTTCTGCTATTTTTTCTCGATTAGCATGAAGTAAATACAAGCATAAGCTTTTTTAACAATTTGCTGCAGAGGTGTAGAGAAAATCATGTGAATGGAACGCATCCGATTTTTTACTATAAAATTACACTTTACCCGACGTATTAATTTTGATGAAGTGATCTCGTCCGTACTCTGGTCGGTATTAAATTAATTATTTCCGTCACAACTAAGGGTTACACCCCGCGCCCAAATATCACATCTTAGTTCTAGCAATGTATTCTCATCCCCTTCGGTTCAATGTCCGACCCTCTAACGGTATTCTTCGGGGTCGTTCGCCGTCTCGTGACAACTCGGCTACTTATACGTGTTTGAGATCTCTCTTTCCTGCTAATTTTAAATGTATATTTATATTTGTTCCCTCTTGACATAATTTATATTGGCTATGATTTATATTTCCCTTTTGAATAACTTTTTGCCCCGGGACATGACATGTACCGTCTCTGCCTACCAGATGACGTCGGACTACACCACGGGGTGCGACAATGCAACACATCAGATGTGTAATACTATGCAATATACCAGTGAACTACATCTGTATTTTCTTACTCAACAAATACTACGTTGAATATTCGACATTCCCGATACCAGATATGACCAAAGTGAATTAGAAAATCCCGTTCTAAGTGAACTAATCCCAGAAGAGCACACCGAATATTCCATTTACAGCCTCAATATATTCCCAGCTTACAGAGCTCTGGGCAATACACTGGCTTCCCTCAGTTAATCCTGAAGGCCTGCTATGTTGACTGACAGTTAAATCATGCAGTAGCAGTCTATAACAAGGTTTTGTTTAGAAACCCTTGAATTGATGGGACATGATTTCAGGAAGCAAATTAGAACTTCTCACCCATAACATAAAGAACAATAAAACATTGGCTGTTTTTACTTTTTCTACACGTACCGTATACACATTGTACAGAGAAAATATTGCATTTCACCCAAATTTTTGTCTCCAGATTTCACCAGAAATACATGTTTTAGAGTCCCCTGTATAAAATGTTTTTAGAAAAAGATCCGTGTCCGTGATTTTTATGATATAGGGGGCCCTAAAATGTGTATTTCCAGTGAAATATCCATATCAAATATGTGGGTGGAATGTATTAGATTCTCTACGCACGAACTAAGAGAAAGTAGAAAAGCTGCTTTTGGATTCAGGGTACCTCAAAATATACCTCCGATGCAATCTCAACATTGAACTTTTGGATTAATGCAAAACCTTCTGTGCTTACCAAGTACATAGGACGTTTAGAAAAAGTGAAAAGGTATCAGCATGCTTTAGAACTATCGATTAAGTTCGATTATTCAGTAAGACTATGATGTCAGGCAACATTAAATAAAGTTGTATAACAATTTAGGTTATGTTTGGAAAATAAGACATCAAAAGTGAATGGTACTGGAGACTAAAATTGTCGTAAATGTGTTTATCTTGTCAAGAGATGAAAACACGAGTTGTATTTGATAAGACAATTCAGCGAAATAGACTATTAATAATTTATAATAGGAAGGGAGACTTTATCAGGTTTTGATTGGAATACTTACATTGGTTCTCAAATTGTAGATGACGCATTCCAGCATGGCTATTTACCGAAAGTTTGTTTTTCTTTCTTCACTGCCTCCTGAATTATGAGATTGCTGGCCGTGTAGTATGAATAGTAACAGTAGAAATAGGGAACAATTATTCTATTACATGAGAGAACGTAGGCTTTCACGGCAAACTGTCGACTGGGCCACACAGAAAAGTCCGCGGTCGCCCTGCACGCTATTGAGGCAGAGGGCGAGCATATTATAAATTTCCAAGACACCTCTATCCTCTCATCTACAACACACTACCATGCACAACTACAGCGAGAGGCCATAGAGATTTACAAGCATCCGAACAATTTTAATAAAAAAGAAGAGGCACTAAAACTCAATAGGAATTGGCATCCCGTCATTGAAAGCAGGAAACGTCATCAAACGAGAAGCAACGAAGCGGTCCAATCAGAAGCCACGTTCGCCGGAGAGCCCAAGCCCCGCCCCCCACTTGCCAGTATAAAAGTAGCGATCCCGACAGTTGGACCCATTCCATCGGAGCGCCCTCGTTAGGTCTCTTGGGGATTACGATCCCACAAACCGCCGCTTCAGGCGATACCGGCTTCCCCGCATGGCTTGCGGGCATCCCCGGTAACGAAGGAGCACCACCAACAGCTGCTACGGCTAAGCTCCTTATTATCCTTCAAGAGTTGCTTGGATTCAAAATTTAACCTCAAGAAACATTTTGATAAAAACACACCAGCGGTGCACAAGGGCCGTTGCACCATCAAGGCAACCGTCGAGGAGCAATATTCGCCTCCTGCTGTCACTCCACAACCCCAATACACACCCGCCATCCTACAAAACCCACAATCCCGTCAGAACGTGGTTAAGTTCTCTCTGGGAACAGGGACACGTCTAACACACCTCGGGCTGCCCTCAGCCTGCCAATCACACTGGACTGGACTTGGACTGGTTCCCCGAAGGCTCTGTACTTTACCCTACGCTCTTTAGCGTCTACATGGCCGACCTACCAACAGTGCAGCAAGTCAACATAGCTCAGTATGCTGATGACGTGCTGCTATACTGTACAAACAAACACCCACGCAGAGCCTTCAACCCTATCCAGAGACACCTCTGCCTCATCCAAGAGTGGTGCGAGCGTTGGCGATTGTCCATAAATCCGGAGAAAAGCCACGCTATTCTTTTCACCAAGCGCCGCTTTCCCGCAAACTTCCCCACATTCAGGTACCTCAGACGAAGGATACAATGGACCAACACCATCACCTACTTGGGGGTGAAGCTCGACAAGGGCGTCACTTTTAGGGAGCATGTCCGGGGGCTGTGGTGCCGGGGCAATGGGGCTGCGGCCTCACTGTACCCGATGCTGAGGTCCTCGATGACGGTTCCCCTCAAGTTGCGCCTTTTGAGGGCTCTTATTATCCCCTTATTAATCTATGCCTGTGAGATCTGGGGCATGGCGGCAGACTCCAGTCTGCTGTTGCTTCAGCGGGTACAGAATAGGTGTCTCCGGGCTATCTATTCTGTGCCTCGAGGCTTTCCAACGAGACTCCTGCACGAAGCCTCTGGTCTACCATACCTGGAGGACGAGATTAGGCGTCGGGCAACAAAATTCAACGAAGGGTTACCATTCCATCGGAGCGCCCTCATTAGGTCTCTTGGGGATTACGACCCCACGAACCGCCGCTTCAGGCGATACCGGCTTCCCCGCATGGCTTGCGGGCATCCCCGGTAACGAAGGAGCACCACCAACAGCTGCTACGGCTAAGCTCCTTATTATCCTTCAAGATTTGCTTGGATTCAAAATTAACCTCAAGAAACATTTTGATAAAAACACACCAGCGGTGCACAAGGGCCGTTGCACCATCAAGGCAACCGTCGAGGAGCAATATTCGCCTCCTCCTGTCACTCCACAACCCCAATACACACCCGCCATCCTACAAAACCCACAATCCCGTCAGAACGTGGTTAAGTTCTCTCCGAGAACAGGGACACGTCTAACACACCTCGGGCTGCCCTCAGCCTGCCAATTACACTGGACTGGACTTGGACTGGTCAAAGCGAAACCTTCTCCTAGAAAACTTCGACCGCGCCACTGAAGATGTCCACCGTAGTTGTGGACGAAACGTCTGGTACTCCTAACACCAGCAGACCACGGCAAAACAGCCCGGAAACATTTCTTAGTTACTATTCTATTACAGCTTTTAATAAGTAATACATAAAATGGAAACAAACGTTATTTAATTTGAGGTTATTGCACTCATCTCATACATAAGAAATACAAATAATGATTATTTTCACTCCTTTTTTTAAACTAAATACACTATAAACTGGATAAAACTTTAAATAAACATTGTAACTGAATTAATTGAAAGCACAATTGTAGAACTGACATTTATTAAAAGTGAATGCTGACTGACTGGATTGTCGCCTTGTTACCAATAACCAAGACAGAAGATTAAACAAACGAACGTCAGGTGCGACAAGATTTCAAAGAAATGAACAACAGCTGCGATAAGGTTTTTCGATCCATTCAGATGACAGAAAATGATTGAAATTGCCTAATCTCGACCATTCCATTGTCGCTTTAATAGTGGAGCTGAATTATGGGGCGGTAACGGGGTTACGGTTTCGTGTCCCGGGTGCAGGTTTTGGGTATTAGGAATGGTGTGAATTTGTGGGTGCCCTAGCTCAGGATTTTTACTAGAATGGAAACTCTTTCAGAGTGTGTTACGACACAAGTGCTTTATTCAGTTACTTCGGCATTTTTCCGCCGTCGAACACACAGGCATTCCTCTTAATTTTCTCCTGTGAAACTGTTGCTTATTAATTTGGAAGCCGTAATATCGCCCATACTCTGGTTTGTATTACAATAACTATTTCCCTCACAATTATAGGTAGCCTGTTCGGCTTCACCACGGACCCCAAATATCACGTTTTGGTTCTGCCCGATGTTCTACGCCAAGTGCCGCAAAAAGTGTCCCCTGGCCAGCGGGACCATTGTTTTCTCTTATGTTCCCCTCGGGCAGTATCCTCTCACCTCCTTCGGATCAATGTCCTACCATCGTAACGGTATTTTCGGGGTCGTACGCCGGCTCGTGACAACTCGGCTACTTATACGTGTTTGAAATCTTTCTTCCTTTCCCATTTTAAATGTACATTTATATTCCCCTTCTTGATATAATTTATATTATTAGCTATGATTTATCCTTCCCTTCTGAATACTCTTTGCCCCGTGACAAGACATGTGCGGTCTCGATTATAAGTAACATAAGCGGCCTGACCTAACCAATAAATTCTCGAGCGGAGCGAGGGCAAAGCAGGGATCGTCGACTGCAACTTATCTGGACTATTTCATAAATAACATATGTTTAAATAATACATCGCAAATATTTGGTCAGAATATGTTAAATTCTTCAAAAATTAAAATCTATGTTCCATTCACATAATTTTCTCCACATCTCTGTAACAAATTATTGTTAATAGCTTATTCTTCTATTTACTTCATGTTGATAACGATAAACATTACGAGAAACGTATTACTTAGTTCCTTATAAGCTGAAAGGAAATTCAAATGTTTTAAAATATGGTTGTTATGGAATGGAAAGCCGTTTCTTTGCAGGAGTTCACAATTTTCCGTATGAGAAAAGATTCAAGTATTTTAAAACTGAAATCAATAACAAGGAATATATCGAAAACAGTCAACTCCACGAAAAAATGTATATGATATAAAATTATAGTTTTAAGGTGGTCTACATTTTTGTATAGTAAATTTTTATCTATCCCTTACGGTGTAAAAGTAATGCAAAATTCAGAAAAATGCATCCAGGATAAGGTGGTGTTCAGAAAAACTTTGCCCAGAAAATTCAAGATATGCATTTTATTTGTCGTGTGAATATCTTAAATATAAGAGATTTTAATCAAAACCGTTATAGCTAGTTTTGAGAAAAGTAACATTTTAGACATTTGTTTCCATGTAAAGGGTAGTTTGGGGTTGGGGGATTTTTTTTTTCTTAATTTTCGTGTCGCAAACTTGGGAGATATTAAATTTAAATACCTATTTTGGTATTTATCGGACTTTTCATTTTAGAACTATGCTGTCCACAGACACACAAGGACATTTTCTAATAAAAAAAACGACTATTTTTTGGATTGAGGGGGTCCCAAAACATGTATTTCTGGTGATATCTCAGCATCGATTTTTTGGTTCCAATACCATACTTTCTCTATACCCTATGTACATAGTACGTATAGAGAAAGTAATAAAGAAAGAGACGAGGAGCAAGGAACATGAACGTTGTGTTTTATGCGGGGAGAAAGACAGTATTGTTCAAGCCCACGAGGCAGTTAAATAATTTACTACGCTCATCCAAAGATCCCCGGGAGCCGCTGTCATCAGCCGGTGTGTACCGCATTCCCTGTTCCTGCGGCTCGGTGTACATCGAAACCACACAACGCAGTGTTACTACTAGAATCAAGGAACACAAAGCAAACTGTCGACTGGGCCACACAGAAAAGTCCGCGGTCGCCCTGCACGCTATTGAGGCAGAGGGCGAGCATATTATAAATTTCCAAGACACCTCTATCCTCTCATCTACAACACACTACCATGCACGACTACAGCGAGAGGCCATAGAAATTTATAAGCATCCGAATAATTTTTATAAAAAAAGAAGAGGCACTAAAACTCAACAGGAATTGGCATCCCGTCATCAAACAAGAAGCTACGAAGCAGTCCAATCAGAAGCCACGTACGCCGGAGAGCCCAAGCCCCCCCCCCCACTTGCCAGTATAAAAGTAGCGATCCCGACAGTCAACGCTTCATCGAGAGGCTAATAATACTAGTCCGCTTGTCCCCTCTTTTGGGCGATATTCAAGCCATCACAGATCACCAGTTTGGGTTTCGTCCTGGGCATTCTACACCCCAGCAACTACTGAGAGTGGTGGAGGCCGCTGCCCTGGGTTTCCAGGACAGAGCCTACACTGCGGCGGTGTCGCTGGGCATGGATAAGGCCTTCTCTACGACCTGGCACGCGGGTCTGCTCCTCAAATTCATCCGACTGGAGCTCCCGACACACATCATACACCTACTACACTCATACCTTAAACACAGATATTTTGTAGTTTCAGTTGCGGGACACAAATCAACACCTAGGCCAATAAGAGGCGGAGTCCCCGAAGGCTCTGTACTTTCCCCCACGCTCTTTAGCGTCTACATGGCCGACCTACCAACAGAGCAGCAAGTCAACATAGCTCAGTATGCTGATGACGTGCTGCTATACTGTACAAACAAACACCCACGCAGAGCCTTCAACCCCATTCAGAGACACCTCTGCCTCGTCCAAGAGTGGTGCGAGCGTTGGCGATTGTCCATAAATCCGGAGAAAAGCCACGCTATTCTCTTCACCAAGCGCCGCTTTCCCGCAAACTTCCCCACATTCACGTACCTCAGACGAAGGATACAGACCAACACCATCACCTACTTGGGGGTGAAGCTTGACAGGGGCGTCACTTTTAGGGAGCACATCAGGGGGCTGTGGTGCCGGGGCATTGGGGCTGCGACCTCACTGTACCCGGTGCTGAAGTCCTCGACGACGGTTCCCCTTAAGTTGCGCCTCTTGAGGGCTCTCATAGTCCCCTTGTTAATCTACGCCTGTGAGATCTGGGGCATGACGGCAGACTCCAGTCTGCTGTTGCTTCAGCGGGTACAGAATAGTCGGGCTATCTATTCTGTGCCTCGAGGCTTTCCAACTAGACTCCTGCACGAAGCCTCTGGTCTACCATACCTGGAGGACGAGATTAGGCGTCGGGCAACAAAATTCAACGAAGGGTTACCATTCCATCGGAGCGCCCTCGTTAGGTCTCTTGGGGATTACGATCCCACAAACCGCCGCTTCAGGCGATACCGGCTTCCCCGCATGGCTTGCGGGCATCCCCGGTAACGAAGGAGCACCTCCAACAGCTGCTACGGCTAAGCTCCTTATAATCCTTCAAGAGTGCTTGGATTCAAAATTAAAACCTCAAAAACAAACATTTTGATAAACTCACACCAGCGGTGCACAAGGGCCGTTGCACCATCATAAGCAACCGTTGAGGGGCAACACTTGCCTCCTCCCATCACTCCACAACCCCAAAACACACCCGCCATCCTGCAAAACCCCACAATCCCATCAGAACGTGGTTAAGTTCTCTCCGAGAACAGGGACACGTCTAACACACCTCGGGCTGCCCCCAGCCTGCCAATTGCTCTGGATCTGGATCAACGCTTCAGACGCAGCGAAACCTTCTCTAAGAAAACTTCGACCGCGCCACTGAAGATGTCCACCGTAGTTGTGGACGAAACGTCTGGGACTTCTAACACCAGAGACCACGGCAAAACAGCCCAGAAACATCTCTTAGTTACACTGACTCCGGCCGTGAAAGCCTACGTTCTCTCAGTATTGTTCACTGTTTGACAGCCTGTAAAGTAAGAAACTGGAAGAAAGAAGTTTAGGAACATAAATTGGATTGTATGCCAGGAGGGATGGTAGTAATGTCAAGAGAAAGAGAAGAATTAAATAAATAGGGCAATATTTAAGAAATATAAAAGAAAACTGGATAGAAAAATCTGATGTGTTCCATTCACATGACTTTCTCTACATCTCTGCAATAAATTATTGTTAAAAAGCTCGTGCTTCTATTTACTTCAAGCTACTCGAGAACAAATTAGCAGAAATATTCCTATTACTTGTTTCCTTGTAAGTAGAAGAGAAATAAAGGAGTACCATAGGTTAAAGTAATAGCCAAAAGCTGGTTGCTATGTGACTGATGTTCCTTTGTTTGTATGAACAGGAGTTGACAAATTCCTGTATGAGAAAAGTATAAACTTTTAAAGCTGAAACCAAAAACAAGGAATGTCTCAAAAACGATCAACTCCATGAAAAAAAATGCATATAACATAAATGCATATAACATAATATAGTTCTTATTTTATAGTTCTTATTTTTATAAATTGTGTGTTTTAAAGTGCTCTACATTTTTTTTTTTTTTTGTGTGTGGCAAGGTTTTTTCCATCTCTAATGGTTTACCAGTTATGCAAAATTCCTTAAAATTCGTCCAGAATAAAGTAGTCTTCAGAGGCTATTCCCGAAAATTCAAGATAAACATTTTGTCAGGTAAATATCTTTAATATACGAATTTCAATCAAAATCGTTAGCCATTTTTGAGACAATAAAAATTTTCGAAAATTTTCCATGTAAAGTGTAGTTCGGGGTGGGGGGGGGATTTTTCTCAAAATCTTCGTGTCGCATCCCTGGAATGTACTAAATTTAAATACCAAGTTGGGTATTTTACGGACTTTTCGTTTTTGAGTTGTCGTGTTCACAGATTCACGGACACACACGGACCATTTTCTGAAAATACTTTTTTTGGATACAGGGGACCCTAAAACGTATATTTCCGGTGAAATCTCGGTATGTAATTTTTGGGTGGAGTGCAACACCTTCTCTATACACTATGTACATAGTACGCGTTGAGAAAATAAAAAGGAAGAGATGGAGAACAAACAGATGGGATGGAGCATGTTAAACAAACCAAAAGGCTACACAGTCAGGAATGTCAAAGCTATGTACATTTAGGATATATAAGGTTATATTTACGATTTTGTAAATAATTATAAATGTAACCTAAGAACAATAAATGTTATGTTAACATCCTATCTGCTTAAGATGTGTGTCACTTTTTAAATACATAATTCTAGTTGTTGCAGAAGACCTGAACCGCTACCACCAATGCTAAAATTAGAGCGCTTTGTATGAAAATGTTTTGACGTGTTTGACATGCAACGAGATATTACGGGTTGCCAAACACTCCACATTTTATTTCTCTTTATGTGATAAAAATGTGTAGCAATGAAATAACCAGTACAGCACAGATGTTACGAAAACTGTGGTCGGATACATTACAACCCACAAATAAAATGAATATAGTTATTCAAATTGTCTGAAATATAGACTTTAATTTGGTGTCGTGGATAACAAAATCAACTTTAGGTGGTGGCCACAAAAACGCATTACGTTTTTGCATTAGGTATCAAATCCTGATGTGAATTTTTTCCCCTTCTCGTCGTCGAGTTGAGAGGATCCAGGCTATAAAATTGATTGCAGGACAGCTCTACAGGATGGGATAGAAGTGAGGTTAGGTTGACATCGCAAAAGATTGCAACCAAAGGGCGTATTTTGAGGGGATTTACAGCTACCTTACTTTATACCAGCGCACAGAGTTGGAACGATGGGGCTTAGTTGGTTTACATGCTCCCTGAGATTACAAAATGACGAAAAGTAATTTTTCACAAGAGAAAGAGAGATTTTGCTTTCATTTGTTCGAAATATAAAACTTCTATGGCAGCAATATCGACAACGGAATCGATATTCTAAGAAATACAGTGTTGCGAAGTATTTAAAAAAATCTGATGTGCTCCATTCACATGACTTTCTCTACATCTCTGCAAAAATATTTTTAAAAAACTTATGATTCTATTTGCTTCAAGCTAATCGAGAAAAACCTAGCAGAAATAAGTCTTATTACTTGCTCCTTTGTAAGCAGAAGCGAAATAAGGGAGTACCATAGATTCAAGGATAGTCAAAAGCTGGTTGTTATGTGACTGAAGTTCCTTTGTTTGTATGGACAGGAGTTGACAAATTCCTGTATGAGAAATGTGAACGTTTTTTAAAGCTGAAACCAAAAACAAGGAATATCTAAAAACGATCAACTCCACGAAAAAAATGCATATGACATAAGTTGTGTGTTTTAACGTTATCTACATTTTCTGTGTGGTGAGATTTTGTCCATCTCTTACGGTTTAGCAGTAATGCAAAATTCCGTAAAATTCATCCAGAATAAAGTGCTATTTAGAAGCTATTCCCAGAAAATTCAAGATACATATTTTAGTTGTGTGGTAAATATGTTTAATATACGATATTTTAATCAAAATCGTTAGAACCATTTTTCAGAAAATCAAAACTTTCGGAAAAAGTTCCATTTAAAGGGTAGTTGGGAATGGGGGATTTTCTTGAAAATCTTCACGTCACACATCCTTGGAAGATACAGAACTTAAATACCAACTTTGGCTTTTAGCGGACTTCTCTTTTTTGACCTAGGCTGCGTACACACACACACACACACACACACACACACACATGGATATTTTTCTAAAAGTGTTTTTTTATATTCAGGGGGTCTCAAAACATGTATTTACGATGATATCTCGGTATCTAATTTTCGGTGCATTACAATATTTTCTCGTTTTAGTTTTCATTCGAGCGTTAAGACCTCTCTTCAAATTGGTAAAACAAAAGATAGACAAAAATGTGGATCTTATTAAAACAACATTTATGTCTCGTACAGTTTTTATAGAGTTAACGTTTTCGAGAAATTCCGATATTGGGTTTAGTTTTAAGGTACTTAAACTTTTCTCCAACGGGAGACATTTTATTCTGGTCTCTCTTTTGAGTACTCTTAGCAAGCAATTGTTTCACTTAGTGACCTGCTTTTGAAAGAGTTTACTATCGGTATAACCTTATTTCCTTACTGCTTGCAAGGAAGCAAGTTATAAGACCATAATTTATCTTGATTAGCATGTCGTAGAAAAAGTGCCCTAAGGAACATTTGTAGAACAGCTAGAGAAAGACGTGTGAATGGAACACAACAGCATTTTATAATTCAACTCCAGCTCGCTATGTATCTTTTTCCAACACTCATTAAAGCAGCATTAAATAGAACGTGTGGATTTCAAGAGTATATTATTCTATTATACACATAATGGGAATACAAGTTAGGAATATGATTAAAATGGAGTGTTTCGTTTATTGTTGCAGGGGCCATCTTCACGGAGGACCAGAAGGACAGTAGTGTTGAGTTGGCCTTCAAGTACGCTGTGTATCGTATTAACAAGGATAAACATCTGCTGCCCCGCACTACGCTAGTGTACGATATCCAGTATGTGCCTCGAGACGATAGCTTCCACGCCTCCAAAAAAGGTAAGGTCATTCATTGTCTGGTCTGTGACATTGGTTTGTATTGCAGCGTTTAACATTACTGTCGAATAGAGATTCACATCTTCAACAACTACTTTTGAACTGCCTCCGTGGTCGAGTGGTCAGCGAGGTGACTTCTCACTCGGAGGTCCCGGGTTCGCTTCCCGGCTGGGGCGGGGAATTTTTCTTTAGCCTGAATTATTTCCTGTCCCCCACAGAGTCTGGAAGTATGTATGCGACAGTGAATGTGTGTGTGCCTGAACAAAATAACACGATTTAAACCTACAGACAACGAATTGTTTAAAATGCAAATCACCCGATATCATCTTAGATGTTAAATGAAACAATAATAAAAAAAAATCTGATGTGTTCCATTCACATGACTTTCTCTACATCTCTGCAATAAATTATTTCCTGCTAATCGAGAAAAAATTATCAGAAATAGCCCTATTTCTTGCTTACTTGTAAGTAGAGGTAAAATAATAGTCAAAAACTGGTTGCTGAAGCTCCTTTGTTTGTATGGAAAAGTATACAACAAGTTTTCTGTATATAACATAAACTGTGCGTTTTAAAGTGCTGTACATTTGTTGTGTGGTAATATTTTGTCCATCTCTTATGGTTTAGCAATTATGCAAAATTCCCTAAAATTGACCCAGAATAAAGTAGTTTTCAGAAAATTCAAAATATACATTTTATTTGTCAGGTAAATATCTTTAATATACGACATTTTAATCAAAATCGTTGGAGCCATTTTTGAGAAAATCAAAATTTTCGAAAAATGTTCAATGTAAAGGGTAGTTTGAGGTGAGGGAATTTTTCTCAAAATCATCGTGTCGCATCTTTTTTTGGATACAGGGGACCTAAAACGTACATTTCCGGTGAAATCTCGATATCGAATTTTTAGGTGGAATGCAATAGCTTCTCTATACTCTGTGTACATAGTACGTGTAGAGAAAGTAAAAAGTCTGCGGAGCTCTGCATGAAGTTCCTGTCCAGCATCGACACCTAATTCTACACAATAGACAGCAAAATATTGTTCCAAGCCCAAACCGTAACTCGGGTATTCCCAGGTTGACACTACCTAAAAGATGTTCGTGTCTTCAAAACTTCCACACAACAGGGCCAGAAATCCAATTGTGGGTTACACATGGGCATCTGGACCGAGAAGAGTTCTATCTGCAGTGGAGATGGTGACAGACCAACGGTGGCAGTGGACTTAAACCTTAATATTATTACTTTCTCTACACGTACTATACATAGTGTATAGAGAAGGTATTGCACTCCACCGAGATTTCACCGGAAATATATGTTTTAGGGTCCCCTGTATCCAAAACAAGTATTTTCAGAAAATACCAAACTTGGTATCTAAGTTTAGTGTCTTCCAGGGATGCGACACGAAGATTTTGAGAAAAATCCCCACACCCTAAACTACCTTTACATGGAACTTTTTTTCGAAAATTTTTATTTTCTACAAAATGGCTGACGATTTCGATTACAATATCGTATATTAAGAATATTTACCTGACAAATAAAATATGTATTTTGAATTTTCTGGGAATAGCCTCTGAAGTCTACTTTATTCTGGATGAATTTTACGGAATTTTGCATAACTGCTAAACCGTAAGAGATATACAAAAACTTACCACACAAAAATTGTAGAGCTCATTAAAACACAAAATTTATGTTGTATACATTTATTTGGTGGAGTTGGTCGTTTTTGAGATATTACTTGTTTTTGTTTTCAGGCTCGAAAAACTTAACTTTTCTCATACAGAAATTTGTCAACTCCTGTCCATACAAACAAAGGAACTTCAGTCATATAGCAACCAGCTTTTGACTATCGCTTTAACCTATGGTACTCCCTTATTTCGCTTCTGCTTACAAGGAAGCAAGTAATAAGACTATTTCTGCTAATTTTTTGTCGATTAGCATGAAGTAAATAGAAGCATGAGCTTTTTAAAACTAATTTGTTGCAGAGATGTAGAGAAATCCATGTGAATGGAATACATCAGATTGTTATTCACAGGTATGACAGTTTCTAGCCGTTTGAAAAATAATCACAGCATAGTATAAACATGCAAATAGATGTTAAAACGAATGTGATAACGTGGTCTCAACGAGTTGCATATCAACAGGTGGACACCGACATTCTTAATCAAACAACAGCTTGTAAAAATATAGTTGTTAATGACACAAATGGTAAAAATCCGATGCGTTACATTCACATGACTTTCTCTAGCCGTTCTACAAACTTCTTACATAAGATTATTCTTCTTTCTGCACCTTGTTAATAGAGGTATTCAGCACAATGTTCTTATTACTTAGTTCCTTATAAGTAAGAAGAAAATAAGGGAATACACTAGGCTAAACCGATAGTCAAATGTTTTAAAAGCTGTCGTTATGCGATTATCATTACAAATCGCTTCTTTTCTTGGCCAGGAGTAGAACAAAAGAAAAACGGACACTCCCGTCTGAGGAAAGTATAAGAACTTCACAGCTGAAACTAATAACAATGAATACCTCGAAAACAGCAAGCTCCACGAAAAAAATGTATATGACATAAATTGTGTATTTTAACAAGGCCTACATTTTTTGTAGAGTAAGTTTTTGTCCATCTCTTACGGTTTATTAGTTATGCCAAATTAAGCAAAATACATCCAGAATAAACAGGTCTTTGGAAGCTCTTCCCAGAAAGTTCAAGATATACATTTTATTCGTCTGGTAAATATCTTTAATATACGATATTTTAATCAAAATCGTTAGCCATTTTTAAGAAAATCAAAATTTTCAAAAAAAGTTCCATGTAAAGGGTAGTTCGGGGTGGGGGATTTTTCTGAAAATCTTCGTGTCGCATCCCTGGAAGATACTGAGCTTAAATACCAAGTTTGGTATTTTAGCTACTTTTCGTTTTTGAGTTATCGTGTTCACGGACACACACACACACACACACACGGACCTTATATTTCCGGTGAAATCTCGACATCGAATTTTTGCGTGGAGTGCAATATTTCTCTATCCCTATGTACATTGTACATACGAGACTAGAGAAAGTAAAAATTGTGTTCTACATTAAGTCTATGAACAATATAAAACAATTTTAACTCGTGTGTTATATACCATTTTTAGACAGTTCTCAATATTTATAGACATAATTAATAATAAATTGTTTTACCTATTTCACGAAGTTCGTATTAAAAGTATTTATTCACAGATGACACTAGTGTTCTAGTAACAAATAAGATTTCAATGTTATTTTGATATGTTTACAGCCTCTGCTATGTCAAACAACTTTGATCTGCGGTCTTCGAGTACTAAACGATGAATATTTTCAATGATCTCTGGAGTTGTCACTTCTACAGGGCGTCCAGAGCGAGGCTCATCACTAGTGCTCGTACGTCCCATTTTAAACTCTGCAACCCATCTTTTAATCATTGAATATGAAGGTTCAGAGTCTTTCAATGTACTGTCCATTTCCTCCTTGATGTCTTTAAGAGTTAAGCCTTTCAAATGGAAGTATTTAACCGCTGCTAGTTTTTCCAAATTCTCCATTTTCGTGAAAAACTCTAAGGTTGTCTTATTTAAAATGCTATCATTCGAAAACTAAACAAGCTATTGACCTGTAACTATGGATACAAACTAATCTAGAGTTAAACTATACGATGGTAGCATCTAACTGGCCTACTGGCGCCATATCTGTGTGAGGCCCGGGACTTATCAACCGACCCTAGTACATAGTTTATAGAGAAGGTATTGTATTGCTCAAAAAATTCGATCGCGAGATTTCACCGGAAATATATGTTTTGAGATATCTGACTTCAAAAAAAGCACTTTTAGAAAAATGTCTGTTTGTGTCTGTCTTTGTGTGTGTGTGTTTGTGGGCAGTTCAAAAACGATAAGTCCATTAAATACCAAACTTTGTATTTAAGTTGAGTAGCTTCGAAGGGTACGTACGAAGATTTTCAAGAAAATCCCCCCAATTACCCTTTACTTAGAAATATTTTCAAAAACTTAAGAGTTTTTCAAAAATGGCTCTAGCTATTTTGACTAAAATATCGTATATTAAAGGTATTTACATGACAAATGTATATCTTGAATTTTCTGAGAATAGCCCTTGAAGATATCTTTATTCTGGGTATTTTGCATAACTGGTAAACAATAACAGGCACACAAAAACTTACTTAACAAAAAATGAAGAGCTCGTTAAAACAGACTAATTATATTATATATATCTTTTTGTGCTGTTTGCCATTTTTGAAATATTTGTCTTTTATTGATTTTAGTTTTAAAATACTTAACACTTTTCTCATATCGGGACTTGTCAATACCTGACCATGCAAAGAAACGGACTTCTCCACACCATAGCAACCACATTTTAAAACATTTGACTGCCTAGTGTATTCCCTTATTTCCCTTCTACTTATAAGGAACTAAGTAACAGTACCTTTCTGCTAATGTTTATCTCGATTAACATGAATTAGATAGAAGATTAACCTTAATAACGGTTATTTGTTACAGAGATGTAGAGAAAGTCATGTGAATTTATTTAAATTTAACGTCCTTTACCCTGATAGATTATATCGGACGATGAATTAAATTGGTGAAATGATGAAATGGGCCTGCGGTACATGGAGTTTAATGTTAGCCGATTTTCGACCTCTCAAGATAAGGCAAAAACCTTAGCCGAGATTTAAATTTCGGATTTCTTGAATGTGAGGTAAGCTACTACTCCCGTACAACAGAGACGGGAATGAATGTGTATCATTGGGCATTGCAGTCTATGAATCTTGAGAACAAATAAAACTAATGTTTTGAAGACTTTTTGCGCAGCAGCAAATGAATTATGCAAATATTAAAATTGACAGTTACCATATTTCGGTAGTATTTTAGTTATCGGTAGGTGTGTGTGTGTGTGAATGACAGGTTCCGTAGGGGCTTCCTCGCTGCAGCTATTGGCTTATTGTACGTCAGACACCAGGAGGATACGATGAAATGAGATTAATTACAACATGCGGCCGAAACCGGACGACGGAGCGGGAGCCACCATGGAGGGTCCCTAACAGTGTCCAAGCAGTTTATCACAGGAAGCGCTAGGGACCCACGCCCCATGTCTAACGGAACTTCCTGGGACCACAGACGACTTCTAACGCCAACACGCTGCCGAGAGCTATATTTCCAGAATGCAGTCACCACCACGGAAGAGTGTCAAAACCCTGAAAGAGTCTGTCGGATGAAATGGAGATTGTATGAAGGAACAGGAAGTTCGGGGGAATGAAGAAATCTCCCCAGCATATATCTAGTGACCCAGGAAAACCCCGGAAAATCCAAGGGCTAAAGAGGTCGGCCACAGAAATCGACCCCACAACCTACAGAACAGCTGAGCTTCCTGGATCGGTTAACGGAACGTAGTAGAGGAAAATAACACGAGAGAACAACAGCGAAAAGGAGCGCAAATGCTGAAAAAATTGCTCTAAAAGTAATTTGCATTTTATTCCTCAGTGTTACGTGCCAAGCAGGAGTTGTGCAACCAAACAAGTGTGTACGTACTTGGATGTAATGAAGCGTAGGTTACAAATCGCTTTAACCAAGAAGGGGATTACACCCATTTTTAGTTTCTCGACATATGCTTCTCGGGAGTACAACAAGAACATATTTCATCCATCATGAACATATTTCATCACCGTGCTATCGGCATGAGAGACAAAAAGGTTTGGTCAAAATCTGTCTCCCTACAGTTTTATACCAAGAAATTGGAACAAAATTAAGTTATGACTTCGCCGTGATGTTCACTGCAATAATAACTTCTGAAAGGCCGAAAACTGTGATTCTATTAAATATTCCTTCAATTAAGAGTTCCCTGTTCTTCCATTTGTCTTTTGTTTTTACTCAAAAACTTGGAAAAACAATTAATTTGGCTGAGGTTGCGTATGGTGTAAATGGTAGAGTGTAGAATCGCAAGATGGCGGCTAGTCACAAAACGTGCTTCAGCAAAACGTTAGGCATTTCCACTCTGTGCTTATGCTCCACTTCGGAGATAAACTATCAACTAAAAATGTTTACTTTCTCTATACGTACTATATACATAGTGTATAGAGAATGTATTGTATTGCATCCAAAAATTCGGTACCGTGATTTCACCAGAAACATATGTTTTGAGACCCCTGAATCCAAAAGAAGCATTTCTAGGAAAATGTCCGTGTGTGTGTGTCTGTGTGCAGCATAACTCAAAAACAAAAAGACCGTTAAATAGTAAACGTGGTATTTAAGTTTGGAATCGTCCAAGGATGCGACACGTACATTTTCAAAAAAATAAAAAAAAATCGAAAATTTTGATTTTCTTAAATGGCTCTAACGATTTTCATTAAAATATAGTATATTAAAGATATTTACCTGACAAATAAAATGTATATCTTGAATTTTCTGGGAATAGCTTCTGAAGACTACTTTATTCAGAATGAAGTTTACGGAATTTTGCATAACTGCTAAACCGTAAGAGATGGAAGAAAACTTAAGACAAAGAAAATGTGGAGCACGTTAAAACACACAATTTATGTTAAATACATTTTTTTCTTGGAGTTGATCGTTTTTTAGATATTCCTTGTTTTTGATTTCAGCTTTGAACAACATACTTTTCTTATACAGGACTTTGTCAACTCCTGTCCATACAATAAAGGAACTTCAATCTCATAGCAACCAGCTTTGCCAGAATCACCAAAATTATCTTATTGGTGCATAAATTACTATTATTTTATGTCATGTGGAAACAATTTTGAAAATCATACACGTTAATTTATTTTCAGAAGTTCACATAAATGGAACGGAAGCAAGCACTGTTTCGGAAAATAAATTGAAAGTTCTACTTTCACATTTCCTCTCTGCGTCTCCATTAAGAATGCTTCACGCAAGGCTTCAGTGCAAGAGGGAACCAAATGCTGAAATTGTAATTAATATCAATTTTCTACCAAACCAGGATATATAGCTAGGGAACGGCGAGATAAGTAACTCATTACTTTTTTACGTATGTACTTTGACCTAGAAAATTACCTGTGCCAACCAGAACATGTTCCCTCTAAATTCTCCGCTTCCAGACTTCATCTCATCTATGATCGCTTTGATCTCTCTTACAGAAACTAACAGGGCTGCATTTCACATTAATTTCACGCAGATATTACTGTTAACACATTGAAGCCCGGGCATTTCAGTAGTAGAAGGGCCAAGAAACCCAGGGTTTTTACCCCTAATTTGAGTTACTATTAAATCTACCGAAAAGTACTGGGACAATCTAAAAGTATGGCATCCAAGGATTTTTCTACAAGTAAGAAAATAGTCATAACTTCTATATTAATATTTTATTTTAAATTTACAAGTATCAAATATGAGTTTGAAAAAATCTGATGTGTTCTATTCACATGACTACTATTTACTTCATACTAATCAGAAAAAATTAGCAGAAATAGTCTTATTACTTGCTTCCTTATAAGTAGAACCGAAATAAGGGAGTACCATACGTTAAAGTGATAAACAAAAGCTGGTTGCTATGTCACTGAAGTGCCTTTGTTTGTATGGACAGCAGTTGACAAATTCCTGTATGACAAAAGTATAAGTTTTTCATAGCAGAAACCAAAAACAAGGAATCTCTCAAAACAATGAACTCCATGAAAAAAATGTATATGACATAAATTGTGTGTTTTAAGCTGCTCTACATTTTTTGTGTTGTAAGTTTTTGCCCATCTCTTACGCTTTAGCAGTTACACAAAATTCCGTAAAATTCATCCAGAACAAAGTAGTCCTCAGAGGTAATTCCCAGAAAATTCAAGATATTCATTTTATTTGTCAGGTAAATATCTTTAATATACGATATTTTAATCAAAATCGTTAGAGCCATTTTTGAGAAAATCAAAATTTTCGAAAAAATTTGCATATAAAGGGTAGTTTGGGGTGGGCGGATTTTTCTCAAACCTTCGTGTCGCATCCCTGGAAAATACTAAACTTAAATACCAAGATTGGTATTTTACCGACTTTTTGTTTTTGAGTTAGCGTGTTCACTGACACACGGACCTTTTTCTGAAAATACTTTTTTTGGATACATGGGACCCTAAAACATATATTTTCGGTGAAATCTCGGTATCGAATTTTTTGGTGGAGTGCAATACTTTCTCTATACACAATGTACACAGTACGTTTAGAGAAAGTAAAAAAACTTTGTGAAGCTGCTTACACTCCATCTATTCAAAGTTCAAAAACTCTCCCCCGGAATCAGAATTTTCCACAGTTTCATTTGTATTGTGAATTTTAGCTTCAGTTCACACAGAAATCGAGGAAAATGCAGCATTTTAACACTTAAGAGCACGAACGTAACAAACAGATCAACAACTTCAAAGAAAATGGCGCGACTACCTGAGAGCAGCCAATATTCCTAAATTTCCTAATAGTTGTCTAAAGCACAAACAGATGGCAGCACAAATCAGACAACTAAACGCCCAAGAGCGAGTTAAGGTCGTTCAATTGCATTGAAAGCGTTAGAAATATCTGCCCGAGCTATTCTTGGGCGTGGGTCTCGTGACATTTCGCATGACCCGAGCTAAACTCGGGCTTGGGCTTCAATGTGTTGAGCTTGCATTAGCTAAGCAGCGTTCAGTAAATATTTTCAAGGGAGACTTAATGTCTAAAATTCCAAAAAATGAAAGTATTATTGTTTTATGAATTTTCACTAATTGCAAATCACTGTTTGATGTATTAATTTTATCATTCTATATATAATACTTGCATTGTATTGTGAAAAATCTCATTTATCACCTCTTCTGCAACTAATTATTCTTGTAAAAGCTTACCCTTCTATCTACACTAATGTCCAAAAGTTAAGCATAATCCAATATTTTATTTCCAAATTATCACAAGGATACAAAAGTTAAGCATATTGCAATATGTTGTTAGGAATACATCACACATGATCTGGAATGCAATAGAGTGGGAAATTGCTGACAATTTTGATGACGGAACACCTTTTTACTCAAGCTCAAAATCTGACGCTCATTTCCACAATGATGATGGTGCTGGACGGATATAACTGGCGCAACAGATCTGGGCATGTGAAAATCTTAATGAGAGCTAGGAAGTGAGTTGTACTTTCAGATAAGCAGTTCACCAGTCGATTCATGCATGCTGGAAGAGTGCCTGTCACAGTCAATGTCAAATATCTGTCACCTGTTATGCACCTGCACTAATAAACATGTGTTTTCATATGTACATTCATATCTACAAAACATCTATACAAATGGCCTACTATATAAACAATGTCAATCGTCTGCCTCCAATTCTTGCACACCTGACAGTCCTTCGTGTTCACTCACGTCACTGTCATCAACGTTATCGCTACTTTCTGCACCATTATCCTGGATTAGAATTCTTTTCGATTTTATACAATTATTTCTAATGACTTTCAGTGTTCTCAACATGTCGACATACATTTTCCCATTGTGGCCTGCCAATTTCTGCAATTCGCTGGCGACACAACTGTTCCAAATATTTTAATTTAAAAGTGTTATATTAAGTTTTTTTCTGTCTTTCTTATCTTTGAGAAACCTGAAAACGGAACTCAGTGGAATATCAGTTGCCTTGGCTACTCTTTTCATTCAGTTTCTACAGGCTTTTGAAGAGTTCGGGGAACATACATTTTCTTCCTTCATCTCTGCCTCTTGTTTCATGAAGTCAAGGACATTTGCAATTATTTGTCTGCTCTGACTAAGTAATACCTTGCCACTTAGCTTTGGAAACGTAGGAGCCATGGTTAAAAAAAACACTATTTATTGTCCACTTTGAATACAAACATATGCGGAACACTTTCGATACAAACTGTACAAAATTTGCTCGCTTGACTTTAAGTAAGCAAAGTATATTATCACAAACTCCAATAAGCTAGGCTCTTTTGCTGGGTTGGCGGTCAGGGCCACGATTCCAGAAGTCTTGCACCGGAAATAATTGGGGTGTGGTGACCTGACCGCTCGTGGATACATAACTAGCAGCGCCATGGCAGCAGTTCCCATTCCTGGAGGCCTGGAAGTGTACACGGTGGGGGCTGACGGGCTGCAACTCGCCTTGCTAATGCATCCAGGCATGCTCTATAGGGTTCATATCTGGGGACATCGCTGGTCAGTCCATACACTTGATATCTTCCCTCTCAAGATAGACGTCCACTAGGTGGGTACTATGCGGACGTGTATTATCGTCCATTAAGATAAAGTGTGGACCAATTACGTCTCTAAAAAGGTACATATGTGATTCCAAGACCTCGCCTCTGTACCTCTGGGCATTCACAATACCACTATCGAAGATATGAAGATCAGTACGTGTTTTGGACAGTATGCCACCGTCACCAAATTTGGCGTGTTTCCAAGTTATTGTTTGACGAGAATCATTGTTCAAACTGAATCTATACTCATCTGCACGATCCTCCATTCATTCAAGGTCCTATGTTGACATTGCTGACTCCATGTGTATTTGAGTGAGTGGGGCACACACTGCTGGACGTCTGTCATAGAAGCCGACTGCCCTGAGCCTCCGGTATACAGTTTACCTCAAAACTCGAACGCCTGAGGCGGCAGCAAGCTCGGAAAACAGTTGTCTCGCGGACATCCTCCGATGTCGTCGTGCTGTTATGATTATATCGGTCCTCTTGCGGCGTTGTACTCCGTGGGGAACCAAGTACAGGAACACCTCCTGTTTTTTGGAACCGTCACCAAACCTGAAAATGACACTTTGTGGCATATTCAGGGCCCGAGAGACTGTGGATTGTGACTGACCTGCCTCTAGACGTCCTATGATTCTACCCTTCAAAAAGGGTCAGTTGAGGTCTTTGTGGTATATGAGTGCTGTATTGTAAACACTTCACGAAGCAACTACTCTCTGTTCACAACGGGAGAACAATAACGAACGAGCCACGCACTGGGTCTGATACTCTGGTATTTGTTTACTGCGAACCCGCTTCCTATCAGAGACCACCAGCACACACTGCGGTAACGTTTAATGGCGCTCACTCACCGTTTTCCCTTTCAGTTCTTTGTTTTCCGAGTTGTGCTTAACTTTTGGAAGCTGGTGTACTTTAGGCTAATCGAGATATACATTAACAGAAAGTCTTATTACTTGCTTCCTAGTAAGTAGAAGCGAAATAAGGCAGTACCATAGGCTAAAGTGATAGTCAAAAGCTGGTTGCTATGTGACTGAAGTTCCTTTGTTTGTATGGACAGGAGTTGACACATTCCTGTATGAGAAAGGTACGTTCTTTATAGCTGAAACCAAAAAACAAGGAATATCTCCAAAACGAACAACTCCACGAAAAAAAAAAATTATATAACATATATTGTGTGTTTTAACATGCTCTACATTTTTGTGTGGTAAGTTTTGTCCATCCCATATGGCTTAGCAGTTATGCTAAATTCCGTAAAATTCATCCAGAATAAAGTAATTTTGAGAGGCTATTCCCAGAAAATTCAAGATATACATTTGTCAGGTAAATATCTTTAATGTATGACATTTTAATCAAAATCCTTAGAGCCATTTTTAAGAAAATCGAAAATTTCGAAAAAAAGTTCCATGTAAAGGGTAGTCTAGGGTGGGGGGATTTATCTCAAAATTTCGTGTGGCATCCCTGGAAGGTACTAAACTTAAATGCCGAGTTTGGTATTTTACCGACTTTTAGTTTTTGAGTTATTGTGTTCACAAACACACGGACATGGACACACACACGGACCTTTTTCTGAAAATAATTTTTTTGGATACAGGGAACTCTAAAAGATATATTTCCGATGAAATCTCGGTATCGAATTTTTGGTTGGAGTGCAATACCTTCTCTGTACACTATGTATATAGTACGTATAGAGAAAGTAAAAATGGAATGAGGACTTCGCATTATTAGATTTTCTACAAAAATGGTTGTGGCATAAATAATTCTGTGCTTTATCGTAGTCTTAATTTTTATGTACTTATTCTTTTAACTATGTCTTAGGTTTTACCAGTTACGCAATATTCATACAAAATGAAGAGGATTTTATAACCATTGCCAGAAAATATAAGGTGGGTTGCAGAGTTTAAAATGGGACGCACGACCACGAGTGATGAGCCTTGCTCTGGACGCCCTGTAGAAGTGACAACTCCTGAGATCATTGAAAAAAATTCATGTTTAGTACTTCAAGACCGCAGATTAAAGTTGTTTGAGATAGCCGAGGCTGTAAATATATCAAAAGAACATGCGGGTAACATTTTAAGTTGTGTTTTGGGCTTTCAAAGGGTCTGTGTAAGATGGGTGCAGCGTTTGTTGGCACCTGATCAAAAGTTGAAAAGAAAAACTGTTTCTGTTAAGAATGTGGAGCTCTACCGTAAAAATCCCAGTGAATTTTTAAGACATCTTAAAACATATGGTATTCTAATCAAAATCCCTTGATTATTTTGATCAAGAAAAACCACTGATAAGGTGGCCCAATATGACGATATGCGTGGCAGAACTTCTACTTTCCACTCCCAGCCGGGAAATCACCCGGGACCCAATAGTCCGTGCCCTACTTACACAGCACAAAACCATCCTATAAAGTACTTAGTATTTGTATAATTTGTTATATTTTATTTGCGCCACAGGTTATGAGTTGCAACCGAGCGAAGTTGCGGTAGCGCATGTGACTGGCATTCGGGAGGTCTCGGGAGGTTAAAAGAGAAATTTTACCAAACAAATCCACACACTCTAGAGGAACTTAAAACTAGCATTCTTTATGAAAGTTCTGCCATTTCTGAGAGGGAACTGCCGTGTGTAATGGCCAGTTCACCAGCAGGTGCCAGAGGTACTTGAATAAGTTGTCTGGATACTTTTGTTTCTCTTTATTGTTTCCCTTCTATTTCTTTGTTCTTTTTTCCACTCAAGTCATGTGTAGGACATAAGTTGGAAAGGCATAGAGGAATTTGAATTTGCCTGCCATAGCCGGGATTTGAACCACGCCTCTAGGTTGCTCTAACCGCTGAGCTGCCATGGCAACATGCCAGCACAACATTAAATCCCCCAACTGACTCGCATATGTTTTTCGGTGAACCACAAGGTGATCCCAAATATCCGTGGATCAAATCCCGACTAGAGCATCAAATTTTTCACTTTGACTCCACCCATCCAACTTCTGCTTCTTTGTTAGAAATAAGTTACGCGGTAAATTAAGCATACGGTTATTTTAATTATAGTTTTATTAATATATATTTTAAGTAAATTTAAATAACGTAGTATAAACTGATAAAATTATTTAATTTTTCATTTAATTAAAAATGTAATTCATTGAAATACTTTTACTGTTGAACTATTTTATTTTAAATTCAATTAGTTATATTTACTGCGGACTTGCCCAGCTCGCTTAGCAAGCGCACCGCCGGCCAGCTAAAAGCCACGGAAACCGTTCTGCTCTATGCTGATCATCCAGTATAGAGTGACATCTAAGACGCGTATCTTGGTCCCGTCGAGAAGAGAACAACTTAAAAAAAATTTATGTGTTCCATTCACGTGACTTTCTCTACATCTCTGCAACAAATTATTGTTAAAAAGCTTATGCTTCTATTTATTTCATGCTAATCGAGAAAAAATTAGCAGGAATAGTCTTATTACTTGCTTCCTTGTAAGAAGAAGAGAAATATGGGAGTAGCATAGGTTCAAGTGATAGTCAAAAACTGGTTGCTATGTGACTGAAGTTCCTTTGTTTGTATGGACACGAGTTGACAAATTCCTGTATGAGAAAAATGTAAGTTTTTCCAAGCTGAAACCAAAAACAGGAAATATCCAAAAAACGATCAACTCCAAAAAAATGTATACAACATAAATTGTGTGTTTTAAAGTGCTCTACTTTTTGTGTGATAAGTTTCTGTCCATCTCTTACGGTTTGGCAGTTATGCAAAATTCCGTAAAATGCCTCCAGAATAAAGTAGTCTTCAGAGACTATTCCCAAAAAATTCAAGATATGCATTTTATTTGTCAGGTAAATATCTTTAATATACGATATTTTAATCAAAATCGTTAGTGCCATTTTTAAGAAAATCAAAATTTTTGAAAAAAGTTCCATGTAAAGGGTAGTTGGGGTGGGGGGATTTTCTTGAAAATCTTCGTGTCGCATCCTTGGTAGATGTCAAACTTAAATACCAAGTTTGGTATTTAACGGTCTTTTCGTTTTTGAGCTATGCTATCACATATATTTCCGGTGAAATCTCGGTATCGAATTTTTGGGTGGAATCCAATAGCTTCTCTATACACCATGTAGAGACAGTAAAAGTATAGCACAAGTTCCTTTTCTCTTTGAACCTTTTACCAATTCCCAAGACACGCTCCATTATTACAACTATATGAACACACCCTGCCATCTCACATTTCGTCCAGTTAGTTGACCATCTCTTAACAAGTCAGATGTACCAAGAATCTATATGATTTGCCCATTAATGCTTACGTATGTGCAGTTTTATCCATGTGTTTGCCAAACTCTCAGAACAAAGAGCGGTAAGGAAGTTTGGAAAACAATGGTCTAAAAATACGGTTGTCATGCCTCTTCGGCGCCTTTCTGAAAGTGTAAAAACAATAAAATAAAAAATGTATCCAAGAAATTTTATTATGGTAATAAACAGCAATTTCCTAGAAGTACGGGAACTTTTCTCATATATCTTAAAGCTCTCTCGAGCGTTTTAAACCCTTTTCTAAGTAAAGGAAACTAAACAAACGCAATATTTATTTCTAGTAAAAAAATAAATTTACATTACTGACATAGTAGTTAAAATTTTATGGAGAGAATAAGAACTTCTTAACTTGATTTCACTCCACTTTGCAAACGTCTGCGAAAATTAAATATGGCCATCTTGTGCGGAATAATAACACAATTTTAAAAATGTTAAATGTTCCATCTAAATGACTTTCACTAGCTGCTCCACAAATAGCTTTGTAACTAGATAGAAAACACCAGGCTAAAGCAATAATCAAATTTTCTAAAAACAGGTCGCTATGTACAACAATTGAAATTCGGTTCTCTTTACTTGCTAGGAGATTGAGCAAAGTTTGAAACCAATAACTCGGAATATCTCGAAAACATTAACTATAAAAAATCTGATGTGTTCCATTCGCATGACTTTCTCTACATCTATGCAACAAAACATTGTTAAAATGCATGTGCTTATTTTTACTTCATGGCAATCGAGAAAAAGCTGTTGCTATGTGACTGAAGTTCCTTTGTTTGTATGGACACGAGTTGACAAAATCCCATATGAGGAAAGTATGTTTTTTTAAAGCTGAAACCAATAACAAGGAATATCTCAAAAACGATCCACTCTACGAAAAAAATGTATCTCATATAAATTGTGTGTTTTAACGTGACCTACCTTTTCTTTTAAGTAAATTTTTTTCTATCTGTTACGGTTTGCCAGTTATGCAAAATTCCGTAAATTCATCCAGAATAAAGCAGTCTTCAGAGAGTATTCCCAGAAAATTCAAGATATACATTTTATTTTTCAAGTATATATTTTTAATATACGATATATTAATCAAAATCTTTAGCCAGTTTTAGAAAATAAAAAAATCGAAAATCTTTCCTTGTGAAGGGCAATTGGGGGTGGGGGATTTTCTTGAAAATCGCATCCCTGGAAGATACTAAACTTAAATACCAACTTTGGTATTTTACCGACTTTTCGTCTTTGAGCTATCGTGTTCACAGACACACACGGACACACACACGCACATACACACGCATCTTTTTCTGAAATTATTTTTTTTTGATACAGGGGGCCCTAAAACATATATTTCCGGTGAAATCTCGATATCGAATTTTTGGGTGCATTACAATACTTTCTCTATACACTATCTACATAGTACGTATCATTGGCTAATCCCAGAAAATTCAGAAATACATTTCATTTGTCTTGTAAATATCTTAACCGACATTTTAATAAAAATCAAAATTGGGGGTGGCGGATTTGTTTAAAAATCTTCGTGTCGCATCCTTGAAGGGTACTGAACTTCAATATTGTTACTCATTGGTTTGATGACAGTTTATTACAAATATGTCGGCGAGCTATTTGAGATTCTTTTTAGTATTACACACTGCAACACGCATTATTATTATTACGTCTCAGGGTCGTGGCCGCGAGGGAGATAATGAATTCCAGGTAATATAATACTGGTAAATAACACACCAGTAAGGTGTTCTTGTATATTCTTCAATATCACTGGATACAATAATTATTAACACTGTAGGATGGCACAGATAAATGAAGATTGCCTTCTACAGCACGCGCTCCCAGAGGACGCCACCCTTGTGCCGAGCAATGATGATCACATGAAGACTGACCAATAACGAATATACTCGGTCAATGCGTCTTAAAGGCTCGAAATTTATTTTACATGTTTCTCCTTAATTAACATTATTTAAGGAAGTATATAACACAACTTCCTTTTATTTATTAATAAATTACTTTTAGTACATATAATATTTATTTTATAAGCTATTTACGCTTAGTGAATATTTAAATATGAGTATACAACGCTTGGGGATGCGGTATACTAGAAAGAACAGCTTCCTTTTTCAAGCACGTGGCAATGCAATTATCATTATTGAATTATTTCAAATAGTTATTAAATTAAATTATAATTAAAATACACATTAAATTCAATATTCTGATATTCACATGACACTCACAGGTTAATTATTTTCAGCAATTAATTGCTTCTTTACCACATAATCAATAAATCAATATGACATCAATTTCCTTCCAATAACATAAAATAAACTCTTGATATGAAACGCTTGGCTTCCGTATGTTA
This sequence comes from Hymenopus coronatus, assembly GCA_030762935.1. Classification (NCBI taxonomy): domain Eukaryota; kingdom Metazoa; phylum Arthropoda; class Insecta; order Mantodea; family Hymenopodidae; genus Hymenopus; species Hymenopus coronatus. Next base: position 19,714,584 of record CM060893.1, read on the forward strand.
ACGTCTCAATAGCAAGTTTGGTGTTTAACGTTTTGAAGCTATGCTGCCTGCAAATCTCTCTCTCACGCTCACACTCACACACACTCACGCACACTCACTCTTACACACTCACTCTCACTCACTCACTCTCACTCACTCACTCTCTCTCACTCACTCACATTCACTCACTCACTCTCACTCACTCACACTCACTCACTCACTCACTCACTCACATTCACTCACACACTCACATTCACTCACTCACTCACTCACATTCACTCACTCACTCTCACTCACATTCACTCACTCACTCTCACTCACATTCACTCACACACTCACATTCACTCACTCACTCACTCACTCACTCACATTCACTCACTCACTCTCACTCACATTCACTCACTCACTCATACTCACACACTCACACTCACACACTCACTCGCACTCGCGCGCGCACTCGCGCACTCTCACGCTCTCTCTCTCACCCCTCACCCTCTCTCTCACACCTTCTGAAAGAACGTTTTTGTTCGGGAGTTCTCAAAACATGCATTTTAGGTGAAATCTTGGTATCTAATTTTTGGGTGAAATGCAGTACCTTCTCGTTCTAGAGAAAGTAACATGTTAGGCATACACCGCAGTAACCAATGCCAGTTATTCTGAACATTTCCATTTATTCGAAAGAGAGAGAGAGAGCAAACTTTAGCTGCTTCAATATTCCAAACTCTCATTCTCACAGTTGCTCTCAAAATAAATCGCTTCGTATGCAAGAGGCATTCGACAGCACCACTTTCACTAAATTAAAAAGTTTAACGATTGCTTACGTACTTTAAATTTGTTGAGTTTTAGTGAGGTAAAGCATGCTACACTTAAATACGTTGTGCATTTTCGAAATATATGCAGCCTGCGAAGAAGCAAGGGGAAAATAGCAAATAGCTGGATGATATGCGAAAATACTCCCTTTTACAAAAAGCGTTTACAGGCGTATTTTTACTTTCTCTACACGTATTATGTACATAGTGTATAACGAAGGTATTGCACCCGACCAAAAAATTCGATACCGAAATTTCACCAGAAGTATATGCTTTAGGGTCCCGTGTATCCAAAAAACAGTATTTTTAGAAAAAGGTCCGTGTGAGTGTCCATATGTCTGTGAACACGATAACTCAAAAACGAAAAACCGCTAAAATACCAAACTTGGAATTTAGGTTTAGTATCTTCCAGGGATGCGACACGGAAGATTTTGAGAAAAATCCCCCCACCACAATCTATACTTTACATGCAACTTTTTTCGAAAAGTTAGATTTTCTCAAAAATAGCTCTAACGATTTTTATTACAATATCGTATATTAAAGATATTTACCTGACAAATAAAATGTTTGTCTTGATTTTTTGGGAATAGCCTCTGAAGGCTACTTTTATTCTGGGCGAATTTTACAGAATTTTGTATAACTGCTAAACCGTAAGAGTTGCATAAAACCTTACCACACAGAAAACGTAGAACAAATTAAAACACACAATTTATGTTGTATACATATTTTTCGTGGAGTGGGTCGTTTTTTGGATATTCCTTGTTTTTGGTTTCAACTTTGAAAAACTTAACTTTTCATATACAGGAATTTGTCAACTCTTGTCCATACAAACAAAGGAACCTTTTTAACAATAATTTGTTGCAGAGATGTAGAGAAAGTCATGTGAATGGAGCCCATCATTTTTTTTAATGTCTAGGCGGCACCGTGGCAGTTTTTTTATATAGTGTTTAACGCCTGCTTTAACTGCTTGTGGCACCGCAGGCGACTAGGCGCTTGCATGTTACATTTGTGATGGACAAAACGGCGTCTGGGCGGGCTTTCTCCGAGTTCTCCGGTTTCCCCCACTATTCATTCCACAAAATATTCCACCTTTCCTATCATGCATTTCTCTTTCATTTCATATCATCCACTACCTTACGCTCTTGCCTGGCTACGGGCAGACCACTCGTTCTAGGTTTTTCATTCTGTTTTAAATGCCGTAGGCTCACCGATAGGCTTCTGGCCCCTAGGCATGCGCTTGAAAGTCCTAGGAGGTATCAGCCTGACATACGGGGAGGTAAAACCGACTATGTATTTTTACTTTCTCTACACGTACTATGTACATAGTGTATAGGTAAGGTATTGCACCCAAAAATTCAATACCAAGATTTCACCGGAAATACATGTTTTGAGACCTCCTGAATAAAAAAAAAGTGTGTGTGTCTATGGGCAGCATAGTAAAAACGAAGAGTCCGTTAAAAACCAAACTTGGTGTTTAGGTTTGATGTCTTTCAAGGATACGATACGAAGGTTTTCAACTACCATTTACTTGTAACTTTTTTCGAAAATTTTGATTATCTCAAAAATAGCTCGAGTTTGATTAATATAAAATGTATATCTTGAATTTTCTGGGAATAGCCTCTGAAGGCTACTTTATTCTGGATGAATTGTACGGAATTTTGCATAACTGCTAAACCGTAAGAGATGGACATAAACTTCCCACACAATAAATGTAGAGCACGTTAAAACACACAATTTATGTCATATACACTTTTTCGCGGAGTTGATCGTTTTGTAGATATTCCTTGTTTTTGGTTTCAGCTTTAAAAAACTTATACTTTTCTCATACAGGAATTTGTCAACTTCAGTCACATAGCAACCAGTTTTGACTGTCACTTTAACCTATGCTACTCCCTTATTTCGCTTCTACTTACAAGGAAGGAAGTAATAGGACTATTTCTGCTAATTTTTCCTCGATTAGAATGAAGTAAATAAAAGCGTAAGCTTTTTAACAATAACTTGTTGCAGAAATGTAGAGATGTCATGTGAATGGATCACATCAGATTTTTTTTTTATCATAAATGCATGCATGTTTCCTAATTTTTAGTTCAGATAAATCTGTCCCCTACTTAAACAACATCGAAGATTCCATGTCTTGTACACAGTTACCTCGCAACATCTATACTACAGCGAGAGATTGTCATCGAGACTTCAGAAATCGATACCGCAACAACAAAAACCGAAGAAGTAGAAGCACCATCGTTTCTCTAACGTATTAGGCAGCTAAGGTCTAGATTACACGAAATATTTTACCTCGACAATCACGGGTTTTTTTGGTTTGTTACCCTGTTGCCCAAAAGAATGTGGTGCAAATCATCCCTCCTGTTGGAGAAGCGCTATTTTCTTGGAAACAGCCGCGCCTCTGTGTAGCGGTGACTGGTGCCAAGATCGTAAACTTCAGCGCGAAAGTTCCCATCGATGTCTTAAACCTGAAGCGAGGCGCTGATAGCAACACGCCATAGCATAACCTTTCAAATGAAATACACTTGTGCCAGACACCGAGTAACTCTAAAGAATACAGCCATTTTAAAAATATGTATGCATTTATGTCACAAGGGGCTTACACAATTAAAATGCTTTTACTACAAATCACATAAAATATAAATTCAGCTTAAACTTTAAAAATGTTATGTGCTCCATTCACATGACTTTCTCTACATCTCTGGAATGAATTATTGTTAAAAAGCTTATGCTTCTATTTACTTCATGCTAATCGAGAAAAATTAGCAGAAATAGCCTTAGGTTAAAGTGATAGCCAAAAGTTGGTTGCTATATGACTGACGTTCCTTTGTATGGATATGGGTTAACAAAATCCTGTATTAGAAAAGTATAAGTGTTTTAAAGCTGAGACCAAAAACAAGGAATATCTAAACAACGATCAACTCCACGAACAAAAAATGCATATAACACAAATTTTGAATGTTAGCGTGCTCTACATTTTTTGTGTGGTAAGTTTTTTTCTATCTCTTACTGTTTATCAGATATACAAAATTCCGTAAAATTTATCCAGAATAAACTAGTCTTCAGAGACTATTCCCAGAAAATTCAAGATATACATTTTATTTTTCAGGTAAGTATCTTTAATATATGATATTTTAATCAAAATCGTTAGAGAAAATCAACATTTTCGAAAAGAGTTCCATGTAAAAGTAGTTTGGAGTGGGGGGATTTTTCTCAAAATTGTCGTGTCGCATCCCCGGAAGATACTAAACTTAAATACCATACTTTTCGTTTTTGAGTTATCGTGTTCACAGGCACACGGACAGACACGGCCTTTTTTCTGAATATACTTTTCTTTTTTGAAACAGGGGACCGTAAAACATAAATTTCCGCTGAAATCTCGGTATCGAATTTTCGGGTGGAGTTTTTTATTTTGTAGTGTTTAACGCCCGCTTTAACTACTTATGGCACCGCAGGCGGTGACACTGATGATACATGAATGATGATGGAGCACCGGTGGAATGTGATGGCGGGGGAAACCGGAGTACCCGGAGAAAACCCGCCCCAGCGCCGCTTTGTCCACCTCAAAATCTCGCACGCGGTCGCTTGGGTTGGGTGGAGTTCAATAGCTTCTCTATACACTATGTACATAGTACGTGTAGAGAAAGTAAAAATATGTCAATAATATATGTTGTTTTTTTTTTTGAGAATACAAAATATAAGCACTTAAATTCCTACCAGGTTTCTAAGCTGACTATTTCGTTTTACTTTGTTTTTTTGTTCAGAACTTGAGTAGTTTTAGTTTTTAATGGTACGGCATACGGTTTGCTAGCTGAAAGTAGATCTCTGAAACAAAGTTGAGTCTGTCCTTATCCCTCTTTTGGTCGTAACCGTTTACTGGAGTTTCTATCTCATTATTTGTGTGGTACTGCTCCTTATGGAAACTTCCCTACTAGCTGTTAGATGAAACGAGGTTACAAGCTATCTTATCGTGAACATCACAGCGGAGTCTGGTGTTTCTGATTCCTGTTTGTCCTTTAAAATATATGTATATCTTGGAGTATTCTTATATGATTATCATGATCATAATCATAATCTTCAATATGACATTTACTCCAGTCATTTACAGCGCCCTCAAATTTTTGTTTCTGAATGGTTTAGATTTAAATTCTTTTTGTTATGGAGTCCTTTACATTCTCAGGTTTGTTATTATTTATTGTAAGAAATGTCTTTGTTGACTCAGCAATTGGTTACAAATTAGATTAGTTTAAATCATGCTGCAAAAGTTCACTGGACATTAGACAGTTGACAGTTTATGAGTAGTGGTGGTGGTGGTATTATTAATCTTACAATAATACATTGTTTGCGTCACACAGTCGCCTGGATCGGGTGACCGTACATGCTGTATAAAGATACTAAGAGTTTAGAATATTAGCTACATAACTATTTTAAATTATATCTTAACAATATTAGAAATACGCACATACACATGCTCGCGCGGTAGGACAACAGAACCATAGACAGAATCCGTGTAGAAGCAGCAAGGATTCGGTCTTAAATACAAAAGGAAAGGATACAAAACTGGTTTAGTTTATGGCTGCACGCCTTCCATTACTCGCACCCCATTGCGTCACTCATGATTCACTGTAACGCAAAGCACTACAATTCTTCCTCCTTTTATAGCGAGAAAATGACGTTACAGGTTTCCGGAAACTTGTCGAAGGTACTAGAAACCTAAGCTGGGAGAAACATCTCGAATATCGGGAAGAAGAATCATGATATCATGAGAAGAGTAGATCGAAGGATCGCGAAGGTTGATTACCATCGGACTGTCTTACATTCCAACTCCCGTCGCATACCAGAGCGAACATGAGAGGTGCACACACGGACGGCATTACACATTATTATTATTATTATTATTATTATTATTATTATTATTATTATTATTATTATTAATGTAAAAATTAAATGTATTCATTGTTTCGAAATGCTCACGTCCTCGGTTTTCTTCATATTCCTCCAAATTAGGCCAAAAGTAGCTCGTTTTAAGCCTAATGTAACTAAAAAGTCTTATGTGCTAAAGCCACATAACTTTCTCTATTCATTTATTAATGGGTATACAAATAAGTATTTCGAAAATTAATTTTCCTATTTACTTCATTTTAATCGAGCTAAACTTTTCCGCAAATAGATGCACTAAACATGTCATTATAGATACAATGGTAATAGCGATATTTATTTTAGAACTGGACGTTATTTCCCTTAAAACTCCATACTTTTTACATAACATCGCGATAAATAACTGAACGATTTTTACTAAAATAGATATTAAAGATATTTACATAAACTAAAACGTATCTTGAATTTTTTTAGAAATCTAAGAAGACCACCTTATTTTGGATGAATTTTGGTGAATTTTGCATAACCGGTAAAACATAAACTTACTGCACAAAAAAATGTAGATCTCATTAAAATACACAAATTATGTCTTATACATTTTTGCGTGGAGTTGACGTTTCCGAGATATTCCTTGTTATTGGTTTCAGTTTTAAAATACTTACTTTTCTCATACGGAGTTTGTAAGCTCCTGGTCATGCAAAGAAACTGATGTCAACCAAATGGCAACCAGCTTTTAAAAGATTTGACTATCGCTTTATCTTATGCTTACAAGGAAGCAACTTTTAGAGAATTTCTGCTAATATTTATCTCGATTAGCATAAAGTATATAGAATAAGGTTTTAACAATAATATGTTACAGAGATTTAGAGTAAGTCATGTGAAAGGAACACATCAGATATTGTTTATTTTATGTAGTACATAAATTAGTAACTAGACAAGTATGGGAACACAGATGGAGGGGTTTTCAGAACCTAGAACAAAGCGTCGCAATGGTCGGTTTTGGTTCTTAGATGACCTTGGCAAGAGGATGAAGGGAGAGACCCGAAGAATCACCAGATTTGGATGACGATAACAGGGTCTGTAACGATTCCAGATGGAAATAAATAAATGGCGTGTTATTTATGGACGCTCTTTAACTGCTGAGGTTCTCAGCGTCCCATTCTATACTGGGCGTAAAATACCGCTTAATTTTGCTTAGAGGCCTCTCTATCAGACTTGAGGTTCTTTTACGTGCCGTAAATCTACGACACGGGACCAACGGCTTTATTTCCCTTCCGAAGGAAGCCATGCTAAGGATTTTTGCACCCGAAAAAATCCATCGTCCTCCGCCGGGTTTGAACCCGCGACCTTGAAGTCAGCATGGTAACCATTACACCACGGAGGGCTATATTCCAGATGGAGCACATGCTGCCGCTGCCTAGCCTTGGGGAATATCCAGATACACATCCAGTAGATCAACCAAACGACAGGGAGGTACCTTTTTAAAGTGCACAATCTGTCGTCACCTGGGCCTTCAACAGTGAAATTCATGAAAAGTAATCACGAGAACAGGAAATTTATGATACAGGAGGAGCCATCGTATTCTCTTATCGACCGGGGCAAACCATGAAAATGCTATACTCGGTGACCGGCCCGATGGAATCGAATATAGGAAACTTCAAAATGGAGGTTCCCAAGAGTGGAACTTTTTCTTTGTCAGCAAGAAGAGGAAGTATTGATTCAACCGAAAAATTCGATATCTGTATTTCACTAGAAATGCATGTCTCGAGGTCCTTGAATAAAAACGTATCGTTAGAAAAGTACGAGCATATTCTTTTATTTCTTCTTCCTTTACATGGATTATGCCTTTAGGCCTGTTTCGAGGTTAATTAAATTGCACTTTCGACCTCATACGGGGTCATCCAATATTTCTGTGTCCCAAAGGTTTATAAAGTAGTACTTGCCTTGGTAATCTCCCAAGTTCCTTTCTACCCTTACGCTGGTACCTTTTAATTTCTTCTACATTTTCCCCCTAACTCATCTCTTATCTTTATATTTCTGGTTATACCAATAGACCTAAAATATCATTTGAGATGCCTCATATCTTGATTTCCCTTATCACTTTCTAGCCCGTAAGTACAATGTGCATAGAAAAGGTATTGTATTACACCCAAAAATTCGATATCCAAATTTCGCTGGAGACTGCTGAATCCAGAAACCAGCATTTTAGAAACCTGTGTGTATGTATGAGCATAGCTCAGAAACGAAAAATATTCCAAGGGTACGACACGAAGATTTCAAGAAAATCTCCCCACTATCAACTACCCCTTACATGGAATATTTTTCAAAATGGCGATACTGATTTTGTACTTTCTCTACACGTACTATATAATAGTGTATAGAGAAGGTATTGTACTCCAAAAATCGATACCGAGATTTCACTGGAAATATATGTTTTAGTGTCCCCTGAATCAAAAAAAAAAGTATTTTTAGAAAAAGGTCAGTATGTGTGTCCTTGTGTCTATGAACACGATAACTCAAAAACGAAAAGTCGGTAAAATACCAAACTTGGTATTTAAGTTTAGTATCTTCCAGAGATGCGACAAGAAGATTTTGAGAAAAATCCCCTCACCACAAACTACCCTTTACATGGAACTTTTTTCGAAAATTTTCGTTTGCTAAAAATGGCTCTAACGATTTTTATTAAAATGTCGTATATTAAACCTGACAGTGAAATGTGTATATTTTGAATTTTCTGGGAAGAGCCTCTAAAGACTATTTTATTCTGGATGAATTTTAGGGAATTTTGCATGACTGCTAAACCGTAAGAAATGCACAAAAGCTTACCACACAAAAAATGTAGAGCACATTAAAACACACAATATATGTTGTATACATTTTTTTCGTCGACTTGATCGTTTTTGAATTATTCATTGTTTTTGGTTTCAGCTTTGAAAAAGTTAACATTTCTCATACAGGAATTTGTCAACTGCTGTCCATTCAAACAAAGGAACTTCAGTGACGTAACAACCAGCTTTTGACTATCACCTTAACCTATGGTACTCCTTATTTCTCAACTAATTACAAGGAAGCAAGTAATAGGACTTTTTCTGCTAATTTTTTGTCGATGAGCATGAAACAAATAGAAGCATAAGATTATTAACAATAATTTGTTGCAGAGATGTAGAGAAAGTCATGTGAATGGAACACATCAGATTTTTTTTTGTATGTATTCAAATGAATTCGAGAATTTACAATTCCATACGATAGATAATATTTTTTAATTAATTAATTTATTTTTCTTTGTTAATTCTTTAATGATTTGCGTTCGATTCGGCAGGCAGCGCTGCGATCGCAGTATCAAAATCATCTGAAGCCCTTTTTTTTTTTTTTCTTTTTTTTTTCTTTTTTTTAATTCAAGTTAGACCAGGTAGTTGGTGCTGCGATCGGATTCAAGAAAATTTCCTTTAAGTTTCTTACTTTTTCACACGTTCGTTGGTATTTTAATTCTTTTTTTAAATATATTTTCATCAAAACGGTTCAAATATATGCAATCTGTTTAACATTTTTATAATTTTCAGATTTAAAGCTTTTAAAGCTTTTGAACAGGACTATGTTCATAGCTAGTATATTCAGGGTTACTACAAAAGAAATAGACAACTTCAACTGCCTGTAAAACAAAAACTATTAGATATAGCAACCTAATTATTTTGAAAGTTTGTTGAGAAACTCTCAAAGTTTCGTTTGTTACTATTGGTAATGCTGTAGTGTTTTGTTTGTTGTTGTTAGAGAAGCTGAAATGGCGGAAAATCCTGTGGAAAAGGCATATTGCGTGTTGGAATTTGCTAGAACGCAATCAGCAACTGTTGTCCAACATTTTAGAACACGTTACCACAAAACGCCACCGACTAGACAGTCAATCTACGACTGCTATAGAAAATTCGAGACAACGGGATGTTAGTGCAAAGGGAAGAGCTCGGGAAGACCAAGAGTTTCGGAAGAAAACGTTGAACGTGTTGGTTCTGCCTACATAAGAAGCCCACAGAAATCGACATCTAGGGCAAGCATACAATTACAAATTCCACAGCAAACTGTATGGAAACTGCACATGATGCCTTACAGATTACAGATGTTGCAGTTTCTGAGTGAAGAAGATAAGGTCATACGGCGTGACTTTTGCATCGACATGTTGCGACATGATGAAGACGATGCTAGTTTTTGTGAGCGCATCATTTCATTTTTGTGGTAACGTGTTCTAAGATGTCGTTGGACAACAGTTGCTGATTGCGTTCTAGCAAATTCCAACACGCAATATGCCTTTTCCACAGGATTTTCCGCCATTTCAGCTTCTGCAACAACAACAAACAAAACACTACAGCGTTACCAATAGTAACAAACAAAACTTTGAGAGTTTCTCAACATACCTCCAAAATAATTAGGTTGCTATCTTTAACAGTTTTTGTTTTACAGGCAGTTGAAGTTGTCTATTTCTTTTGTAGTAACCCTGTATATACACACACAGATGGCGTACTGAATATCATCGCGGGTTAATGTGTCATAACTTAGAAAATAATGTTCAATTTCAGACAGGTGAAATTTCCAGGTATGTAGGTAGACCAGATGATCTTGAACCCTTAGGTTTCCAGTATTAAAATTTCCCTGCAGATAGAAACTATAATCTAGCCTTCCAGATTTCTGGTTGTCTTGGTTTTCTCTAGTGTTATCGACACATTCACACACGCGCTTGCGCGCACATGTCCCCATAGGTATTGTTTCAGGGTTCCTATTATTTAACTGAGCCTTTTCTGCCCATGCGCTCTTCTGGAATTCCATTACTGTCCCTAAGAGACATGAGTAAGTGGTCATTAAACTTTCAGATTTCCATTCAGCCGTTCCGTAAAAAATTTACTAGGTACTTATTACAGTCCAATGAAAACGCTTCCTTAACCAACGCTTCCATAAGGATGAAATAATGTCTTGGTGAAACAATAGCATATTGCAACATGAGTGGCTGGTGCCTTAATACAAGCAATAGCTTGGAAAGATGAAACGAAGTCCAGGAATTGCTTCTATTTCACTGAAATACACACAATTATGTCTTTTATTATCTTAAACGAAATATTAATAAAAGCTATTTCTATGATCTTAAATATCGTCATCTGAGTTTCTGCTAGCGCAATGTTGAATATATATATATATATATATATACATATACATATACATATACATATCTGAATAATCTCTAATGAGATATGAAATGTACTTTACCAAAGTTAATTAATAATCCATAATATTTTAAATAGTGGTTGGCTATACTATGAATCCTGGGACCTAAAGTACTTGCAACATTGTAAGTCGCCATTGGGGTTGTCATCTCAAAATAATTTGAGATCACCTTGTGGTTTACCGGGAAACATACGAGTCGGTTGAGAAATTCAATGCTGTGCCGGCATGTTGCCATGGTAGCTCAGTGGCAGAGCAACCGGCTAGAGATCGGGAGATCCGTGGTTCAAATCCCGGCTATGGCATTGCATTTTTCAGTCTGACTCTACCTATCCAATCCTGTCCTACACACGTTTTGTGTGAAAAAAAAACAATTAAACCAATATTTTAAATTGTTTAAGTTACTCTCTCTCTCTGTCCCTGTCTATCCTGTCCTATACACGTTTTTTTTTAATAATTAAATTAACACTATCTAATTACTTGTTCCATTAAACTATGAAGTCCAAGTCTCAGTACTTACAACTTTGTAAGTCACCATTATGGTATGTTATCTCAGAATAATTTGAGATCACCGTGTGGTTTATAGAAACATGAGTCAGTTCAGGAATTTAATGCCCTGCCGGCATGTTGCCATGATAGTTCCGTGGTTAGAGCGAGCGGCTAGAGACCAGAAGAACCTAGTTCAAATCCTGGCTGTGGCATTGAATTTTTCAGTCTGACTCTACCTATCCAGCACCTGCCCTACACACGGTTGTATGAAGAAGCGGTTGAATTGATATTAAATTTCAATTTTGGTATTTAACCCACTTTTAGTTTTTTAATTATTCTTCACACACACACACACACACACGGACCTTTTACTTTCTCTATACGTACATAATGCATAGAGAAAGTATTGCACTGCACCCAAAAATTCGATACCGAGATTTCAGTGGAAATATATGTTTTGAGATCCCTTAAATCCAAAAAAAACTAGTGTGTGTCGTGTAGTGGGTAGAATAACTCAAAAACGAAAAGCCAGTTAAATATTACTCTTGGTAATTAAGTTTATCTCCCAAGGATGTGACACGAAGATTTTCAACTACCCTTTGAAAGGAAAAGTTTTGAAAATTTTGATTTTCTCAAAAGTAGCCCAACAATTTTGAATAACATATCATATATTGAGGACATTTACAATAAAATGTATACCTGAATTTTCTGGTAATTACCTGTGAAGATCTCTTTATTCTGGATGAATTTTGCTGAATGTTGTTTAACTGATAAACTGCAATAAACAAAAACGTATTACACAGAAAATGTAGACCTCACTAAAACAGATAATTTGTCACATGCGCTGTTTTTGGAAGAACTGACTGATTTCGAGATATTCCTGGTTATTTCAGCTTTAAAATACTTATACTTTTTCTCACACGGGAATTTGTCAAATTCTGACCATACAAACAACGGGATTTCAATTTCATAGCAACCAGCTTTTAAAAGACTTGGCTATCGATTTAGCGTGTGGTAACTCCCTTATTTCTCTTCTGCTTACAAGGAAGCAAGTAATAAGACACTTAATGATAATTTTATTTGAATTATCATGAAGTAAATAGAAGAATAAACTGCTTAAAAATCTGATTTCTTTCATTCATATGAATTTCTCTACATCTCTGTAACAAATTATTGTTAATAAGCGTATTCTTCTATCTACTTCATGATAAAACATTAGCAGAAACGGTCTTATTACTTAGTTCCTTGTAAGTAGAATGGAAATAAGCGAACACGCTAGGCTATACCGATAGTCATATGTTTTAAAATGTGGTTGCTATGGGTTTGAAATCCGCTTCTTTTCGTGGCCAAGTGTTGACAAATTCCCGTAGGATAATAATTTAAATACTTTAAAATTGAAATCGATATAAAGAAATATCTCGAAAATAGCCAACTCCACGAAAAAAATGTATATGGCATAAATTGTGTGTTTTCTTCGAGATCTATGTCTTAAGTGTAATATGGTTTTGTCTATCTTTTACGGTTTACCAGTTATGCAAAATTCAATAAAAGCCATTCAGTATAAAGAAGAGGTCTTCAAAGGCTATTCCCAGAAAATTCAAAATATACATTTTATTGGTCATGTAAATTTCTTAAATTTAAGAATTTTAATCAAAATCGTTAGAGCCATTTTTGAAAAATTCAAAGTTTTTGAACATTTTTCCATTTAAAGGGTAATTAGGGTTGGGGGGATTTTCTTGAAAATCTTCCTCTCGCATCCTTGAAAGATACTGAACTTAATTACCAAGTTTGGTATTTAATGGTCTTTTCGTTTTTGAGCTATGCTGTTCACACACACATGGAGCTTTTTCTACAAACACGTTTTTTGGATTCAGAGGTACCCAATACATGTGTTTCCTGTGAAATCTGAGTATCGAATCTTGGTTGGAATACTGTACCGTTTCTACCTACTATGTACATAATACGTTTTGAGAAAGTAGAAAAAAATAATCTGATGTATTCTATTCACATGCCTTTCTCTGCATTTCTACAACAAATTATTGTTAGAAATCTTAAGCTTCTATTTACTTCATGCTAATTGAGAAAAAATTAGCACAAATAGTCTTATTGCTGACTTGCTTGCTTGCTTGCTTGCTTGCTTGCTTGCTTGCTTGCTTGCTTGCTTGCTTGCTTGCTTGCTTGCTTGCTTGCTTGCTTGTAAGTAGAAACGAAATAAGGGAGTATCATAAGTTAATGCGATAGTCAAAAGGTGGTTGCCAGTGACTGAAGATCCTTTGTTTATATGGACACGAGTTGACAAATTCCTGTATGAGAAAAGTATGTTTGTCAAAGCAGAAGCCAAAATCAAGGAATATCTAAAAAATAATCAACTCCACGAAAAAAAGTATATAAGATAAATTGTGTGTTTTAAGGTGCACTACATTTTTTGTGTTGCAAGTTTTTGTCCATCTCTTACGGTTTAGGAGTTATGCAAAATTCTGTCAAATTCATCCAGAATAAAGTAGTCTTCAGAGGCTATTCCCAGAAAATTCAGGATATACATTTTATTTGTTAGGTAAATATATTTAATACACGGCATTTTAATCAAAATCGTTAGCCATTTTTGAGAAAATCAAAAATTTCGAAAAAAGTTCCATGTAAAGGGTAGTTTGAGGTAGAGGGATTTTTCTCCAAATCTTCGTGTCGCATTCCTGGAAGATACATAACTTAATTACCAAGTTTGGTATTTAACGGCCTCTTCGTTTTTGAGCTGTGCACACGCACGGACCTTTCTTTGAAAATGCTTTTTGATTCAGGGGGACCCAAAGCATGTATTTCCGGTGAAATCTGAGTATCGAATATTGGGTGTAATACTGTACTGTTTCTACCTACTGTGTACATAATACGTTTTGAGAAAGTAGAAAGGAATAACGACATTAATGGCACCTGAGTGCGCTAAAGAGTATACGGCTACTAAGGTAGTGTTTGTGGCAAGACCGAGCGAGCGTTTTAGCTTTCCTTGAAGTTACTTTGATAGCAGTTTCTCAGACGACTGGGAAGTTTGGAAGAGACACCGCAGGGATTATCTCGGTCCAAAACTACATTCTACCTTAGTTTGTAGAAACTTTGTGCCCGGCAGCATCTTCAGAGTAACGAACCTAACAAGTACCAGCAAACTAATCTATAGTTTGACAGCGACTGCAATTGCCAAAACACGATATTTTGAGTTCCTCGCTGTTTGTTAACTGGGTGCTGAAAACTAACCATAGTGCACTGTTTCATAACTATTTGCATATTTATCTTGTGTCGCGGGAAGTCGGTGTCTCGCTCCGGTGTTAAAGAAGCTTCAACTCCTAATCTCCTAATTAAAATTATCTCGGGGGTTTGTGGGTGAGGCTGATATTAAAAACACTGCATTTTCCCTTACGACATGAATTTATTGTATCACAGGTTTAACGGGCGGCTGGCTTGTTTCCTTACAAAATGAGTTATAAGTAAATACCATCCCACCATACATTATTTGTCAGGAACCTAATCTAACCATCTGCACATCGCTCCCCCCACCACTTAAGCACGTGGACGTGCGCGCAACTCAATGTGACGTGAACACAATCTCAAGAGACTGACAGCTAAGCCGATGTCCCAGGTCAAATATTTTGGTCCAATACTCTTGAAACTACAAATTGTAAATCGGATAATGCCATTGTGTACAATTTCCATCCAATTTTTTGGTCCAATTCTAGTTTGCATACAGCGGTTTCTATTTTTTGGTCCAAACGTATAAAATCAACCAATGAGCGACCTGGTGGTAATGACGTATTAAGATGGTAGCTAGCGCTGGTTCTTCCTTCCCGCCCTATGATTGTTTGTGAAACTATGCTGTATCTTGTAGACTTTTTCCTAAATAATAGGGTTATAGTAGCTGGGCTATTGTTGAAATATACACTTTTTTGTGCGGCAGAGGTTTATGAAATAATGTCTCGGGTATTTATAATCCCTGCAAATGTATTTTAACGGGTCCATTTGAACCTAACCGTCTTTTCTAAACAAAAATATAAAAACGTGGTCTTAATTTTGATTTTCTGGTATGGACTGCCACCATATTTGTGTCTTGGCGAGTGGTTTTTGCCTTAACTAAGGACAACTTTCCAAACAAATTTTCGTCCATTCTAAAATAGTTTACACAGTCAGAAACGAGATCATTTTGTAGCATATGTAGTACAACTCTTCCTTGGCCTGCATTCCTACGTTCCAGACATGGTCTAGTCCACCAACGCCTCTTTACTGATTTTTTTCCTTTCCATTATAATATGCTCTTGCAATGAATACATAAACTAAGCATGCGACAGCGAACTAAATAATTGTGGATCAGCAACCTCCACTATTTTCTGTCAGCTGTTCAAATGCATGCGAGAAATATTTGAACAAATACACACTCCCGCGGGAATGTAATGAGGAAATTGTACACAACGTTCACATTGAATAAAACATTTTGGACTAAATTTTGACCATGGGACATTGGCTTAAGATTATTAGTTAATGACCACATAAATCTGCGTTGTCTTATATACTGATCCAGGGTGACGCCAAATTTCGCACCATAAAACGTAACAGAAACTTCTATTGGTTCTTTGTTAGCATCACCTCACAAGTTATGAGAATAAATTGTGCCAAGTTTCAGCGTCATGGCGTGCACATGACTCGTTTGGAAAAACCCAATGGTTCTTTCTCACTTTAACTTTATGCTTGCTTTGTCTGATTCTCCAATTCCCTGTGCTACTTGGAAGGCAAGTCACTATTCCTGTCTCACTTCCTTCTATGTCTGTACTTTTCTATCTTATATTCTTTAGCCTAAACCGTGTGTTCATTAGCAGGTAGTGGTTGGTGAACTGTTACCTGGAATTCCGCTAGCTCGCCTTGTCTTAATTACCTAAGTTACAACAACTTGCATTTATGTATACTTCTACCCTTAAATATTCACAATGATTTTACATTGCTTTCTATAAACTTATAATATTATATACAATTGCATTTTATATGTTTGTGAGCATATGGTATGTGCTCTTACACTTACTTTCTCAAAAGAGAGTCATGTTTACAATAAATGTCAAACACTGAGATGAGGTTTTTGTATTCTGTATCAGTTATTTGTAGATAGACGAAATATCTCTGCATTCAGAAAAAAAAGTCGCCCTCCGTGGTGTAATGGTTACCATGCTAACTTCATATACCCAAGATCGCGGGAATAAACCGATGGTCCCGTGTCGTAGATTAATGACACGTAAAAGAACCTCAAGCTTGAAAAAGAGGCATCTGAGCAATATTAAGTGATTTTCACGCCCAGTATGGGACCTGAAAACCACAGTAGCTATATTGCGTCCATAAATAATTCCATTTCCATTCATAAAAAAAAAAATCAATATAACACTGAAGCTGTTATTGAGATAATTTATATTTGAATATATGTATAAAAAATTAAATGTTACACTTGCATCACTGCCTCTAACTGTTCTACAAACAGACTTCTTACAAAAGATTATTCTTCTTTCTAATGCTAATCCAGATAATCATTAGCAGAATCTACATATTACTTAGTTCCTTATAAGTAGAAGGCAACTAAAGGAATGCACTTTGCTAAAGCGAAAGTCAGATGTTTTAAAAGCTATCGTTATGCGATTGTCATTGTAATTTGCTTCTTTGCTTGGCCAGGAGTAGAACAAAAGAAGAACGAACACTTCCTGTCGGAGAAAAGTATAAGTATTTTAAAATTGAAACTAATAACAAGGAATATCTTGGAAACGGTCAACTCTACAACAAAAATGCATATTACCTACGTTATTGCCTGTTTTAACGACATCTACATTTTTATCTGGTAAGTTTTTGTCTATTTCTTAATGTTTACTAGTTATGAAAAAATTAGAAATATTTATCCAGAACGAACAGGCCTTCAGAAGCTATTTCTAGAAACTTTAAGATATCATTCAATTTGTTATGTATCTGTATGTGTATATATAGGCCGTTTCAAAAAGACACCAAACGAAGATAGCAATCGATTAGCACATTTGGATTAGGCAGTGAAGGAACAACGGTTGTTTTACGCCAAACCCACATGCTACGTTTTCCATTACTAAGGTGACCTGTGTCGCGCCGTTGTGTCTATCAAACCACGTCTATAACACGCGACTGGGACCTTCGCTACCAACCGGTATCTCTCTTGAAGTGGGCCAGGCACGTGCCATTTGGTTATGTGCGACTGCCTAATCCATGGTGATTTTGTCAGTTTTTGTATGTGCCGAATTTAGAGCTGAAAATTATATTCACGTATCACGTACTGTGTGACCAACAAGGTCCACATCTTCGTCTGGTGTCGTTTTGAAACACCTTGTATATCGTAAGGTATTTTAAACAAAATTGTTATAGCAATTTTTGTGAAAGATAAACTTTTCAAAAAGTTTATCATGTAAAGAATAGTTTTGGGTTGGGGAATTTTCTTCGCATCCTTGGAAGATGATATACTTAAATATAAGTTTAGTATTTAACGAACGATCTTTTAGTTTTGAGCTAATCTGTTCAGAGATAAATACGGACCTTTATATAAAAAAATTTGGGACTTAGGAATCTTTAGTTGGTATGCAGCATTAACTAACGCACTTAACACGGAAGGTGGGAGAGAATGAAGAGATGAGCCTGAAGGAGTTAGATAAGATACTGGGGTAATTAGACCTGCAGCGCCAGGTGGAGATAATGTTAATTAGCTTAGCCTCGAGCTTCTCTCATTCATTCCCACATTAATATGCTAATGGTACGGCAAATCGATAAACATCATTCCCACCACAGTAGTTTGATATACACGTAATATAACAATTTCTTAAATGAAACTCTATTACTTTCTCTACACGTACTATGTACATAGTGTATAGAGAAGGTATCGTATTGTACCCAAAAAGTTGATACCAGAAATACGTGTTTTGAGACTCCCTGAATCCAAAAAAAAATCATTTTTAGAAAAATGTCCATGTGGTGTGTGTGTATGTGTGTGTCTGTGGGCAGCATCGCTCAAGCCGTGGGCTTGGTATTTAAGTTTGGTATCTTCTGAGGATGCACCACGAAGATTTTCAAGAAAATCCCCCCACCCCCAACTACCCCTTCAATGAAACTTTTTTCGAAAATTTTGATTTTCTCAAAAATAGCTCTAACGATTCTGATTAAAATATCAAATATTAATGATATTTACCTGATAAATAAAATGTATATCTTGAATTTCCTGGGAATAGCCTTTGAAGCCTACTTTATTCTGGATGAATTTTGCGGAATTTTGCATAACTACTAAACCGTAACAGATGGACAAGAACCTACTACACAGAACATGTAGAGCACATTAAAACACACAATTTATGTTTTATAATTGTTTCGTGGAGTTGATTGTTTTTAAGATAATCCTTGTTTTTGGTTTCAGCTTTGAGAAATTTGTACTTTTCTCATACAGGAATTAGTCAACTCGTGTCCATACAAACAAAGGAACTTCAGTCACATATCAACCAGCTTTTATCTATCATTTTAACCTATGGTAGTCCCTTATTTCGCTTCTACTTACAAGGCAGCAAGTAATAAGACTGTTTCTGCTAATTTTTTTCTCGATTAACATAAAGTAAATAATAACATAAGCTTTTTAATAATAATTTGTTGCAGAGATGTGGAGAAGGTCATGTGAATGGAACACATCAATTTTTTTTCTACGTATTTCCGGTTATGAAATTAAAGGAGACTTAAACTCATATAACGTAGAAAAAATAGCCATGTCCAACATTCTCACTACTTTCTCTACGCATTAAAGCATATATACACGGTGCTGTCAAAATACGTACGAAATTACGACTTCAGAAACTATTTCTACTGTTTTATCATTACTTCAGACTATTTGCTTCTTTTGTTTCACTTTTGTTTTATTTAAAAGTATCTAAAAGTATTTATTATTGACCCTTTCATTACGTTCAAGATCAATATAGCAATTGAAGTACTAATATCTAGCTTTGATTTTTACATCGATCCGATCTTTTTGTGGTTTAATCGAGTTGTATACTTTGTTTAATAACAAAATATTTTAGAATATGAATGCATATATAATATTCCTCAATTAATGATAATAATATTAAGTGATATTTAGGTCATTTAATTGTTTCGGCTCTATAATCTAGTATTTTGTATATTTTTCTGGGTTCCATGGGTTTCTTCGTCCTTCTGCTTTTGGTAATCTATTGTTTGTCATTTTGTTTATGTGCCTTTTCCAGTGTGTTCTGTAGTCTTGTTTAACTCTTCCATATCTTACTAGTTCATTGCTCCGTCACCAGAGACATATACTTTTAAACATGGTGAAACCCAATAAGAATTTAAGAACTAGAAAGCTGGAAATTATACTAAGATAAAACATCTAACAATATCAAAAATATTTTTAACTTTGCAAAATTGTGCAACAGGTTATAAAAGCTTTTTTTCCTGACACTTTAAAAAGTTTTTTTTTACCGGCTTACCCTCCCCTTATATAGGGTGACACACCTCTAGGACTTATAAGTGAATGCCTAGGGGTCAGAAGCCTGTTAAAAATTATTAAGAAGTAAAATATTTTCTCGCAAGCACAGAAGCCCGAATCGGACCAAGGCGTATCTCCCAACCGTCCATTACAGGCGCCTAGGATGGTGTGCAGCACTTTTTTTTTTTCTTCTTTTTAATTTTCGAGTGGAGGGGAAAAATCCACCTTATGGACTAACACGGGCAAGCCCGGAGTGTCGGGGTCTCCAATGTGGGCATACTGACTAAAAAAACCCTCCACCGGTATTAGAAGGAAGAAAGGAGAGGCGGTACCGCATTATTGCACCCGCGGATTCCAGGCGATAATATAACTGACTGCAGGGTGTTGTCAGAGGGGTGAAATGAGGACCGGGAGACAGACTTGACCGAGGCCCAGACTGCCACCGCGGAGTATTCGGGGAGAGGAGTGAAGGAATTCTAGGGTGAAGGATGGAGTTAGTGCTGGTTGACTCTCTTGAGCCAGTCGTCGTATCCTGGGACGTTATCGAGCCTAAGCCCTTGGCGTCTACTTTGGATGTTGAACTTGGAAGTTTGAGGTGCCGACTTCTCCAGTAGAGCTCTCACCTCCTCCCTGAAGATGAGTCGGATGTCGGTGACTGCTGTTGCTATTGCTTGGTGAAGTTCTGGATGTGAAGTGGTGCTGTCCTGTTCCTGAAGCCTGTCCTCCAAGACCGTCAGCTTAGCCGTAAGAGTCAGGACCTCCGCTTGGAGGTCCTGAATGGCTTCACTTAGGCCCTGGATTTCCTGCTGCAGGATGGTTGGTGTTGGTTGTTCAATCTGCGGAGATGGCTGTGTAGATGATGGTGTCCGGGCTGGTTTAGGCGATGAGTGCCTGCTCTTTGGGTAGCTGGGGCACTGGGCTTGCCCGGTGAAATGTCCCGTACCACCACAGGTGACACAGAACCGGCGACGGCGGCGGAGGTCGTGCCCAGTGCACTTCGAAGTGAATGCGTTGGTGCCACAGTAGTGGCACTTCGGCGGCGAAGAGCAGTCTTCTTGGCTGTGCTCGTAGGCACAGCAGCGACGGCAGGGCCGGTGTCTTTCCTGTCTGCTTGCCTCAACGTGCAGAAGTCGCCCTAATAAGGGCAACCCTGACGCCAAGGCAGCCTCCAGGTCTGATCGGTCCTGTAGCTCCACCCTAATTAGTGGTGTCGGGCCCCGGTCACAGATAATTCTAGTGGCCCTCGAACATGAAGGCCATCTAGATTGTGCAGCGGCGAGGAGGTGCCGTGTGGAGAGATCCCGAGGGACCCCCTTAACCACGGCACTGTACCGGGGCGGCGGCGGCTTGGAGCTCAGCGGTGGCGGCGATGTAGTGTTGGCTGCCGGTGAAGCAGCGGCGGTCGGCGTCAGTGGTGATGGTGAGCGCGGCAAAGGTGCAGCGCTCACTGCCAGCGTAACGGCAGGTAGCGGAGATGCCGGTGAGCGCTTCCTACCGGCGGATGCCGGAGAAGCGGTGGCTGCTGTAGGAGCTGCTGGTCTGCGTTGATGCTTCCTCTTCGGCATCTCGAAGCAAGTCTCGCGTGTAGCACTGGAGGGTCGGACGTGGTTAGTACCCCGGGCCTCCCACCTGGGGATGCCGCGCAACCACCGCGCTAAGGGAACTAACTACCCATAAGTTACACAAAACATAATTCCTTATATTATGTTAGAATGAAAATGTAAGAGGAATATTTAGGCTTCTCTAAATGTTAATATATCTCGGAAGTAAGCGTTGCTTTTTGATAGTTTATTTTCGGTCATTAAGTATAAAAACATACATGGGCTGCGTCAGGAGAGAATAAAAATTAAACATTTTACATACAATTATGTTACAATACATTTAAAATGGATAAGAATTTGCCTTCAAGATTGTTTTGATCCTCCTCTTGAAGTTGAACAAGTGTAGAGTGGACTACCTCCGTGGTCGAGTGGTCAGCGAGTGGTCCCGGGTTCGATTCCCGGCTGGGGCGGGTAATTTTTCTTTAACAGGAATTATTCCCTGTCCCCCATAGAGTCTGGAAGTATGAATGTGAGAGTGAATGTGCGTGTGTTTAGTAATATAAAGTTTAACCTAATGTTCTGAACCTACAGTCTCACAATTGAAAGCCCCCGATATGACCATTGATCTTGATATTCTGAGGTAAGGCATTGAAAATTTTAACTGAAATACATGAGAAACTGTTAAGGGTTTTACTATACTTAAAATTGTTAATATAAATATCAAAGCATTTTCGTTTGTTTTTAATATATAGGAGGCAATCCAGGACAAACATTGAAGGCAAGTCAGTATACCAAGTCAGTTGACTTCTTTCTGAGGTGTGGTCGATAAACCAACTATTATGAATGTAAAACCTGATATTTCAGATCCTAAACGCTCTAATTTGACAATTTCTTTGGAGAAACTAAGGTAGATATCCATGTAAAAAATCTGATGTGTTCCATTCACATGACTTTCTCTACAACTCTGCAACAAATTATTGTTAAAAAGCTTATACCTCTATATACTTACTGCTAATCGAGAAAAAATTAGCAGAAATAGTCTTATTACTTGCTTCCTTGTAAGTAGAAGCGGAATAAGGCAGTACCATAGGTTAAAATGATGGTCAAAAGCTGGTTGCTATGTGACTGAAGCTCCTTTGTTTGTATGGACACGAGTTCACAAAGTCCTGTATGAGAAAAATATGTTTTATACAGCTGAAACCAAAAACAAGAAACATCTCAAAATCAATCAACTCCACGAAAAAAAAAAATGTATATAACATAAATTGTGTGTTTTAAAATGCTCTACATTTGTTGTGTGGTAAGTTTTTGTCTATCTCTTACGGTTTAGCAGTTGTGCAAAATTCCGTAAAATTGACCCAGAATAAAGTAGCCTTCAGAGGCTATTCCCAGAAAATTCAAAATATACATTTTATTTCCCAGGTAATATCTTTAATATACAATATTTTAATCAAACCCGTTAGAGCCATTTTTTAGAAAATAAAAATTTTCGAAAAAAGTTCTATATAAAGGGTAGTTTGGGGTGGGGGATTTTTCTCAAAATCTTCATGTCGCATCCCTGGAAGATACTAAACACTAAATATCAAGTTTGGTATTTTACTGACTTTTCGTTTTTGAGTCATCGTGTTCACAGACACACGGACACACTGACACACGGACCTTTTTCTGAAAATATTTTTTTTTTTGGATACAGGGGACCCTAAAACGTATTTCCGTCGAAATCTCGGTATTGAATTTTTTGATGGAGTGCAATACCTTCTCTATACAGTATGAATATACTTTTTACACCAAACCGGCTATTCCACCATGACAGCCAATGAGAGGTGACCGGTCACGTGACAAGAGGTATGGAACAGAACTTTGGTACTCTAATTGCACTAGGCAGTGTGGTGGGGAGAGTTAGAGAAGATAAAATCTTGCCTGGCTTCATACCAAGTCGAAGAACGTGCGTGTTGCATAAGTAAGCAAGCGTAGGGAGGAGTATATTGAAAATTGTGCGTCTCTAGTTCCGAATTCACCAATACACATCACACGCTATGTATACATTTATATACAGAGCCACAACTTATAAGTGATTAACATTTGTATCACACTGAAACTCCTGCGACACAACTACGAGATTAACTTCAAGAAATGGATAGACATCCATCAACACGGTTATAGAAAGTTTACACGGTTACATACATTAAAAGTTATGTTCCTGTCCATATTGCATTATTCATGTCAAATGTTTCCCTGAAGTTGATTTCAAACCAGCAACTTGGAAATTGTTACATTCAACGTGCGGAGACATGCATATGTTTCAGATCATCAGACGTAGTAATCAGTTCATGCGGAAAAACAAAACAAACAAACTTTCTCTACATCTCTGCAACAAATTATTGTTAAAAAGATTATGCTTCTATTTAATTCCTGTTACTCGAGAACAAATTACCAAAAATAGTCGTATTACTTGTTTCCTTGTAAGTAGAAGCGAAATAAGGGAGTACTATAGGTTAAAGTGATAGTCAAAAGCTGGTTGCTATGTGACTGAAGTTCCTTTGTTTATATGGACAGGAGTTAACAAATTCCTATATTAGAAAAGTAAGTTTTTCATAGCTGAAACCAAAAACAATGAATATCTCAAAAGCGATCAACTCCACGAAAAAAATTATATAACATAAATTGTGTGTTTTAACGTGCTCTACGTTTCTTGTGTGGTAAGTTTTTATCTAAGTCTTACGGTTTAGCAGTTATGCAAAATTCCGTAAAATTCGTCCAGAATAAAGTAGTCTCCAGAAGCTATTCCCAGAAAATTCAAGATATACATTTAGTTTGTCAGATAAATATCTTTAATATATGATATTTTAATCAAAATCGTTAGAGCCATTTTTTAGAAAATCATGTTCGAAAAAAGTTCCATGTAAAGAGTAGTTTGGGGTGGGGGGATTTTTCTCAAAAGCTTCGTGTCGCATCCCAGGAAGATACTAAACTTAAATACAAAGTTTGGTATTTTACCGACTTTTCGTTTGTTCTCGAGTAGCAGAGATGTAGAGAAAGTCATGTGAATGGTACACATTAGATTTTTTTTTATAGAAAATACAGCTTTCGGAGCAGCTTTTATGTTTCATGTGCCTATAATATTTAGTATGCTTTCTTTTAATGTACATATAAATTAAATAAGTTTGTTCAGGATTTTCCTGTATATCGAAAGCAAAATATACAGAATTTTTTGTATCTGCAGTTTTATAAAGTATATATGCATATATTAATTTACTGCACATAAATATTAGCATAATTAATTCTAATGAAAATCAAATTATAAAACAATGGTCCTAAAAAGCTTATATTTTAAAGAAAATATTACATTCTGACACAGGAATTATTTATGCAATGAAAAATATAGTTTTAAGAAACGGAGAAAATAAAGCTTAATGGATCATCACTACTGGAAATACCGTGCAAGGGTGGCTATTAAGATATTTATAAATGGCACGGATTAAAATATTATGCCACTTTACATGCAGCAAGCAGCATAACATTTTTAGTAATAAAAAGAAAGAATTAGACATTTAGTCCAAAGCCTCAAATATTCAATATACTTCCCCCTCAAAAGCTTGACAAAATAAACCCAAGTATTGACTGTTTTTCGCTCGCTGTTTTTGAGTAATATTTATAATAAATAAGCTGCTATTTTTCTCATTCCGCTCTCTCTCCCTCTCTCTATAAAACGATGAAAAATTGTTGATCGATAAAATCCGTCGAAGGCGGATGACCGATTGGAGAAAACAAAGGAAAATGAAACTACCTTTGACGTGTATCACATAAATAGTAGGATAACATCAATATTTTCCAGAAAACCATAGCCCCTTTGATATATTAGACTGTAAAGAAAGTCTGCCTGAACTGCTCTGTGTTGGGATGCAAGTTTGTAATTAAAACATATATATTAGCCTTTTTAAATATAATTTTATTTTAAATATTTGTATATATTCTTTGTTTATTCCGAAGTAATTATTTTATATTATATTTTAATCCCTGGCCAACTCAAATCAGTTTAAAAATGTTGTGACCTCGCGAAATCTCAAGAAACTACATCATTATCGTTGAATTTGCCACATGTACAGAGTGGGAGTTAAACGCCATCTACAAAAATGCATTTTATATAAATCTGATCTACATGCCTTTCTCTACATCTCTGCAACAAATTATTGTTAACCCTTTCCAGCCCGATTTATTTTCATTGAATTTACTTCTGTTGATTAATTTGACGCACTTTTGCCATGAAAAATTGAAGTTACCTGATCTCATATTGTAAGCTGTCTAAACTTCAACACTGAACATCACTGATCAAGATTCAATATTACAGATTACACGCTACAATGCTACTGAGATAAAAGAAAGGATGGACCCACGTAAAATAAATGCGGATTGGCATATCTAAGTGATCATAAGACCTCGTTAGTATGCAACGGAATTTAGTTCTATATTTGTTAGAAAACATTACTTTTGAAGGGACTTTATTTTCACTTTTGCTTATTCTAAATCGTTGTGAGTAATAATATATAAAGATACGAAATATAAATAAAGAATGTAGAAAATTATTTAACGTTGAACTTTATCTATCCCGAACAACAAATATAGATAATGATGCCATATGAAAGGGTTAAAAATATTATTCTTTTATTAACTTCAAGTAGCAGAAATTGACTTATTACATGTTTCCTTGTGAGTGGAAGGGAAATAACCAAAAACGATAGTCAAATCTTTTAAAATCTGGTTGCTATAGGATTGAAATTCCTTTCTTTGTAAGGCCAGGAGTTGACAAATAACCGTATGAGAAAAGTATTAAGTATTTTAAAGTTGAAACCAATAACGAGGAGTATCTCAGAAACGGTTAGTTCTACTAAAGAAAACGTATACGCATAAATAATGTGTTTTAACGTGATCTCCATTTTCTCGTATAGTAAGTTTTTGTCCATCAGTTTACCAGCGATTCAGCAAATCTCATAGAGAATATGGTCTTAAGAGGTTAGTCCCATATAATTCATTATATACATTCTATTTGTCTGTCTACAGGTTTGAATAATATACAATATTTAAATCAAAATTCTAAGAACCATTTTTCATAAATCAAACTTTTCGAACATTTTTCCATATAAAGAAAGGATAATTTGAGGTGGAGGAATTTCCTTGAAAATCTTCCTTGGAATTTGACATTTATCGCACGTTTCGTTTTTGAGCTATGCTTTCTACCGGGGCTTTCAAAATATCTATTACAGGTGAACTCTCGGTATGTATATTTTTGGATGGATTACAAAATAGTGCGTGTAAAGAAGGTAAAAGTATGTATTTACCCCCGTCTCGTCCTCTCTCTAGTATAACAGCATTAGAAATTTCAGTGGTCATAGTTGCTTACTGTCAAAAAGTTACTTTCACACTGTTTTTACGTAAATCGATCACAAAAATGTTGTGAACATATTCATAGCTTCCTTGATTTAATTGTCAGTCAAGCTCAATTTATTTAATACCAAATATTAAATGAAGCTTGATTAAATGAAAAACAAAAAATCTGATGTGCTCCATTCACATGACTTTCTCTACAACTCTGCAACAAATTATTGTTAAAAAGCTTATACTTCTATTTACTTCATGCTAATCAGAAAAAATCAGCAGAAATAGTCTTATTACTTGCTTCCTTGTAAGTAGAAGCGACATAAGGGAGTACTGTTGCTTAAAGTAATAGTAAAAAGTTGGTTGCTATGTGACTGAAGTTCCTTTGCTTGTATGAGCAGGAATTCTTAAATTCCTTTATGAGAAAAGTATGTTTTTTTAAAGCTGAAACCAATAACAAGGAATAATTAAAAAACGACCAACTCCACGAAACAAATGTATATAACATAAATTGTGTGTTTTAACGTGCTGTACATTTTTTGTGTGGTAAGTTTTTGTCCATCTCTTACGATTTAGCAGTTATGCAAAATTCCGTAAAATGCATCCAGAATAAAGTAGTCTTCAGAGGCTATTTCCAAAAAATCTAAGATATACATTTCTTTTGTCATAAAAGTATGCTAAACATACGGTATTGTAATCGTTAGTCATTTTAGAGAAAATCAAAATTTTCAAAAAATGTTCCATGTTAAGGTTAGTTTGGGGTTGGGGAATTTTTCTCAATATTTCTGTCGCATCTTTGGTAGATACTAAACTAAAATACCAACTTTGGTATTTTACAGACTTTTCGTTTTTGAGCTATCGTGTTCACGGACACACACACATGCAAACGGACCTTTCTCTGAAAATGCTTTTTATGGATACAGGGGACCCTAAAACGTATATTTCCGATGAAATCTCGGTATCGAGTTTTTGGGTGGAGTGCAATACTTCCTCTATACACCATGTACATAGTACGTGTAGAGAAAGTAAAAAGCACGTCTTAGCTCACCACGTCTTCCATAGCAGGTGAAGTCGCGACCCTCGACCAACAAGAAATGCGTTGCATTCCCTTTTGTTAATGTCCACCCTCGGGCAATGGAACTTCTAACCCCATCGGTTAATTGTCCTGCCCTAACGGTACCTTTTCATCCGGGCCGCTTGCCAAACCGTGGTAAACTCCGTCTTTTGCATTTCTGGACGTGTTTCAGATTTCTTTCCTGGCCATTTCAAATGAATATTTGTTGCTTCTTAATGTAATTTATATTTCCTACTGTCTTATCTATTGTCTCAATACGTGCTAGAGAAATTAAAAAAACTGATATGTTTAATTTACACGACTTCCTTACACCTCTGAAACATATTATTCTTAAAAAGCTTATTCTTCCATTACTTTCATGCTAATCGAGAAAAAAATTAGCAGAAATGGTCTTTTTACTTGTTACTCTTGCAATTAGAAGGGAAATAAGGGAAAACACTAGGCTATAGTGATAGTCAAATATTTTAAAAGCTGGTTGCCACAATGATTGAGGTGCCTTTGTATGGTGAGGAGTTGACAAAGTCCCGTATTAGAATAGTATAAGTATTGGTTTAGAGCTGAAACCATTAACAGGGAATATCTCAAAACGGTCAACTACACGAAAAAAAAAAAAAAAAAAAAACATAAATTGTGTGTTTTAACGAGCTCTACCAGTTTTGTATAGTAAGTTTTTGCCCAGCTCTTACGGTTTAACATTTATGCAAAATTCCTTAAAATGCCTATAGAATAAAGATGTCTTCAGAAGCTGTTCCCAAAAACTTCTAGATATACATGTTGCTTGTCATGTAAATATCTTTAGTATATGATATTTTTAATCAAAATCGTTAAGACATTTTTAAGAAATTCAAACATTTTGAACATTTTTCCACCTAAAGAGTAGTAGGGGGTGCGGGGATTTTCTTGAAAATTTTCGTGTCGAATCCTTGCAAGATACCAAACTTAAATGACAACTGTGGTATTTTAGTTTTTGAGCTGTATTGTCCATACACACACGCGCGCGCAGGCGCGGATCTTTTTGTAAAAATCTGATGTGTTCCATTCACGCACAACACGGACATTTTTCCAAAAATGTTTTTCTTTTATTCACGGGGATCCAAAACATATATTTCCGGTGAAATCTCGGTATCGAATTTATGGATGCATTACACTTTAAAAATTAGATTAATACAACTCTTCAATCTAGTATGGAAGGAAGGAAGAATACCAGAAGAATGGTGTACGGCCAACATAATAAACATACATGAGAAAGGAAGTAGAAATAATTGTGAATATTATAGAGGTATCTCTTTATTACCTACAGCATATAAGTTGTACTCTGCAATATTAAAAACATCGTGTATAGATGCTATTTTTACCATACAACAGATCTTAGAAAAAAGCTCTGAATACAACTTACAAAGCTGTTTGCTGTTTATAGACTATAACAAAGCATATGATAGAGTACAAAGAAATAAATTATGGGAGATCCTAGAACAATATAAAATAGCACCTAATTTGATTAATGCTATTAAATCATTATATAATAGAACAATAATACAAATTGATAAGGAAAGAGCACATGCTAATAAAGGACTAAGACAAGGATGTGGATTTTCACCAATATTATACGATTTACGAGGGTCATACTGAAAGTCATGAGCAACACTGTTTTACAATCTTAATATTTATTTTTAAGCCAAACCATATACATCATCATAATCTACAGACTTTCTTTCACTTTTCAACATAGTTTCCATTGTTTTGCACACATTTTTCCCATCGTTCTACAATTTTAAAATGCCCTTGTGATAGAACTCCGTTCCAGCTTCCCGCAGACCCTGACGCACTGCTTTCCGAATATCCTCCAGCGTCTCGTAGCGTTGGCCACGCATCTGCTCCTTCACAGAACCGAAAAGATGGTAGTCGGAGGGTGCCAAGTCGGGACTGTAGGGAGGATGTGGAAGAGTTTCCCACCCTAATGCCCTGATCTTCTCCATAGTGGCACGGGCAGTATGCGGACGCGCATTATCCTGTTGAAGGATGATCCTCTTTCCAGGGCGTTTATCACGCAAAGCCCGACGGAGCTTCAGAAGTGTCTTGATGTAGCGGGCAGAATTTATGGTTTGTCCAGGTTCAAGAAAGTCAACCAGAATGCATCCCAAAAGACACTTCCCATAACTTTTCCTACAGACTGCACTGTCTTCGCTTTCTTCTTCGATGGTGAGTTCAAGTGGTGCCATTCCATACTCTGACGTTTCGTTTCTGGCTCATAGTGATGGAACCAGCTCTCATCTCCAGTCACAATACACGTCAAAAATTCATCACCTTCATTATGAAATCTCTGAAGAAGGTTTTGTGCAATGGTTCTTCTCTGAAGTTTGTGGTCTTCAGTCAATAAACGGGGGACCCAACGGGCACAGGCCTTTCGATAACCCAAGATGTGGATCATTTCTTGCACTGCACTATGTCCTATTCCAAGTTGGGCAGCAATTTCATTCACAGTGAAACGCCTATCTCCTGTAATGAGCTCATCACCTCTTTCCTTGTTGCGTTCTGTAGAGGCAGTTCGAGGACGCCCGCTACGAGGCGCATTTTGCAGACTCGTGTTTCCATCTTTGAAATGTTTCACCCATCTTCTAACACTGCTGGCACCCATGCAGACACCTCCAAACGCACGTTGAAGTCTGAGATGAATTTCAGGAGCAGATTTTCCTTCTTTGACAAGGAATTCAATGACAGCGTGCTGTCGAAACGAAACATCAATGTCAGCCGTTTTTCAAACACCGTCTGTGGTCATGTGATAGAAGCTAATGACGTCACAACATGTCAGCATGTGGCTTAAAGTCTGTAGATTACGATCCTGCAATTCGTTTCGTTACATTGTTGAAATTTAAAATTTTACAATCGGTTGCTCGTGACTTTCAGTATGCCCCTCGTATATCTAAATAAGATAATTGCAGACTGGAGAACAAAATACAAACCAAAAGGTTTAGCTCTGAAGAATGCTAATACAGACACCATAGTGTTTGCAGATGATGAAGTGCTACTAGCAGAAAATGAAATAGAATTACAAAAAGCAGTCAAACATTTAAATGAAATAGGAAAAGAATATAATATGAACATTTCTGGAAAGAAAACGAAAGCAATGGCAATGGTCGGAAGAGAACAAAAGAGAATACAAATAGTTATAGACGATGATATTATTGAGCAAGTATCAACATTTAAATACTTAGGGTCGAAAATATCAATTGGGAACACAAAAGCAGATATCGACGAGAATATGGAGACCTATAACAAATTAAATGGTTGCATAAAAAGACACTTCGGCCAAGCATAAGAAGAGAAGTGAGACCAAGACTACATAATATTGTCTCAAAACGAGCATTAAAGTGCGCTTGCGAAACCTGGGTCCTGGGATCCAGAGTAGAAGCAGCTCAGATGAGGTTCTTACGACCACCACTGGGAGTCACAGATATAAGAGCAAGACTTATGGAAGAAAATATGTTTGAAGAGAGGCAACGCTACCAGAAGGAATGGAAGGACCATGTTTTAAGGATGCCCCGCTCGAGATATCCTCAGCAAGCACTGTTTTATCAAGAGGAAATATTGGAAGACAATTAAAAAGATGAAGTGATGAGTTTGTGTAGCCTCGGAACAGGTCTTTGGCCTAATCCTTGTTGGGAAGAAGAAGAAGAAGAAGACACTTTCTCAATACATTATGTACATAGTACATAGAGAAAGTAAAACTACTTTTAGGGGGGCTTGGAGTACCTCAAAACATACATATCCGGTGAAATTGTGATTTCGAAATTTTGGGTAGAATTCAATACCTTCTCTAGCAATGCACATTGTACATACGTGCTAGAGAAAGTAAAAAATTGCAGTCCAATATATGAGACAGTTTATGGGATACTGGGTCATGAATTTAGCAAATTTAACATGGACTGTATAGCGGTTTTTTCATCACTCATTCAGAACTACAGAATTTGTAAAAATCACAAGCTGATCCCCTTAATTTGCAGTACCTACAGAGATTGGAGGAAATTCCCCAAAAGCGGCAGCGAAGTACATTGTTGTTTGGAAGTTTAAAAGCATTTGCTGTAACACTGGATAAGAATTTATTACAAAAGTGATTCAGAGAAACTCAGCTGCATGCTTTTCTCGTCTGTGAGAAGTTGCAGTGAGGGGGTAAAAGTGGAAAACTTCCCCTCTTGCAAGTGAAGTCTGAAGCCGAAGCGCTGGGCATCTGATAAGATAACCAACTTGGTCTGTGGAAACAAGGAGAGCAAGCAAAATTGCGAATAATGCGGAAATGCTGCCTTTTGTCGTCCCTGGGGACGGTCTTCGACTTCTGTAGCCTCCCTCCAGGGCTACCAGACCCTTCAAAGACCTTTGCTCTACCTTAATTTATTAGTTTAACGATATCTTGCAATCTGACTTGCAAACATTCATAACGGCTGCAAATCTACTGAATACGATTTTAATTTATTTGTACAACTGAAAACAGAATCGAAGAAAGTAAATAAGTTGATATCAGGCAGGAAGTTAAACAGTAGCTTTAGTAGTATTCTCTTTTCTCTTCTCTTCTGTTCTCTCTTCTGTTCTGTTCTCTCTTCTGTTCTGTTCTCTCTTCTGTTCTGTTCTCTCTTCTGTTCTCTCTTCTCTTCTCTTCTGTTCTCTCTTCTGTTCTCTCTTCTCTTCTGTTCTCATCTCCTTCTCTTCTGTTCTCTTTTCTCTTCTCCTTCTCTTCTGTTCTCTTATCTCTTCTGTTCTCTTATCTCTTCTGTTCTCTTATCTCTTCTGTTCTCTTTTCTCTTTTTTCTCTTCTCTTCTCTCCTCTTTTCTCTTCTCTTCTCTTCTCTCCTCTTTTCTCTTCTCTTCTCTTCTCTCCTCTTTTCTCTTCTCTTCTCTCCTCTTTTCTCTTCTCTCCTCTTTTCTCTTCTCTCCTCTTTTCTCTTCTCTCCTCTTTTCTCTTCTCTTCTCTTCTCTCCTCTTTTCTCTTCTCTTCTCTCCTCTTTTCTCTTCTCTTCTCTCCTCTTTTCTCTTCTCTTCTCTCCTCTTCTGTTCTCTTTTCTCTTCTCTTCTCTCCTCTCTCCTCTTCTGTTCTCTTTTCTCTTCTCTTCTCTCCTCTCTTCTCTTCTGTTCTCTTTTCTCTTTTCTTCTCTCCTCTTCTGTTCTCTTTTCTTCTCTCCTCTTCTGTTCTCTTTTCTCTTCTCTGCTCTTTTCTCTGCTCTTTTCACTTTGCTCTTCTCTTCTGTTCTCTCCTCTATATTCGTCCGAAACCTAAAGACATCCTTCTTTGATCCAGCAAGAGGTGGACATCCAATTCTCTTATCAACACTTATTTTGATTTTTTGGACATCCTGAAGTTTAGATTTTAATTCTTCCAGAATTCGGAATAATTTCCCATGTAATTTCTCATGAAAGAGGAAAAAATGATATCAGGATATTTAATAGTAGCTTTAGTAGCATTCTCACTCTCTCATGTGTGTGTCTCTGCCTTTCTACTTGTGTTTCTCTCTCTCTCTCATGTGTATGTCTCTGCCTTTCTACTTGTTTCTCTCTCTCACTCTCTCATGTGTATGTCTCTGCCTTTCTACTTGTGTCACTCTCTCTCTCTCTCACTCACTCTCTCTCATGTGTGTGTCTCTGCCTTTCTACTTGTTTCTCTCTCTCACTCTCTCATGTGTATGTCTCTGCCTTTCTACTTGTGTCACTCTCTCTCTCACTCTCTCTCTCTCATGTGTGTGTCTCTGCCTTTCTACTTGTTTCTCTCTCTCACTCTCTCATGTGTATGTCTCTGCCTTTCTACTTGTGTCACTCTCTCTCTCACTCTCTCTCTCTCATGTGTGTATCTCTGCCTTTCTACTTGTGTCACTCTCTCTCTCACTCTCTCTCTCTCATGTGTGTATCTCTGCCTTTCTACTTGTTTCTCTCTCTCACTCTCTCATGTGTATGTCTCTGCCTTTCTACTTGTGTTTCTCTCTCTCTCACTCTCTCATGTGTATGTCTCTGCCTTTCTACTTGTGTCACTCTCTCTCTCACTCTCTCACTCTCTCTCTCTCATGTGTGTTCTCTGCCTTTCTACTTGTGTTTCACTCTCTCTCATGTGTATGTCTCTGCCTTTCTACTTGTGTCACTCTCTCTCTCACTCTCTCTCTCTCATGTGTGTATCTCTGCCTTTCTACTTGTTTCTCTCTCTCACTCTCTCATGTGTATGTCTCTGCCTTTCTACTTGTGTTTCTCTCTCTCTCACTCTCTCATGTGTGTGTCTCTGCCTTTCTACTTGTGTCACTCTCTCTCTCACTCTCTCACTCTCTCTCTCTCATGTGTATGTCTCTGCCTTTCTACTTGTGTCACTCTCTCTCTCACTCTCTCACTCTCTCTCTCTCTCATGTGTGTGTCTCTGCCTTTCTACTTGTGTTTCTCTCTCATGTGTGTGTCTCTGCCTTTCTACTTGTGTCACTCTCTCTCTCACTCTCTCACTCTCTCTCTCATGTGTATGTCTCTGCCTTTCTACTTGTGTCACTCTCTCTCTCACTCTCTCTCTCTCTCATGTGTGTGTCTCTGCCTTTCTACTTGTGTTTCTCTCTCTCTCATGTGTGTTCTCTGCCTTTCTACTTGTGTTTCTCTCTCTCTCATGTGTGTGTCTCTGCCTTTTTACTTGTGTTTCACTCTCTCTCATGTGTGTTCTCTGCCTTTCTACTTGTGTTTCACTCTCTCTCATGTGTGTTCTCTGCCTTTCTACTTGTGTTTCTCTCTCTCTCTCATGTGTGTGTCTCTGCCTTTTTACTTGTGTTTCACTCTCTCTCATGTGTGTTCTCTGCCTTTCTACTTGTGTTTCTCTCTCTCTCATGTGTGTTCTCTGCCTTTCTACTTGTGTTTCTCTCTCTCACTCTCTCATGTGTGTTCTCTGCCTTTCTACTTGTGTTTCTCTCACTATATATAGTTTTAAGTTGAGGCCGAACAGTATCTCCAAAACTAAGCGCTGTAGAAAGAAATATCTTGAAAAGCTTGCTTAATATTAAGGTGGAAAATAAATGCCGTTTGTCGTGTTTTAAATGAAGGACGTTTTAATGGTCATTTTAGGGTCAAAAAACGGAATTTTTAGATAAAGGTCAGTTTATGTGGACAGCATGGCTCAAAAATGAAAAGTCATTACATACCAAACTTGGTATTTTAAGTTTAGTATCTCTCAAGGATGCCACACGAACATTTTCAAGAAAATTAAAGATATTTACGATATTTCGTACATGAAAAATAAAATGTATATCTTGAATTTCCTGGGAATAACATCTGAGGACCACTTTATTCTGGTTGAATTTTGTATAACTGATAAACTGTAAGAAATAGACAAAATCTTACAATATAAACAATGCAGATCTCGTTAAAACACTTACCAAGAAATAATTTGACTGCCCATCTTGTTTATTTATTATACTGACATTTTTTACTCTATAATTTGTCATGTGCTATTTTTGTAGATGATAAATAAGCTTGTTAACGATACTCTCTTACAGAGATGTAGAAAAAGTCATGTAAATAGAACACTTTTTTTTTTTTAATGTTTCGGAAACGGTCTGTGAGGACTTCTTCATTACGAATGACGCTTCTGTTTACACGAAATCTCATAACACAATAAATGTAGATCTGGTTAAATTATCAATTTATGTTAAAATAATTTAATTGTAACCTTAACTTTTCCAAGACAATCTTTTGAATTCGTTTGCATTTTCAAATACATTTCCAAATAGTCGCATTTTTGTTCTCTGGTTGTGAAAAGATTCCGGATTTCAATGCCCTCATGTACTAAAGTGCGTTTTAAAAATCCATCGCTGTAGCTCACTGTATTCTTACTATACCTACAAAAAAGAAATAAATAAATGCTTAGACTAATGAAAGTGTATCTCGGTTAACAATATGAATATAGAATATATATTTTAAAAGACTCAGGGCCTTCTAAGTACAATAAAATAAGGCTAAAGTGACTGGCAAATATTCCTAAAAGTCGGTTGGTATATGTAACAATTGCAATTCGATTCGCCTTACACGGCCAGGAGTAAAACTAAAGAGATGAAACAAAAGATGACCATCCGTTTGAGAAAAGTTTAGGTAGCTTAAAATTGAAACAGAGGAATTCCTTGGAAACGGTTAACTCTACAAAAATGTATATGAGATAAACTATCTTCTTTAGCGAAATGTATATTTTTTGGATACTAGTTAGTTTTTGCTTATTGTTACAATTCACCGATTTTGCAACAGTCATCCAGAATTAAGAGGTCTTCAGTGGCTATTCCTAGAAAATTCAAAATATATATTTTGCCATGTAAATATATTTTGCATATGGTATTTTAATCAAAACTGTTAGGGCCATGTTTGAAAACACGGTAAATTGCGATAAGGAAATTTTCTTAAAAATCTTCGTGTCGCGCCCTTGGAAGATACTAAACTTAAATACCAAAGTTGGTTCTTAACGGTATTTTCGTTTTTGAGCTATGCTGTCCAAATACACACATGCAAGATCTTTTTCTATGTTTTTATTATTATTATTATTATTATTATTATTATTATTATTATTATTATTATTCCTGGAGTCTCAAAACGGTTATCTTCGGTCAGATTTCGTTTATAAAATGTAAAAACTGAGCACTTACCTTAAAAGTTGTGGCCAATAACTCATATTTTTACTTTCTCTACACATAATATGTGCATAGTGTAAACAGAAGGTATTGCACTCCACCCAAAAATTCGATGCCGAGATTACACCGGAAATATATGTTTTAGGGTCCCCTCTATCCAAAAAAAAGCATTTTCAGAAAAAGGTCCGTGTGTGTATGTGTGTGTCCGTGAGTCTGTGAACACGATAACTCGAAAACGAAAAGTAGGTAAAATACCATCCTTCCAGGGATGCAACACGAAGATTTTGAGAATAATCCCACCCTCCCCTAACTACCCTTTACATGGAACTTTTTTCGAAAATATTGATTTTCACAGAAATTGCTCTAACGATTTTGATAAAAACAACATATATTAAAGATATTTGCCTGGTAAATAAAATGTATATCTTGAATTTTCTGGGAATAGCCTCTGAAGACTACTTTATTCTGGATGAATTTTACAAAATTTTGCATAACTGCTAAACCGTAAGAGATGGACAAAAACTTACCACATAAAAAATGTAGAGCACGTAAAAACACACAATTTATACTATACACATTTGTTTTTCGTGGAGCTGATAGTTTTTTAGATATTCCTTGTTTCTTGGTTTCAGCATTGAAAAACTTATACTTTTTCCATACAGGAATTTCTCAACTCCTAGACATAAAAACAAAAGAACTTCAGTCACATAGCAACTAGCTTATGAAGATCAATTTAACTTATGTTACTTCCTTATTTCTCTTCTACTTACAAGGAAGCAAGTAATAGGGCTATTTCTGCTAACTTTTTATCTAGATTAGCATGAAGTAAATAGAAGCATAAGCTTTTTAAAAATAAATCTTTGTATAGATGTAGAGAAAGTTATGTGAATGGAACACATCAGATTTTTCTGTTCACCCTTGGAATCTTATTATCGCTGTAATAAATTATAGAGCAGAAAATATTAAATCCATAAAAGAAGTAGTTTTTCAATTTAACATTAAAATAGGTCATGTAGAAAATACGTATAAAAATCCGATATGTACCATTCACATGACTTTCTCTATATCCCTGCAACAAATTATTCTTAAAAAGCTTATACTTCTATTTACTTTATGCTAATCAGGAAAAATGAGCAGAAATAGTCTTATTACTTGCTTCCTTGTAAGTAGAAGCGAAATAAGGGACTACCATAGGTTAAAGTGATAATCAAAAGCTGGTTGCTATGTCAATGAAGTACCTTTGTTTATATGGATAGGAGTTGACAAGTTCCTGTATGAGAAAAGTGTGTTTTTTATAGCCGAAACCAAAAATAAGGAATGTCTCAAAAACGACGAAGTCCACGAAAAAATGTATAGAGCATAAATTGTGTGTTTTAACGTGCTCTACATTTTTGTGTAGTAAGTTTTTGTCCATCTCTTACGGTTTAGCAGTTATTCAAAATTCAGTAAAATTCATCCAGATTAAACTACTCTTCAGAGGCTATTCCCAGAAAATTCAAGATATACATTTTATTTGTCATGTAAATATCTTTAATATACGAAATTTTAATCAAAATCGTTATAGCCATTTTTGAGAAAATCAAAAAATTTGAAAAAAGTTCCATGTAAAGGATAGTTGGGGTGGGGGGATTTTTCTCAATCTTCGTGTCGCATCCCTGGAAGATACAAACTTAAATACCAGGTTTGGTATTTTACTGACTTTTCGTTTTTGAGTTATCGTGTTCACGGACACACACACACACACACACACACACACACACACACACACACACACACGGACCTTTTTGTGAAATTGCTTTTTTTTTTTTGGATATTGGGGACCCTAAACCATATTGCCGGTGAAATCTCGGTATTGAATTTTTGGGTGGAGTGCAATAGCTTCTCTATACACTATGTACATAGTGCGTGTAGAGAAAGTAAAAATGTGTAGGAAGATGTGAGAATTAAAGAAGCAGGTATCCATGACTGCACTGCAGTATTCACTTATACTGGCCACTGCCACCAAGCAGCTTACAACACGGAATTCCAATACTCATGCTAATTGATTTATCGCCAGCTTGTCTTCTGAACTCTGTTGCACCCATACAAGATCCCTTTTCTCTGCTGCTTATAACCTGACATGATTTCTTGCTTGACGCACTTACCAGCTGTCGACATACACTACAAACGTGGTCGTATTTAACCTCAATATCCAACAATAATGTTAAAGTATTGTCCATAGTCTAACCCATTCGTATTTGAGTCCTTTACAATTATACTTCCTCCACTATGTACACAGAGCACAAATAGTAATAGACATCGAATTTATGATTGTCTGTAAGGGCATTTATAGAGCGTGTCTTCTGATATGATATAAAATGTGTCTTAACGAGATCTACATTTTTGTACTGTGCGTATTTTTCTATCTCTTACGGTTTACCAGTTATTGAAAATTAAGAAAAATTCATCCAGCGTAAAGAGATCTTCAGAGACTATTTACCAAAAATTCAAGATATACATTCTATTTGCCATGTAAATATCTTAAATGTAACAGATTTTAATGAAAAAATCTTTAAGCCATTTTTGAGAAAAACAAAGTGTTTGAAACGTTTTTCACGCAGTAAAGGGTAGTTGGAGAGAGGGGGTTTCATGAAAATCTTCGTGTCGATACTAAACTTAAATATCAAGTTTGTTATTTAACGTATTTTTCGTTTTTGAGCTATGCTGAAAACACACACACGTACATTTTTCAAAAAAAATTTTTTTTGAAATATTGGTATCAAATTTTTGGGTGCAATGTAATACCTGCTCTATACACTATATGCAGAGTATGTGTAGAGAAATTAAAAATTTGATATTAATGTTTACTTTCTCTAGCCACGTATGTACAGTGTACATAGGGATAGAGAAGTATTGTATTCAACTCAAAAATTCGATACCGAGATTTCAACGGAAATACATGTTTTAGGACCCCCTGAATCCAAAAAAAGCATTTCCAGAAAAAGGCCCGTCTAGTATTTAAGTTCAGTATCTTCCAGGGATGCGACACGAAGATTTTGAGAAAAATCCCCCACCCCAAACTACCCTTGACAGGGAACTTTTTTTCGAAAATTTAGATTTTTTAAAAATGGCTCTAACGATTTTGATTAATATATCGAATATTAAAGATATTTACCTGACAAATAAAATGTATATCTTGAATTTTCTGGTAATAACTTCTAAAGACCTGTTTATTCTGGATGAATTTTGCTTAATTTGGCATAACTGCTAAACCGTAAGAGATAGACTAAAACTTACTGTACAAAAAATGTAGGCCTTTTTAAAACACGCATCTTACGTCATGTACATTTTTTTCGTGGAGCTTACCGTTTTCGAGGTATTCATTGTTATTAGTTTCAGTTGTGAAGCAGGTACTTATACTTTTCTCAGACGGGAGTGTCCGTTTTTCTTTTTTTCTACTCCTGGCCAACAAAAGAAGGGATTTGTAATGACAATCGCATAACGACAGCTTTTAAAACATTTGACTATTGATTTAGCCTAGTGTATTCCCTTATTTTCTTCCTACTTATACGGAACTAAGTAACAAGAACATTGTGCTAATGAGTACCTCGATTAGCAAGGTGCGGAAAGAAGAAGAATCTTATGTAAGAAGTTTGTAGAACGGCTAGAGAAAGTCATGTGAGTAACACATCAGATGTTTAATAATTTTAATCAATTTTATAAAATGTTCAGTGTTTGTATCCGTGTGCAAACAGCATAATCATAAAAAAAAATCTAATGTGTTCCATTCACATGACTTTCTCTACATCTCTGCAACAAATTAAGTATAAGTTTTTCAAAGCTGAAACCAAAAACAAGGAATATCTCAAAAACGATCAACACCACCAAAAAAAATGTTATAGCATACAATGTGTGTTTTAACGTGCTCTGCATTTTCTATCTGGCAAGTTTTTGTCTATATTTTACGGTTTAGCAGTTATGCAAAACTCCGTAAAATTCATCAAGAGTCTTGAGAGGCTATCCCCCAGAAAATTTAAATATACACTTTATTTGTCGGGTAAATATCTTTAATATAAGGTATTTTAATCAAAATCGTTGGAGCCATTTTTGAGGAAATCAGAATTTTCGAAAAAAGTTCCATGTAAATAGTAGTTGGGGTTGGGGGGGGGGGTTCTCAAAATCTTCTTGTTACATCCTTGGAAGATACCAAACTTAAATACGAAGTTTGGTATTTAACGGTCTTTTCGTTTTTGAGCTATGCTGTCCCCACCCACACAAACACACACGCACACACATATACATAATACGTATAGAGAAAGTAAAAAAGAAAAGTTGTTTAATACCAAACTTTGTATTTAAGTTCAGTATCTTTCAAGGGCGCAATATGAAGATAATACCAATACCAAACTTTAATTTACATAGAAGAATTCTTTGAATGTTTGTTTTCTCAAAAATGGCTAAAGGATTTTGATGAAAATACACTATATTAAGGATATTCCCATAAATTGAAATCTAGATATATGTTTAATTTTCTGGAAATTACCTCTGGAGCCCTCTTCATTCTGCATGTGGATGTTATATATTAGAATTGTTTTCAACCTGGTGATGCAAGAAAAATGGAATATTTCAACGCAATCACGTAGCGGGAAGCTCTTAAAATATTCTACTATTGCATCATAGCGTATTCCCTTGTACGTACAATAACATATGTAAAAAACCGTTTCTACTAATTTTTACCTGGATTAACATGAAGAAAATGGGAAAAGTCTTATGTTTTCAATTCAAATTACTTTCTCTACTTGTTCTGTACACAAATATATTATTTTACCTACTTCATACTAATCGAGATAAATATTAACAGAACTGCTCTTTGTACTTTATTCCTTATAAATAGATGGAAAAATAAGTCAAGGACAAAGTGACTTCAAATCTTTTACAACCTTTGTTATGTGATAACTTTGGAATTCGGCTAGCAGTAAATCAAAAAAGAAACAAATGAATACTTTCTGTCTGGAAAAAGTGAAAGTGATTGAAAATTGAGAATAACAAGAAATATCTTGGAAATTATTAATTCCATAAGTTCTCCAGAATGGAGAGGCTTTTAAATACTACTGCCCACAAAATTCAAGATATACGCTTAATTTTCTATGTAAATAACTTTAACCTTTGGCATTTTAACGAAAAAAAATTGGAAATTTTATTCGAAAAGGTTGGTATTTAATCGATTTTTCGTTTTTGAGTTATGTTTTTCGCAGACAATGACACATACACTGACCTTTTCCTAAAAAAAATATATTCTGGTGACCTCAAAACATGTATTTCCGGTGTAATCCCTTTAGCGAGTTTTTAGGTGAAACGGAGTACCTTCTGTACCCACTATGAAAATTGTACAGCTCTGCCACAGAAAGTAAATAGGCTTTGATGAGATTTGCTTGATTAAACATAGAAAAATAAGCTATAGTGTGTTAACAGAAGTGTTGTGATACTAATTTATCGCATAATATTCTATATTCTATGTACTATAGAATATTATTCATTTGCTTATTGGTGGTGAAGTGAAGTGTGCGCCAATAATGGGACCTACCTCCTTGGTAGCGTGTCTGCTTCACAATGAAAAGGTTCCAAGTTCGAATCTTGGTTAGGGTTTCCCTTAACCTCAAAAGATAAAATGAGCTCTAGGGACTCCGGGCCCATTTGAGCATCATTTTAACAATTTTGCCCGTTCAGACTCCAATATGATCTAACTGGTTAAAGGATGTTAAACTTCAACAGAAGTAAGAATAACGAGTAATAATATTTTTCGTCCATGCGCCAATTTGCTTTCAAGATAGTCGATCAGAACTGTAATTCGAATTTCTGGTGCTAATAATAAAGTTTGAGATGAAATATCCTGTATCAGTTCACAATATCAGTATATAACGGGGATTACGTAAATAAAAATTAGTTTTTTTTTTTTGAGAATTCATGGTAAGTGCACTAGTTTCTGGCTTAGGTACATTAACATATACTTATGTAGAGCTTTTATTATTATATTTTTTTCATCTTAAGCCTGTGTTATGGATCAGCCATTAATCCAGCACTGTTAAAGCTACACAGCTCCATTTGCTGCTATTTACTTTTATTCTTCTTCCGGAGCAGCGCCCTCAGGTAATGAAAACGGATGAGGCACGCCGTTGTGTTTCTGACATTTTCTCACCAGAACTTTTTGTTATTGTTTTCTCTAAAGTTATCCCTGTCATTGCCTCAGCGTGCAACAGACATTAATTAAGAACGTAATATCTTACGTCTAATGCTGCAGCCCTAAAATTGCTGTGTTCTACTTTCTCTCCTAGCTATATAAAAACTACAACGGCACATTGCATATTATTA
This sequence comes from Hymenopus coronatus, assembly GCA_030762935.1. Classification (NCBI taxonomy): domain Eukaryota; kingdom Metazoa; phylum Arthropoda; class Insecta; order Mantodea; family Hymenopodidae; genus Hymenopus; species Hymenopus coronatus. The sequence continues at coordinate 19,757,402 of CM060893.1, forward strand.
TTATTATTATTATTATTATTATTATTATTATTGGATTGTTTTTTCATACACGCCATGTGTAGGACAGGAGTTGGATAGGTTAAAGTCAGACTGAAGAATTCAATGCCATAGCCAGTCGCTCTGCCACTGAGCTACCATGGCAACATGCCGGCATAACATTAAATTTCTCAACTGACACGCATGTTTCCTGGTAAACCACAAGGTGATCTCAAATTATTTTGAGATGACAACCCCGATGGAGACTTACAATGTTGTAAGTACTTAAGTCTCAGGATAATATAGCCAACTATTATCGTCAATTGGTATTGGGTTGTTTTTTCACATAAGCCGCGTGTAAGACAGGAGTTGGATAGTTAGTCAAACTGAAATATTATTATACTTGTTATTAATAGAAGTGGTAGTGAGATTTTAAAGTATATAATAAAAGTTAGAATTAATAAGTGGAGATTCAATAATAATAATAATTAATAATAGAAATAATAATAATGATAACAGTAAAGGCTAGACAACGAGGGGGGCATCTCACGTAGTGCAACCTATAGAGATTTTTTTTTTGCGCTAGCACCTCCAAGGAGGAAGGGATGAAGTATGGAGGCCATAGTTGCAGGCAGACTGGCTGTAAAGACGCGCGGAAGTCCTTAACTGAGTGGTTAAAAGTTCATTATTCCGGCGCCAGATCCGCTATGAAGCCGCCAACACCACTGGTTCCGGATTTCGACAAACAACAATCCAACATCGAGAACAGCATTTACCTACGATGTGTATGCATCCGCACCATCCGCCGTCACTGCCACACATCACGAGCCAAGAGGCACGCCTAAAAGATGAAAAAGGAATGGTATGAAAAGAAATGATGGAAAGAAATCGCAGAGAATAAGCACATCGTCCGCCAAAGGACAAGTGCTTATTAAGTGTATATTAAGATGTAGATATATTTATCTAAACCGACAGTGTGGTAAAGCTATAAAAGAATACGCTAAGAAAGTTGTCACATCGCAATAAAAGGTTCAGGTACACTTTCTCACCTTGGCAAGATATTACATGCCATATAAGAGGTAAAGCTATTTACTTAACCTATAAACATAGTTATATATTTAAAAAAAAATCTGATGTGTTACATTCACATGAATTTCTCAACATCTCTGCAACAAATTATTGTTAAAAAGTTTATGCTTCTATTTACTTCATTTCAACCGAGAAAAAAAAAAGCAGAAATAGTTTTATTACTTGCTTCCTTGTAAGTAGAAGGGAAATAAGGGAGTACTATAAGCTAAACTAATAATAAAAATCTGGTTGCTATGTGACTGAAGTTCCTTTGTTTGTATGGACAGGAGTTGACAAGTTCCTGTATGAGAAAAGTATAATGGTTTAAAGCTGAAACCAAAAACAAGGAATATCTGAAAAACGATCAACTCTACGAAAAAAATGTATACAACATACATTGTGTGTTTTAATGTGCTCTACATTTTCGTGTGGTAAGTTTTGATCCATCTCTTACGGTTTAGCAGTTATGCAAAATACCCTAAAATTCATCCAGAATAAAGTAGTCTACAAAGGCTATTCCCAGAAAATTCAAGATATGCATTTTATTTGTCAGGTAAATATCTTTGAAAATCGTTAGAGCCATTTGTAAGAAAATGTTGGTTTGAAAATGCTGCCCTCCTAGCCACGTCTTCAGTTCAGGGAAACTGTGAAAGTCGCTGGGTGCCAGGTCAGGACTGTACGGCGGATAATCGAAAATGTCTCATTGAAATTGTTCAAGGAGCCCATGGGTTGTGCCAGCAGTGTGTGGACGAGCGTTGTCATGGATCAACACAATTCCTGAAGTCAGTATTCCTCTTCGTTTGTTTTATGACATTTGCGGAGAGCCATTCAAAACAAGATCTTCAAAACAACGTCAATGCTTATTTGAAATCATTGGCGGCAACATTTTTTGAAGCGGGTACTGCATGGCTTGTGCACAGGTACGATAAATATCTCAATCTTTTCGGTGATTGTGTTGAAAAGTAAGCATAACTGCATAAAGCTTGTAATAATAAAATAATTATTTTCTATGAACTTTTCTTTTATTTATTGCCTATCGGAGGTTGAAAAAACGGCCTTTGTATTTGGATGTCAGTTAATTTTTGTTTTACACTGAGCACATAGCTGCACGCATTGTTCAGGAGGTCCCAAAACATGTCATTTTATTGAAACACTACGAGCTACTCTACGACTGCTGGCCAGGCTTTCGGAGACCCTGGCCGATGATCCCGGAGCGCTGGAGAACGTTTTTAAATTTTTATCCAAAGTTCCATATGCTTTAAGTATCTTGTTTTATTTTGATTTTATGGGATTTGTTGCAGATATATACGAGTTTTTTTTTAACCTTTTATTCCTTTTAGACACCATTGCTTTATGTTCCCTTTTGATTTAGTTAATTTGTGTGATGGTTTTATCGCCAGCTCTGGATTCGAGGATGGACGATTATTTTATCTTGGTTTTGTTTTTATACTGCTTTTTACTTTTTCTATACGTTCTATGTCCATAGTGTATAAATGTCCGTGTGTGTGTCGGTCTGTGTGTGTGTGTTTCTGTGGGCAGCATAGCTCAAAATTTAAAAGACCGTTAAAACCAAACTTGGTATTTAAGTTTGGTATATCTTCCAAGGCTGCGACACGGACATTTTGATAAAAATCCCCCTACCACAAAATAAATGGAAAAAAAATCGAAATTTTTTAATTTCTTAAAAATGGCTCTAACGATTTTGATTAAAATCTCGTATATTTAAGATATTTACTTGACAAATAAAGTGTATATCTTGAATCTTCTGGAAATAACCTCTGAAGACTATTTTATTCTTGATGAATTTTACGAATTTTTGCATAACTGCTAAACTGTAAGAGATGGACAAAAACCTACCACACAGAAAATGTAGAGCACATTAAAACACACAATTTATGTTATATACATTTTTTCGTGGAGTTGATCATTTCTTAGATATTCCTTACTTTTAAATTCATCTTTAAAATATTACGCATTTCTTATATAGAAATTTGTGAACTTGTGTCCATACAACAAAAAAACTTCAGTCACTTGACTATCACTTTTATCTATAGTACTCCCTTATTTCGCTCCTACTTCCAAGGAAATAAGTAATAAGACTATTCCTGCTAAGTTTTTCTCGATTAGCATGAAGTAAATAGAAGTATAAACTTTTTAACAATAATTTGTTGCAGAGGTGTAGAGAAAGTCGTGTGAATGGAGCACATCAGATGTTTTTTTTTTTTTGTTTTTTTTTTGTTCAGGTTTCAGAGAAATTTAAGATTGCTCTACTTGACTTACTATCTTGAGTATTTTATAATTCAACATCTTTATTAGTGATAAATTCAATGGCTGCTAAAAGCCAAGCTATAATGGATTATATAGTCAGGTCAGTGATGCTATGGGCCCTCTTGATGGGCAATTCAAATGCTTTAACTGAGTTACCCAAAGCAATGAATGTTTGCAAAAATGACAATTTCTGTACCAGAAAGCTATTTAAAACTTTAATGCACTATGTAACTTGTGGTAGAAGTACTTATTATCCATTTCTCTGAGGGCCCACAAAGAAGAAACATGGAGACAAGCCAACAAAAAAAGTGCTTTCTTGGAATTATACCAAGAGCATTTGAAAAGTTCTCAAGAATGAAACACAAAACGATGCCGTGTCATCGATGACTTCCTTGGCATCAATATGCTTAGCCCAGTTGTGCTCCATGACCTTTATTTTATCTCGGAAGTCAGAGTGGGATAGGACGTTTTCAGAAGTAACTCTGTACCGATTTAATGAGGATATTGTACCTAGTCCCACAAGAAAACACTCTTGGAAGAGAGAGATGAGGTGAGAGGAGACATCGGGTGGTCGGAATCAAGAGTCATGGCACAGCGAAAAAAGAAATGGCGTGTTATTTATGGACGCTTTTTAACTGCTGTGGTTCTCAGCGTCCCATTCCAAATTGGGCGTGAAAGACTGCTTAATTTTGCTCAAGGACCTCTCTTTCAGGCTTGAGGGTCTTTTACGTATCTACGACACGGGACCACCGGCTTTACTTCCCTTCCGAAGGAACGAAAAAATCCATCCTCCTCTGCCGGGTTTGAACCCGTGACCTTGGCACAGCAAAGATAGGTTCCCAGTAGTATTTATATTGAGACGCGCCTGCGGTCAGACAAGCACGCCAAGGACCCTCCCCCACTAGAGAATCCAAAGCCCCTCAAGGGGGCAATCCTTATAAATAAATCGGCAACCTGCCGAGGGTCTAGGAATGGAGAAAATTTCATACAGTACCCACGCTGCAACGTAACACCATCGTCGACACTTACAACCCTAAAACAGAGCAAACTGGATGGAGGATGGATGAAACAATTAACGGAAATACGAGGTACGTCCAGAAAGTAAGCTCCGTTTCAATTTATCTCCGCTGCAGCGCTGCGATCGCAGTTCCGCACATGCGCGGTAGACGCTCTGTATCAAGGAGAAGAAACGTGCGCCATTTTGAGATCGCTGTCAGCCACATACACTTTGTTGTGCTTGTTTACAATGTCGGTGTTGATTGAAAATCCCTCCGCTTGTGAAATCAGATCTGTAATTCTTTTTCTGAATGCTAGGAAAGTGAAACCAATTGAAATTTATCGGCAAATTTGTGAAGTTTACGGACAAACTGCAATGAGTGATTCAATGGTGAGAAGATGGGTCCGACAGTTCAATGAAGGACGTAGTGAAGTGCACGATGAAGAACGAAGTGGGCGTCCATCTTTGGTTACAGAAGAACTGGTTCAGGCGATTGATGACAAGATCCAGGAAAACCGCAAGTTTACAATTAGTGCTCTCGCTATGGAAATTCCCCAAAGCTCACGATCACTAATTCCTGAAATTGTTACCGAAAAACTGAAATTTCGTGAACTTCGCTCACATTGGGTACCAAAGATTCTTACTGAGCAACAGGCGGCAAACTTCTATGAAGATATACAAAAACTTGTGCGTGCAAAATTTCGGCAGTTATGTGGAAAAGTAGTTTGAGTTGTAGAATTTTGTGCAATAAATAATTATTCTTTATCTGTACACAACTTAATTTTATTACCAAACGGATCTTACTTTCTGGACAGGAAATCAGGGAGATGAGAGAACCACTCCAGCATTTGCCTGACTACCGGAGAAACCCAGAAAAAGTCCTTGGTTCAAAGTGGGTGCAGCGCACCTCACTCGGTCAGAAGTCACATTAGTCCAGGCTTTGAAAATACACCTCAGTTGATTCATTAAGTACTACATCGGGCAAATATTTCTCCCCATAAAGGAGCTTTTCCAGAACAGATGGAAGTCTGATGGAGCCAAGTCTGGTGATTAAAATAATTGTAGAAAAAAAAACACACCAAATCAGGAAGGTAATCAGTTAACTACACACCCTTGAAATCCAAGACAAGGGATACGATATCTCGGTCGATTTCACACATTTCGCCATTTTAGCGGTACAAAATCTTGGTGCTTCCATTTCTTAGGGTTTCATTTCGTTTCAGATGTGTATAATTGTACTCAAGCTTCACTGTTTGTTACAAATTGAGTACAAAGTGAAAATTAAATCATTTAGATCTTTCCTCAAAATGTATTCTTTAATTTGCTTTTGATCGGGAGTTGCTAGACTTGGCATCATCTTGTCATGTTCACTTCTATTCTCAAAATGTGAAATACAGTTACTCTGATATGCCAGCAATTTCAGTCGGCGTTCCCGCAGAAACCTGCTCATATACTTATTAATTATTTGTTGTCCTAATGGATTTCTGTCTTCCGTTCCTTGAAATCATCTTTCGAGAGTTCCCGTCCACGTTTACACTTCGGTCAATATATGTAATACACAGAGTGTTCATGAACTACACCGAGATAGTTTGCGAGATTGTGCACGTGACTGATATAAGTAATTTGAGATCGGCGATGCATGGTCCCCGGATAAACATAATGCAACTACATAGCGTTAAACGTGTGGGTATCAGGTGCTGATAAGTCGGTGTTAAAGCAAAGCAGGTTGATAAAATGGCTTAGAATGTCTTTAAAACTGCTGCCCGAGTATAGAAATATCGATTTTTAGCATCTCGTTACTAGCGTTTTCAAGATTTAATGTCGCAAAAATCTGTAAAATCTCGAACTAATCACTTGACAGTGTGACACTGAGCATTCATTAACTACGTTCTTGAGTTATGTAGCCTACTCTGGAGGCGTTTTTCAATTGCTTTGGTGGCTTACTTCGAAATTTCAACAAACAGGCCATAAGCCTCCTATCTCAAATTACTTATTTAAGTAATCTACATATTCTGTGAAAATATTTCGGTATAGTTCATTAACATCCTGTATATATACATACAATGTTATTCAGTGTTTGTCAGTGATATGGGCTGTATCTATATCCTTCTTTACGAAGTACTTCATGACCACATGATGATTATCCTGTACTGTAACATACAACTGTTTTATTATAACTCTTGAATAATCGTTGCTGTTCCTCAATTATTTCCATGAAATATGGATAGTTTTGAAAACAAAACTGCTTTGCAAATACTTCTACAATTTGTGGATCATTCCAACATAATTTTAAATAACTAGATACAATACAGTACCAAATTAACTCATTTGTTAAAAACCTAATCTGTTACATTCACATGACTTTCTCTACATATCTGCAACAAATTATTGTTAAAAAGCGTTTGCTTCAATTTACTTCATGCTAATCGAGAAAAAATTAACAGAAATAGTCTTATTACTTGCTTCCTTGTAAGTAGAAGCGAAATAAAGGAGTATCATAAGTTAAGGTGATACTCAAAAGCTGGTTGCTGGGTGACTGAAGTTCCTTTGTTTGTATGGACACGAGTTGAAAAATTACTGTATCAGAAAAGTGCAAGGTTTTCAAAGATGAAACCAAAAATAAGGAATATCTATAAAAAAAAAAAGGATTAACTTAACGAAAACAAATTAAATAAAACAAATTGTGTGTTTTAATGTGCTCTACATTTTTTGTGTGTTAAGTTTTTGTCCATCTCTTACGGTTTAGCAGTTATGCAAAATTCCGTAAAATTAATGAATGGCCTGTTATTTATGGACGCTCTTTAACTGCTTTGGTTCTCAGCGTCCCATTCTATATTCGGCGTGAAAGATCGCTTAATTTTGCTCAGAGGCCTCTCTTATCAGGCTTGAGGTTCTTTTACGTGCCGTAAATCTACGACACGGGACCCACGGCTTTACTTCCCTTCCGAAGGAAGCCATGCTAAGGATTTTTACGCCCGAAAAAATCCATCGTCCTCCGCCGGGTTTGAACCCGCGACCTTGGGTATATGAATTTAGCATGGTAACCATTACACCACGGAGGGCGACCGGTAAAATTAATGCAGAATAACGTAGTCTTCAGAGGCTATTCCCAGAAAATTCAAGATATACGTTTTATTTGTCGGGCAAATATCTTTAATATTTGACATTTCAATCAAAATCGTTAGAGCCATCAAAATTTTCGGAGAAAGTTCCATGTAAAGGGTAGCTGGAGGTGGGGGATTTTGTTGAAATTCTTCGTGTCGCATCCTTGGAAGATACCAAACTTAAATACCAAGTTACAGGGGGCCCTAAAACATATATTTCCGGTGAAATCTCGGTATCGAATTTTTTGGTGGAGTGCAATACCTTCTCTATACACTATGGTAACGCTATAGTTTAAACGCCCTGCTGCTGGAAATAAAAGGCGGAGGTGGGCAGTTGCACAATTTATCGAATATTGTGCCTGTGAAATAAGTTTGAGATTGACAATGAAAACAACAAATAACAATGTTAATGTAGTGGTTATTAACTCACCTAAACTGACATACACCAAATCCATCCGTCGGTGCTTCTTTGTTGCGAACGTGTCAACTGCCCTTCCAATAATGGCGGCATCAGAGGACAGTTCTCCCAACAGCTTTCTTTATACAGCTAAAATGCTTACGTTGCACAAACGGTGATCCAGTTTAAGTATGTTTTAATTCTCGTGAGTGTACTCACTGATGCCTCACTACTTGTTGTTGGTAGCAGGATATGTTACAACTAAACGCAATACCTTAGTCACCTCCTGCTACACCGAGTCTAAATCATTTATAACCATACTGAAAGATACTGAAACTTTGCAATTTTGAGTTATGCTGACCACACACAGATCTTTTTCTAAAATTGCCTTCTTTGGATTCAGGAAGCCCCAAGACATGTATTTCCGGTGAAAGCTCGTTATCAAATTTTGAATAGAATACAACACCTTCTGTATCTACTGTGTATATTGTACATACGTGCTAGAGAAAAACATATGATGTGTACCATTCACATGACTTTCTCTAAATCTCTGCAACACATTATTCTTAAAAAGCTTATACTTCTATTTAAGTAAGTAGAAGCAAAATAAGGTTAATGTGATAGTCAAAAGCTGGTTGCTATGTCGTGAAGTTCCTGTGTTTATATGGACAGCTGTAGATAATTTCCTGTAGAAAAATATGTTTTTAAAGCAGAAACCAAAAATAGGTAATGTTTCAAAAACAATGAACTCCGCGAAAAACATTTATATAACATAAATTGTGTGTTTTAACGTGCTCTACATTTTTGGTGTAGTAAGTTTTTTTCCATCTCTTACGGTTTAGCAGTTATTCAAAATTCTGTAAAATTCATCCAGAATACAATACTCTTCAGAGACTATTCCCAGAAAATTCAAGATATACATTTTATTTGTCCGGTAAATATCTTTAATAAACGATATTTTAATCAAAATCGTAAGAGCCATTTTTGAGAAAATAAAAAAAATTTCGGAAAAAGTTGCATGTAAAGGGTAGTTGGGGTGGGGGGAGATCTTCGTGTCGCATCCCTAGAAGATACTAAACTTAAATACCAAGCTTGGTATTTTAGCGACTTTCCGTTTTTGAGTTATCGTGTTCACGGACACACACACAGACATTTTTTCCAAAAATGCTTTTATTTGATAAAGGGGACCCTAAAACATGTATTTATGGTGAGATATTGGTATTGGCTTTTTGGGTGGAGTGCAATACCTTCTCTGTACACTATGTACATAGTACGTATAGAGAAAGTAATAGTCAGCGGTAGCCTAAATATGAATTGCTGATAATACTGCCATATCCAGGCTTTAGGTGGAATGCAATTAAAGTTAGAACAATTGATATCGCTCAGACAAACGGTTGAGTCACAAAGCAGGCCATGTCAAAAACTGCTTCATCAGTCACTCTTTTCAACACACGCTTCTAGCTCCCAGTAATAAATTCTTACTTTTGCTCTCTGACTGTTATCAGTTTTTCTCATCAAGCTCGTGCACCTTTGTCATTTTTTCACCTTGTGCATTAATAAAGCCGCCTCATAGATCACCCTGTAGCCGCCGAGTAAAGCCTAGAGGTTGACAACGGAAGCGCGGACAAGGATATTAAAATCCGTGTTCAGCAAATGTACGCGGACACCAGGTTTTGTCATGCCCTGCGTGTTTGTTTGTCCAGTAACCTGCACTGCAGTGGATATCATTTACCAATTGAATTCTTGGCTCGTTTTCAATCCTGTGGTGTCTATTACCATACATTCTTTCTTCTGCACCATTAACCAGCTGTCCGAGCATGCAGGTACCAATTTTTTAGATACTTTTATGGCACTTGAAGTGCATAAACATGCTAATCCGATTTTGTGTATTGGTTCTGCATAGGAAATCAATACGTATTATCACTATATCTTATCCAAGTACACGTTTTGGGTCCCCCCAAGTACACGTTTAGTATCTTCCAAGAATGCGACACGAAGATTTTGAGAAAAATCTCCCCACCCCGAACTACCCTTTACATGGGACTTTTTCTAAAATTTTGATTTTCCTAAAAATGGCTCTAGCAAATTTGATTAAAATATCGTATATTAAATCTATTTTCCTGACAAATAAAATGTGTATCTTGAATTTTCTGGGAATAGCCTCTGAAGAGTACTTTATTCTGGATGAATTTTTCGCAATTTTGAATAACTGCTAAACCTTAAGAGATGGACAACAACTTACTACCAGAAAAATATAGAGCACGTTAAAACACACAATTTATGTTACATACATTTTTTTCGTGGAGTACGTCGTTTTTGATACGTTCCTTATTTTTGGTTTCTGCTATGAAGTACTTATACTTTTCTGATACAGGAATTTGTCAACTGCTGTCCATACAAACAAAGGAGCTTCAGTCACATAGCAACCAGCTTTTAATTATCACTTTAACCTATGGTACTCCTTTATTTCGGTTCTACTTGCAAGGAAGCAAGTAATAAGACTATTTCTGCTAATTTTTTACTGATTAGCAAATAGGAGTATAAAATAATTTGTTGTAGGGACGTAGAGAAAGTCATGTGAATTGTACACATCAGATTTTTTTTGTATGGTAGGGAGTTGACAAATTCCCATATCAGAAAAGTGGTAAGTATTTTAAAGATGAAACCAATAACAAGGAATATCTCGGAAACGGTTAAACGAAAAAAAAAAAAAAAAAAAAAAAAAAAAAAAAAAAAAAAAAAAAAAAAAAGTGTTGTAAGTTTCTGTACCACTCAGCATTTGCCTGACGACCGCTTAAGCCTCCAAAAACCCATAGGACAGAGAGGCCTGTCGCCGGGAATTGAACCTGGAACCTCTTAAACGCGTTTCTGCAATGTACCTCATTCTCGGTGTGTTTTGGATGATTCAGAATACGTTCTTCGCCAAAGAGCATGTGTGACGATTAACATCTCGGTAACATCAAATAGTTTCCTTTTTACTTAATCTACTTATTACATAGTACATAGGCAAGTGAAGGTATTGCATTCCACCCAAAAATTTGATATCGTGAAGTCACTGGAAATAGACGTTTTAGGGTCCTGTGAATCCAAAAACTGAATTTTTAGAAAAATATTCTTGTGTGTATCTGTGAACACGGAACTCAAAAACGAAAATGCGATCAGAATCCAAATTTGATATTTTAGTTCAGTATCTTCCAAGAATTTCAACGCGAAGATCTTCAAGAAATACCCTTCATTCCAAACTACCATTAATGCGTGGAAAAATATCAGAAATGTTTATTCTCAAAAATGGCTGTTAAATAATCCAATTAAGATACCGCGTATTAAAGATACTTGTATAAGCAAATAAAATGTATATCTCATAGCCTCTGAAATTCTAGAGACAAAAGGTCACTACACAAAGAATACAAAGATCATCAAAACACAAAGAGTTTTTGTCATATAGAATTTCTTGTAACTTAGCATCCTTTAACCTTGTTGGTCATATCAGACGATTATGCTCAAATGAACTCGGAGTCCATGGAGCTTAAAGTTACTCGATATTCGCCTTTTCACGATGAGGGAAACCCCCGAAAAAAACCTTACCTGGGTAAATCGCTCTAAGCGAGATTCGAACTCGCGACCTGTTGAATGTGAGGCAGACACGCTACCAACACACTCCCCAGGTGGGCACCATTTGTTGTTGATTGAAATGTTAAAACACACAAACTGTTCTTAAGTAGGAATGTCTCAACTTCTGGCCATGAAAAGAGAGCGAATTTCTATTGCATGGCAACCAGATTTTAGCCGAGTGCATTATCTTAGGTCCCTTGAGACATTGCATGTCTTGTCACGGGACAAAGAGTCATTCAGAAGGGAAAGATAAATCATAGCTGATAATATAAATTATACCAAGAAGGGAAATATAAATGTACATTGAAAATGGGAAGGGAAGAAAGACTTTAAACACGTATAAGTAGCAGAGTTGTCACGAGCTGATAGCACCGTATACCGTTAGGGGAGAGCATTGACCATAATGGGGTGAGAGGACACTGCTACCGCTGGCAGAGGGACGCTTTTTGAGGCAATGTTGGGCAAAAATTCTCTTTTTAGGGAGGAGGGGCCTTTGTTTAATTTTACTCAATTCACCCCTCACTTACCAGTCCAATTTTTTTATACAAAGTATAGCTTACACGAGAAAAGGGTCAGAATAATAAATACATAAGATGTGTATTTCAATCGTTTTTATTAATTGTAATTAATATATATAAAACACTTATTATATACTTTACAATATAATTTTATACTCATAGACACCATTTGCCCAGAACATCGGCAGAAAACCAAGTTGTGATATTTAGGGTCCACGGAGGAGCCGAACAGGCTACCTTTAGTTTTGAGGGAAATAGTTATTGTAATACAGACCAGAGTACGGGAGATACCACTGTATCAAAATTAATAAGTGATAATAGTCGCGGTCGGGTAAAGTAAAGTTTCAAAAGAGAAAATTAAGGGGAATGCGTGTGTGTTCGACGGCGGAAAAAGTCCGAACCAACTGCATAAAGCAGTTGTTTCCATGCTAGCCAAATCTGAGCTAGGGCGTCCTCAAATTCACACCATTCCTAATAACCAAAACCCGCACCGGGATACGAACCCGTAACCACGTAACCGCCACACCCTTCTACTTTTATAGCAAGTAATAAGACTATTTCTGCTAATGTTTATCTCGATTAGTATGCAGTAATTAGAAGAATAAGCTTTTTAAGAATAATTTCGAACAGAGATGTGGAAAAAGTCCTGTGAATGGATTAGAATCTAATGATGTTACGCAAACACAGAAGTATATCTCGTGTATTAATATTATTATAGTCGCCCTCCGTGGTGTAATGGTTACCATGCTAACTTCTACCCAAGGTCGCGGGTTCGAACCCGTCGGAGGACGATGGATTTTTTCGGGCGTAAAAATCCTTAGCATGGCTTCCCTCGGAAGGGAAGTAAAGCCGTTAGTCCTGTGTCGTAGATTAATGGCACGTAAGCCTGATAGAGAGGCAAAATTAAGCGGTCTTTCACGCCCAATATAGACGCTGAGAACCACAGTAGTTAAAGAGCGCCCATAAATAACACGCCATTTACATTCTTTTGTTTTTTGTTTGCTAATGTTTATCTCCAATAGTATGCAGTAGTTAGAAGAATACGCTTTTTAAGAGTAATTTCGTACAGAGATGTGGAAAAAAACTCCTGCTGCTGTTCTCAGCGTCCCATTCTAAATTGGGTATGAAAGACCGCTTAATTTTGTTCAGAGGCCTCTCTATCAGACTTGAGGTTCTTTTACGTGCCGTAAATCTACGACACAGCTTTATTTTCCTTCCGCAGGAAGCCATGCTAAGGATTTTTACAGCCGAAAAAACCCATCGTCCTCCGCCGGGGTTTGAACCCGCAACCTTTGATATATGGTAACCATTACACCACGGAGGATGACAAAAATGCCTGTGAATGGAACAGATTCTAATGGTGTTACTCAAACACAGAAGCATATCCCGTTTATTGCATCAGCAACAGAAATCGGGCACTAAAACTGTACATATGTTGATATGAGGAAGGCCTCTTGCAGAAAGCTCGGCATATAAGGAACATTAGACGTATGCGTCTCCAATTTACGAGCCAATTTCAAAACTTTTCCTCGCAATAAAGCTTGGATACGCTATTATGAGCTGCATGATAACTGCAATGCCTGTCTGTGCTTTAGTGCAACACGGGAACAAGTCTCAATGTGTCGTGCTTCCCAATTGGTTGGAACTTCATTAGTCCTTTGAGATTTGGTATATCATCAGAGCTCAAAGTGTGGTCACAATGCTTATATCACTTTTTTACTTTCTCTACACGTACTATGTACATAGTGTATAGAGAAGGTATTGCACCCCACCCAAAAATTCCAAACGGAGATTTCACTGGAAATAAATGTTTTAGGGTCCTCTGTAACCAAACAAAGCATTTTCAGAAAAACCTGAGTGTCCGTGTGTCTGTAAACACGATAACTCAAAAACGAAAACTCGGTAAAATACCACACTTTTTTTTTAAGTTCAGTATCTTCCAAGGATGCGACACGAATATTTCAAGAAAATCCCCCCACCCACATGGAACTTTTTCCAAAATTTTGATTTTCTCTAAAATGGCCCTAACGATTTTGATTAAAATATCGTACATTAAAGATATTTACCTGACAAATAAAATGTATATTTTGAATTTTCTTGGAATAGCCTCTGAAGACTACTTTATTCTGGTTGAATGTTATTGAATTTTGTATAACTGCTAGACCTTAGGAGATGGATAAAAACTTACCACACAAAAATGTAGAGCACATTAAAACACATAATTTATGTCATACATTTTTTGGCATATTTCATCGTTTTTGACATTTCTTGCTTTTGGTTTCAGCTTTAAAATACTTCAGTCACATAGCAACCAGCTTTTGGCTGTCTCTTGAAGCAATAGTACTCCCTTATTTAGCTTTTATTTACAAGGAAGCAAGTAATAAGACTATTTCTGCTATTTTTTTCTCGATTAGCATGAAGGAAATAGAAGCATACGTTTAACAATTTATTGCAGAGATGTAGGGAAATTAATGTGAATGTAACACATCAGTATTTTATTTTCTGTATCGTGCCTAGTAGGCTGAGAAAGTAATGCATTGCATCTAAATTTGGTTACTGAGATTTCACCCAAAATATATTTTTTGACAAACGGTATATGTAAAAAAAAAACACGTATAAGTAGCCGAGTTGTCACGAGCTGGTAGCACAGTATACCGTTAGGGAAGAGCATTGACCCGAAGGGGGTGAGAGGACACTGCCCGAGGGGAACATAACGGGAAAAGAGAGAACATTACTCCCGCTGGTCAAGCGACACTTTTTGAGGCACTTGGCGTTGAAATCGACAGAGCAAAGATGTGATATTTAGGTGCGTGGTGTAGCACTTAGTTGTGACGGAAATAGTTCATTTTAATACAGATCAGAGTACGGTCGAGATCACTGCATCAAAATTAATAAGTGATAATAAAGTAGTTTCACAGGAGAAAATTTAGGAGGAATGCGTGTGTGTTCGGCGGCGGAAAAAGGCTGAACTAAATGAATGTCAAACCACACTCTGAAAGAGTTTCCATGCTAGTAAAATCTGAGATAGGGCACCCACAAATCCACACCATTCGTAACAGCCTAAACCTGCTCCCGGGAGACGAACCCCTAACCCGGTTTCCACCCCAGAGTATATGTGTGTGCTTACAAGCCCATGGATGCGTATGTGTTGAACACAGAATTAAGAATATCTGATTTGTTCCATGCTTCCTTGCATGTAGAAGCGAAATAAGGGAATACCATAGAATAAAACGGTAGTCAAAAGCTGGTTGCTATGTGACTGAAGTTACTTTGTTTGTATGCACAGGAGTTGACAAATTCCTGTATGAGAAAAGTGTAAGTTTTTCAAAGCTGAAACCAAAAACAAGGAATATCTCAAAAACGATCAACTCCACGAAAAAAATGTGTTTACATAAATTGTGCGTTTTAACATGCTTTACACGTTTTGTCTGGTAAGTTTTTGTCCATCTCTTACGGTTTAGCAGTAATGCAATATTCCGTAAAATTAATTCAGAATAAAGTAGTCTTCAGAGGCTATTCCCAGAAAATTCAAGACATACATTTTATTTGCGACAGAAGTGGTATTTCAATCAAAATCGTTAGAGCCATTTTTGAGAGAAACAAAATTTATGAAAAATTTTTCATGTAAAGGGTAGTTTGTGGTAGGGAGATTTTCTTCAAAAATCTGCGTGTCGCATCCTTGGAAGACACCAAACTTAAATGCCACGTTTGGTATTTCACGGTCTTTTCGTTTTGAGCTATGCTGCCCATAAACGCGCACACAGCCATTTTTCTAAAAAACGCTTTTTTGCATTCAGGGGGTCTCAGAACATATATTTCCGGTGAAATCTTGGTATCGAATTTTTGGTTACATTACAATACCTTCTCTATAAACTATGTACATTGCACGTGTAGAGAAAGTAAAAATAAATAATCGGGTCAATGCCAAACTTGGTATCAAGTTCAGTATCTTCTAGGGAAGGAAGCAAAGATTTTCGGGGTATTACTCCAAAAAATTACACTGGAATAAAATAACTATTTTGATTAAAATGTCGTACGTTTAAGAGATTTATGTAGTGCATTTCAAATCAAGTGTACATTGAATTTTCCGAGAATAGTTTCTAAAGTTCTCTTTATTCAAATAATGAACCAAATAATTAATAAATGAATTTTTGTGGCGTTAAACATGAGATAGTATTTTATATTGTTTTGAATTTTCACTTCTACTTTAGAAAAGTGATGCCACCATGGTTAATTGCTATGGCAACGCAAACAGCACGACTTTCAACGCCGATCCACTTTTAAAAATCTGATGTGTTCCATTCACATGATTTTTTCTAATTACTGCAAAAAAGTATTGTTAAAAAGCATTTTTCTCCACTTCTTTCATGCTATTCGAGAAAAAAATCGCAGAAATGGTATTTTACTTGATTCCTTGTAAGTAGAAGGGAAATAAAGCAGTACCATAGGTTAAATCTATAGTCAAATCTTTTAAGAGGTGATTGCTATATGATTGAAGTTCCTTTGCTTGTATGGACAGGATTTGACAGGTTCACGTATGAAAAAAGTTATAATTATTTTAAAATGTAAAACAGTAACAAAGAATATCTCGAAAACAGTCAACGTATATGACATAAATTCTGTGAAACGAGCTCTACAGGTTTTGTGTAGTAAGTTTTTGACTTTACTCCTACGGCTCACCAGTTATACAAAATACCGCAATATTCATTCAGAATAAAGAAGTCTTCAGAGACTATTCCCAGAAAATTCAAGATATTCGTTTTATTTGTCATATAAAAATCTTACAAACTTTTGATCAAAATTTTCGAAAATTTTTCCATGTAAAGAGTAGTTGGGAGTGGGGGATTTTCATGAAAATCTTCGTGTTGCATTCTCGGAACATACTGAACCTAAATATTTTTCGTTTTTGAACTATGCTGCCCACACATGAACATTTTTATAAAAAAAGGTCTTTTTTTTATTCAGGGTGTCTCAAAACATGTATTTCCGGTGAAATCACGGTATCGAACTTTTGGGTGCAATACAATAACTTCTCTATACACTATGTACAGAGTACGTATTTGAGAAAGTGACAATCTATGACTAGCCTACTGTCTCATCCTTATATTTACAACGAAACGTATACATATGTAGAGACAGCGTATCTCGATTAAAAAAAATCTGATGTCTTCCAATCACGCAACTTTCTCCAGCTGTTCCAAATCTAGATTATTATAATAGGAAGGAAATCAGGAAATACGTTATACTAAAGCTGTGTGTAAATCTTCTTAAAACTGGTCGCTATGTGAAACAATTGAGGTATGATTCACTTTGCTTGACTAGCAGAGAAACAAGAGAGATGAAACACGTGGCGAGTTCCTGTTTGAGAAAAGTTAGGTGTCTTAAAATTGAAACCGATATAGAATATCTCGAAAACGGTCAACATAACAAGAAAAATCTGATGTTTTCCATTCACATGACTTTCTCCACATCTCTGCAACAAATTACTGTTAACACGCTTATGCTTCTATTTACTCTATGATAATGGAGAAAAAATTAGCAGAAATAGTCTTATTACTTGCTTCTTTGTAAGTAGGAGCGAAATAAGGGAGTACCATAGGTTAAAGTGAAAGCCAAAAGCTGGTTGCTATGTGACTGATGTTCCTTTGTTTGTATGGACAGGAGTTGACAAGTTCCTGTATGAGAAAAGTGTAAGTTTTTCAAAGCTGAAAACAAATGAAGGAACATCTCAAAAACGATCAACTCCACGACAAATATATATATATATATATATATATATATATATATATATATATAATAAAAATTGTGTGTTTAAGTGTGCTCTACATTTTTTATGTGGCAAGGTTTTGTCCATCTCTTAAAGTTTGGCAGTTATGCAAAATTCCGTAAAATTCATCCAGAATAAAGTAGTCTATTCCCAGAAAATTCAAGATATATATTTTATTTGTCGGGTAAATATATTTAATATACGATATTTTAATCAAAATCGTTAGAGCCATTTTTGAGATAGCCAAAATGTTCGAAAAAAGTTCCATGTAAAGGATAATTTGGGGTGAGGTGTTTTTTCTCAAAATCTTCGTGTTGCATTCCTGGAGCATGCTAAACTTAAATACCAAGTTTGGTATTTTACCGACTTTTCGTTTTTGAGCTATCGTGTTCACATAGACACGGACACACACGGACCTTTTTCTGAAAACGTCTTATTTGTATACAGGGGATCCTAAAACTTATATTTCCGGGAAATCTCGGTATTGAATTTTTGAGTGGAGTGCAATACCTTCTCTAGATACTATGTACATAGTACGTGTAGAGAAAGTAAAGAGGTATATAAATAAATTGTGTGTTTTAACGAGATATACATTTTGTGTGTTAAGTTTTATCTGTCTCTTACGGTTTGACACTTTTCAAAAATTCCCTAAAAATGGTCCTGAATAAAACGATATTCAGAGGATGTTCCCAGACCATTCAGAATATACATTTTTGTGATGTAAATTTCCTTAGTGTGTGGTATTTAAATCAAAATCAACAATGTTTGAGAAAACAAAATGTTCAAAATTGTTTCATGTAAAGGTAGTTTGCAGAGGGAAATTTTCTCGAAAACCTGTTTTTTTTTAGCAATGCTGTTCACAAGCACACACCCGAACGTTTTTCTAAAATACTTTTATTTTGGACTCGGGAGACCTCAAAACATATATTTCCGGTGAAATTTGAACATCGAATTTTTTAGTGGAATACACCATATTCTCGTTATAATTACTTGCGTGAAATAGAAAGTAAAAAGTAACTGGAAGAGTAAGATTTCGTTTATATTTTACAGAAATATAATTAGAAAAATCTTGTGTTCCATTCACATGACTTTCTCTACACATCTACAATAAATTGTTTTTAAAAAGCTTATGTTTCTATTTACTTGCTTCCTTGTAAGTAGAAGCGAAATATGGGAGTTCCATAGGTTAAAGTGGTAGTCAAAAGCTGGTTGCTATGTGACTGAAGTTCCTTTGTTTGTTTGGACACGAGTTCACAAAGTCCTGTATGAGAAAAGTATAAGTTTTTTATAGCTCTTACCAAAAACAAGGAATATCTCAAAAACAATCAACTCCACGGAAAAAATGTATATAACATAAATTGTGTGTCTTAAAGTGCTCTACATTTGTTGTGTGGTAAGTTTTTGTCCATCTCTTACGGTTTAGCAGTTATGGAATTTTTCCGTAAAATTGACCCAGAATAAAGTAGTCTTCAGAGGCTATTCCCAGAAAATTCAAAATATGTATTTTATTTGTCAGCTAAATACCTTTAATATATGATATTTTAAACAAAATCGTTAGAGCCATTTATTAGAAAATCAAAATTTTCGAAAAATGTACCATGTAAAAAGTAGTTTGGGGTAGGGGGAATTTTTCTCAAAATCTTCGTGTCGCATTCCTGGAAGATACTAAACTTAAATACCAAGTTTGGTATTTTACGTACTTTTCGTTTTTGAGTTATCGTGTTCACGGACACACACACACATACACACACACACACACGGACCTTTATCCGAAATTTTTTTTTTTTTTTTTTGGATAAAGGGGACGCTAAAATATATATTTCCGTTGAAATATGTATCCCCACAGGACATCCATTGTGAACCAAACCTTGAGTAGGTGTATTTTGTGTCGAAAATTCAAATCGCGGTGTGATACACTGACAGTGGGCAGGCAGTTGTAATTGTATTTATTTTCTGTGCCGAGCTCTATACCTTTCTTGCGTTGCAAGGTATTTTTCACCGACTCTTGTGGGTAGCATTTATATATGGCATTTAATTTGTGAACATGTTTTGCCCAACTGCTTGTATTACTCTGCTTCACGCTTTAAGGCTTTCCTAGAATGACAAAAGTGTTGAATATTCTCTGCAAGAACCTTTAAACATTTACGACACAAGGCCCATTACGAAAATATGTGCAAGAAAAGTTTCAGAATGCGGCACTAGATGTAGTTTGGATCGACGCCGAAGAAATGCTGGCCTCCATTGCATAGTTCTCGGTATCTACACGCAATCATCTGTCTGATAACTCCCCAACCCACGCCCTGCTCTTCCACATCAATGCCTCTAGCTCTAAAGCCCTTTGTTTGTGAGAAGAGCTGGAAAAAAAGATCCTTTCTGAAGCAGACTGCACCGACATGACAATTGGGGCGATGTTCAACCTAAGCTACGCCTCCATTAGCGCCTCCATCGCTCGAGCACAAGGGCTAACAATGTCGACTTTGTTATTCAAAACATATTGAGGACACCCAGATCTAACAATGCTTCAAAACGCAAGATAGGCGTTTCATGAAGAACATTTACTTTAGCCTCTGTAGCATAATTCTTCCTTGTACTGCTCCCGAGAAGATGTTATAGCATAAGCGTAGGCTGCATTCACAATGAAGTCGTACAAAAGGCACAAAAAGAAACCGGGCTTGTCTTGTTCCGTACACCGCATTCCTTACCGTTTGTAGGGCACTTCATTACGTCTTGTTTTCATTTTATTGGCTGATACGCAGGTGAGTGTTCTATATCGAACCAATAAAGCTGGGTTTGTCAACTCATTCGCTAATAGGAGAAGTGAGATTAGGTAACGTGTACTACAACAGAAAGCTACAACCCTCCTCCTTCCCCAATTAGAGTGTCGGAGCGGCCAGCGGATATCAGAAGACACGCCCTATAAATCCCCTAAAGACGATCAGAAATTCGATGTCTATTACTATTTGTGCTCTGTGTACGGTAACACTCTTGCTGCTGCTTCTCCTTTTTTTCCATATATTGGGGACTTTGACCCCCCCCCCCCCACAGGACTTACAAGCCTGGGTGTCAGATGCTATACCCCCGCTGCTGATCATTGCACCTGACAGGATTTTTTTTTTTTCCCCAAGCGCGAGTTTTTTTTTTAATGATTTATTGATCGATCAGCGCATGTGCGCTCTACAGATCATTGATTTTAGACATTATTTACATGCATGATACTGAATAACATTGAAATGAGGTAAGCCCCATTGGGCCCCTCATAAGTAGGTACATTTTTTTGTTCCTATTTTACAAAAAGTCTTGCTGTGAGAGCTGGTCCAGTGGTAGGCGACTCTTGATGCGAGTTGGATAGCTAGATTTTCTGCCAAGAGAATAGTGAATGGCTCCTGAGACGTCTTTTAGCTTGCTGTAAAACTGTTCGGCTTGTGAAGAAATTGACTGTTGAATGATGCTGATACCAGTTTCTCTATGTAGTTGACTATTTCTGGTGCATTCGTTGAGATTCGCAATATTTTGTTTTGAAATGTCTGGATACGTTTGATTTCAGAAGGACTAGTTCCTCCCCAAACTGGACAAGCGTATAGTAGCAGTGGTCTTAATAGAGTCGTGTAAAGTAGTGTGCAGTTTTTTAGTTTGAGTGAAGATCTTTTGTTGAGGAGGGGGTAGAGTTTTTCCAGTCTTGCTCGGGCTAGTTTAAGTTTGTTGCTTATATGTGGTTTCCATGTGAGTCGTCGATCCAGGAGTACACCGAGATATTTCACTATTTCTGTATTAGTTTTCCAGGGTATCTGTTTCGCTGGGAGCGTTACTGGTGGTGGATAGTTTTGTCTGCATAGTGTAAAGACCATTGCTTCACATTTTTGCTGGTTGAGCGAAATACGCCAGTTGTCTAGCCAGGGCATAATTAAGTTTAAGGCCTCTTGAAGGTGATTTCTTGATACAAAAAAAAAAAAAAAAAAATGAAAAACATTACCCGTTTGACTTTTTGAACCAATCCCAAAGCAGTATTCCGGTCGGTCGGTCAGACAACGAAAATGGATCTAGATGCCGCAAACCGCGTACGCAGTTTGTGAGCTAACAGATGCGCTGAGTTGTTCTATACTAGCTACGTATTATACGTTGTTATTTATATTTGTTGTTATTGTTGATAGTGTTGTTGGTGTTTGTGCGTGAGGGAACATAAGACTTTCACAATTATAGAGGTGGACAGATGGTGTAGAGGTGGGCAGAAGGTGTGGACCGGCCTTCATGGAGGAAGAAAGTGAAGCATTTGCACAAAATAGTACGAAAAGCACGGAATTAGATGGAATCATCAGTGAACGTGAACCATTGATGATGTGTCTTGGCGATGATGATGATACTTCCGAGAATGATGACGCAGAGACTTGGAAGGAATTGACCCCATTAGAATTCTAATTCGGTGTTATTTTCAATTAACAACAATAATAGCGAATTAGTTTCATTATTCATCAGCATTCATTTACTGTGTACACTGTTTATATTCGTCTTGACACACAATAGAGACATTTGTAATCAGCTGTTGTTGTTTACTATTTACTCTGGCAACGTCGCAAAGGTAGCATAGCCAACCTTACGCGAAACCACCCTAACTGTCAAGTGCAAGGATTCAGCGGCGGAGATATAGTTGAGCTATGCTATCTAGCATGGCTTGCGGGCACCCCCGGTAACAACGGCTTCAAACCAAGCAACAGAAAAATAGCTGAACTAAGTACACCCCCCTCCCATTGAGAGTGGTCAATGAAAATCCTCCAACAAAAACAATTTTTCACAAATTAAACACCAGTGGAGCAGAGAAAAGGATGATGCTCCTGAAAATTGCAACCGTTCGAGGAGCCTATCTAGCGCTACCTCAACATCATCACCCGAAACCTCAAATATAAAACCTTAACCGTGACCTCATTCTTGAGGTTAAACCTTACCAGGGTAGGTACACAGCAGCAACACCTGGGGCGGTATGCAGAGTCGTTAGCTCAAGTAGACCTTAAGGAAAGGAGAAGTAAAGCCGAAGGATTTGATTTCGTAAGCAGAGACGATTCTTAAGGATTCCTTGAGCGAGACCTTCGGAAGTACTCGGAAAATGTTCGAAAAATTATAAGTGCGCTTATAGTTCTCATAGGAATACGTCATTTTTAGCCAGTAAGAAACATTTATTAACATAAACATTAATAATATGAGTCGAAATGGCAGGAGAAATGTCTCAAAGAATACCTTCTGCAGAGGAAAAGGAAATTTTAATCCGTTTAATAAAAGAAAACAACGTAATAGAAACTAAAAGGACAGATGTAATTAGTGTTGCGAAAAAAAAGGCAGCCTGGTAAGAAATTGAACGCCAGTTCAACAGTAATGATGCCGTGTCCAAGGTAATAAAATAAAAGTTTGGTTAAGTTTGTGTCATAACTGCAAATATTAAACGATATTTGATGGTATATGGCTCGCCACGAGTACCAGATCTCGCACACGCTAGTTGAAGTGCTGAGGCTCTGGATCAGAAGAATTATCCAGAATAGATCAGCAAATATCTGGTATGGGGTAAGGATGAAAGGTAATTATGGAGCAAATGGCAGGAGAAACTGGAAAACCCGGGGATAACCCGCACAACCACCACTTTGTCTGTGTCGCTATCACGTTGTGCGCTGTCCTTTGGTCTATTTTTGAGTCGGTCTGGATTAGTGCCAGTGAAATACTTTATAAACAAGCGTGTACATACCTCTTTGTAAGTCTCTGGTGCGCCGGCTATGCTCGTCCAAGTAGAACATAAGTTTGACTCTCACTGAGGGGTAAAAAGAATGACTGGTGTATGTAACACGGAGTAGACTCACAATTAGAAGTACTTCACTTTAGATTCCACTGAATTAATGCTTTTATTTGCCTTTGTTGCTTGTTGAGGTAACATTATTAATAACTAGTGATATTTCCTTCTGCTTACCAAGTTCTTCCTTCGACGGTCATCGGTAATTACTGCAAACTTCCCTAGCGACAAATCAACTCGTGCAATAACTACAATGTTTCGCGAAATAAAACCCCATACTCGGGCACTAACACCGCCGCGTTCACAAGAAGAAACCACAAGAAGCCTAATTTATTGTAAACGCATCGCTTATATACCTAAAATCTTCAATCTTGAAGCTCATTCCTGATTAGTTGAAAAGAAGCGCGAAAATAACGTTGTCAGGTGATTAATTCTATAAGTTCTTTGTATTAGCCTCACGTGACCACTCTTTATAATGGCAAAGTCCCGAGCTGCTAACTTTTAGGGGAGAGATCTTTCTCTAAAAAATCTGATGTGTTCCATTCACATGACTTTCTCTACATCTCTGCAATAAATTATTGTTAAAGAGCTTATGCTTCTATTTACTCCATGCTAATCGAGAGAACATTAACAGAAATGGTCTTATTACTTGCTTCCTTGTAAGTAGAAGCGAAATAAGGGAGTACCATAGGTTAAAGTGACAGTCAAAAGCTGGTTGCTATGTGACTGAAGTTCCTTTGTTTGTATGGACAGGAGTTGACAAAGTCCTGTGTGAGAAAAGTATAATTTTTTAAAGCTGAAACCAAAAACCATTAATATCTCAAAAACGATCAACTTCATGGAAAAAAATGCATATAACATAAAGTGTGTGTTTTAAAGTGATTTACATTTTTTGGGTGGTAAGTTTTTTTTTCCATCTCTTACGGTTTAGCAGTTATGCAAAATTCCGTAAATTTCGTCCAGAATAAAGAGATCTTTTGAGGCTATTCTCAGAAAATTCAGGATATACATTTTGTTTGTCATGTAGATATGTTAAATATACGAGATTTTAATCAAAATCGTTGGAGCCATTTTTGAGAAAACTAAATTTTTTCAATTTTTTCCATAGTTGGTGGTGGAGGGATTTTCTTGAAAATCTTCTCCCTGGAAGATACTGAACTTAAATATTAAGTTTGGGATTTAACGCAATTTTCGTTCTTGAGCTATGCTGCCCACAGACACATACAGGGGTATTATCTATATACAAAAGAAAGTCGTGTTAGTTACACTATTTATAACTCAAGAACAGCTGAACAGATTTGGCTGAAAGTCGGTGGGGAGGTAGCTTAGAACCAGGAGACGGTCAAAGATACTTTTTATCCCGTTTCCGTGGGACGTCAACAGACAGAAAAACGCATTGTTGTCTATGGTGTTTGTTTCGAGTTTCTATTAGCTTATTGTGCCGATATTATCATTAACAATGCCGCGACCAAGACAATCGAATCTTTCCCGACAAAGGATTCGAAACATTGCGAAAGAAATTGCACGTGAAGAGCAACTATCCAATTAAATTTTTAAACTCCTTGGATGTGCCTGGCTTACCACCGCACAATTTACGACTAAATTGTAGTAATCATGCTTCGAAACATAAACCAACCAAAACTGTGCAACGGAAGGCGTTTGGTGGCAAGTAAATTGATGAACAATGTGATTTACGCGACGATACTCAAAGGAAAATTCGAAGGTGAGGAAGTTCTCATTCCGAGGATCCCAACCGATTTGCCGTTTGAGTTTAAACGACTTCAATTTCCGATCCGTCTTGTATTCTCCATGACCATTAACAAATCACAAAGCCAATCCTTGAAAGTTTGAGGTCTGAATCTAGAAAATCCAAGCTTTTTCCCATGGTCGAATATATGTCGGAAGACCATCTGCGTTATTTGTTCTTGCGCCTGATAATAAAACAAGAAATGTCATCTATCACAAGGTGCTTCACTGAAGAGTGCAACCCATGCACCAAAATACATAACCAATAAATAATCATTAAAATACTTTATTTTTACTTTCTCCATACGCACTATGTACAAAGTGTATAGAGAAAGTATTGCACTCCACCAAAAAATTCGATACCGAGATTTCACCGGAAATATATGTTTTAGAGTCCCCAATATCCAAAAAAAGCATTATCACAAAAAGGTCCGCGTGTGTGTGTGTGTGTGTGTGTGTGTGTGTGTGTGTGTGTGTGTGTGTGTGTCTGTGAACACGATAACTCGAAAACGAAAAGTCGGTAAAATACCAAACTTGGTATTTAGGTTTAGTATCTTCCAGGGATGCGACACGAAGATTTTGAGAAAAATCCCCCCACCCCCAACTACCCTTTACATGGAACTTTTTTCGAAAATTTTGATTTTCTCAAAAATGGCTCTAACGATTTTGATTAAAACTTCGTATATTAAACATATTTACCTGACAAATAAAATGTATATCTTGAATTTTCTGGGAATAGCTTCTGAAGAGTAGTTTATTCTGAATGAATTTTACTAAATTTTGAATAACTGCTAAACCGTAAGAGATGGACAAAAACTTACTACACAAAAAATGTAGAGCACATTAAAACACATAATTTATGTTATATACATTTTTTCGTGGAGTTCGTCGTTTTTGTGACATTCCTTATTTTTGGTTTCTGCTATGAAAAACGTATACTTTTCTCATACAGGAACATGTCAACTCCTATCCATGTAGACAAAGGAACTTCATTGACATAGTAACCAGCTTTTGATTATCACTTTAACCTACAGTTGTCCCTTATTTCGCTTCTACTTACACGGAAGCGAGTAATTATACTATTTATGCTATTTTTTTCTGATTAGCATAAAGTAAATAAAAGTATAAGCTTTTTAAGAATAATTTGTTGCAGGGATATGGAGAAAGTCATTTGAATGGTACACATCAGATTTTTTGTATTTATATTATCGTACAAAAACATTGAACTTAATAAAATCTGCTCATTTATTGCCTCTAAGGCGCAAGAAAGTTCGCCGGGTCAGCTAGTTTAGAGATATAAAGAAACGAGTAATTAAAACAATAGGCATTAAACTCATTTTAAACTCAATAAGATTAATGTTAAAGAGTATGAACTCTTAGTAATATTAATAATTATATACATTATAAATAATAAGGCATATAATTGATAAATATAAACATTAATAGTTAATAAAAGATAGGATAAAAGAAGATAAACAAATATATAAATATATAAATACATTTATACCTATATTTAATAAGATAAATTATAAATGATAATTAAAGAAAAGTTAAAAGAAATGTAAAATGAAGTTATAAGTTGATAGGTGAAAATATGGACAATTTAAATTTAATATAATGCCTAAGTATTTATAATTTACTTTAAAATACTTATTAAAATGATTATATAATAATTTTGGAAATACAGCTTTGTTATTGTTTACATTTTTATTTTAAAATTAGTTATTATAATTGAAAATGTATTGGAAAATAATAAAATATTGATTATATTATGAAAAAGCAAATAAATGTAAAAATTTGGAACACCTGCCCCGATTTAAGTAATTTGGAATCGAAGAACGATAATGCAGATCTTTATTTGTTTGTTTTCCGCAGAAATGTTCACAACAAAAGCATCAGTGGGTATTAAACAAATCCTATTTGCTCGATGGAAGAGCAATACAATCGCTTTAACAGCAGTCCTGACCTTCCTTTGTCATTCATAGTCTCCGTTTTTCCAAACAGCTGAGAGATTTAAGGGACATTCACATCGAAAATCAACCGTAGACTCTAAAGCTTGCAGTCAATATATGTATAGGCTCATTCACAATGGTTATATTGACATTGACGTAAGCATAACCGTAGTACGTTAATATAGAAGCTTGCAAACGCCAAGCTTTTGCTTTAAAGTTAATATGCAACGTAGGAATCGACCAATGAGAACCACTGTTCAATGTGTTATTAAAATGGCTTCGCTTGATGATTCTCTCACTTCGCTTAGAAGATTACGAAAATCTCCTCCGTTAATTCGTCTTTGATTAAGGGGGATGGGTCCACCATTGTCTTATGTTGAGAGCACTGTTCTTTAAAATATAAAACCTCAAGCAAATTTGCTTCTCTAGTTTACATGTGCATGAATGCTGCCTTACTCGTCTCGGACAGCCATTTTAGTTTGCTATTCACTCGTAAGGCGCAGTTCACTTGTTTTAATTTCTCATTGGTTATTGCCCACGTTTATGTTTGTCATTGAGAATGCTCATGGTACATTTGGTTCTGCGTCTATGTTCTAAGTGCGTCTACAGCTAATTTTCAATGTGAATGGCCCTTGAGGGGAAGAATCCACCATCGTCTGCAACGACACAACCGTTCTTCAAAATACAGAGTGATTTATGTAGAACTGACAGATTTATTTCTTTAATTATTCCGTTGGAAATTCATTCAATGACCTAATTTTAGCACCAGAATTAAGTAGAATGTTTTGGAGTTTCGATTCCTTGTCACTAGATGCGCAGATGTTTATGTTTTATTCCTGATTACATTGTTGTAGCCTGTTTCGGCATTTTGTTCTTGTAGTCAACGTGAAAATGCAGTACGATGTAGAGCTGAGTCAAGGATATTTTCATTAAGATGGCGCTACATGCCATACCTCAAATGAATCCATGAACCTAATTGCAAGTTTCTTTGACGACCGGATAATTTCCAGGAACCTGTGGCCACCGAGATCTCCGGATTTGACATCGCCGAACTTCTTTCTATGGGGTTACTTAAAAGACAGGATTTACGCCACACGTCCCCAGACATTGGACGATCTGAAGCACATCACAAAGGAGATTCAAGCTATTGACAACAGAGTCCTCCAACGAGTGGCCAGTACGACGTGTTGAGTTGTGTCTTATGCAGGATGGAGGACATTTTCAACGTTTGCTATAGAGGTAACTAATCTCCCAAAATTCCTCTACAATTTAGGAATAATAAGTTGTCGCTAGCATAACACGTTTTGAAACAATTAAAGAAAGAAATGCGTCAGCTCTATATAAATCACCCTATATAAAACACCAAGTAAATTGACTACTCTAGTGTGCACGAATGCTGCCACACTATCGTCTCTGTCAGCCATTTTAGTTTGCTATTCATTCGCAAGGCGCAGTTCACTTGTTTTAATTTCTGGTTGGTTATTGTCTACGTTTACGCTTGTCTTTGAGAATGCTCATACGGCATTTAATTCTGCGTCTATATTCTATTTCAGTGCGTCTACGGTTAATTTTCAATGTGAATGGTCCTTTAAAGTGCTTGTTTCATAAGCCGTAGATATCCAGTTCCTGGTAGGACCTGTCTTGAGGTTTTTCCCAGGTTTTCCTATGCCATCATTACTGGCAGAGCAGGGAACGTCCCTAATTGCATCTGGGTCACTTCCTTCCCAATTTCCTTTCCCAAATTGATAATTTCTCACACGCATCGCCAGCGCTCAGCCTTGCGCTCCCTAAACAAACAGGGGTTAAACCATCATTAAAGGCCATGTATACACAAATATGCGCGTATTAATATTAATGCTAAAATCTGATGTGTTACATTCACACGACTTTTTACTTTCTCTACACATACTATGTACATAGTGTATAGAGAAGGTATTGTATTCCAACAAAAAATTCGATACCGTAAATACATGTTTTGGGTCCCCCTGAATAAAAAAAAAAAAGCACTTTCAGAAAAAGGTCCGCGTGTGTGCGTACGCCACTGCACTATACTTAATGTGCTCTATAAAAATAGTTACTACTAGTAATTATATAAAACTAAAATATTATTATTGTATTATGTTCTCTTGATTAAATGTCAACAAATTACAATACATATTTACAAATATGTTATAGAATTTACAATGCAAAGATTTACAATTATGTACTAGAGTATAAAATATCAAAGCATCAGGCTTTACAAACGTTG
This sequence comes from Hymenopus coronatus, assembly GCA_030762935.1. NCBI lineage: Eukaryota > Metazoa > Arthropoda > Insecta > Mantodea > Hymenopodidae > Hymenopus > Hymenopus coronatus. The sequence continues at coordinate 19,786,822 of CM060893.1, forward strand.
TTCATTGGTAAATAATAAAAAATTCATTTGACACATTCGTGCAAGTCAAAGTATACATCAGTTTAATTTGAATAAGACACACACACTAATATACACAAAAGCAATACATTATAATACTTATAAATACAATGATTATTACGATATTGTCAGACAGATTTGTCACTTAAATATTCATCTACAGAATAAAATGATTTATTGCAAAGGTACTCCTTAAGAGAGGCCTTAAAAGCCCTGAAATTCCCAACATTTTCTTTGAGATTACTGGGGAGAGCATTAAATATTGGATCAGGACAATGAATATATCCCTTTTGTCTAGTTATGAATTTCCATGTTTGTTATAAAACTATGTCTACAAATTCCTTTACCTACTTTCTGCCTTAAAGTTCTAACATGAGCAAAAACTCAGTACTTACTTAAAAAGAACAAATTATTTCATTCCAAATGGCGTTTTAACAATAATGCATAGTAGAGTCGACAGCAATTACACACATGCTGAAAATATGAAGCCTATTAATTAAAATGTTTCCATAAGAATATTTAGTAATTCAAAAATACAATTATATAATGTTTTAGAGTTAAAATTCGTCAAGATAATAGCATAATTTAATAACTGTAGGTAATTCGTATGTGACTATTGAGTATTTTATATGTTCTGTAAGAACGTGTTTTTAAGTGGTGGGCAATTGAATTAATAATTTGCCTACTTCAATGCTTGCCATTACTGAGAATGCTTAGATTAATTAATATATACTTCAATTTTGAAATACTTATACACTTCTCAAATGAAAAGTCGTCATTCGTTGCTTTTCTCCGACTAAGTAAAGAGAACAGAATTTCAAACTCACATAGCGACCGAATTATAAATTATTTATATTCCTCTGTGTATTGCATCTCCAATTAATGTGTAATGGTTACCTTGCTAACTTCATATACCCAAGGTCGCGGGTTCAAACCCGGCGGAGGACGATGGATTTTTTCGGGCGTAAAAATCCTTAGCATGGCTTCCTTCGGAGGGCAAGTAAAACCGTTGGTACCGTGTCGTAGATTTACGGCACGTAAAAGAACCTGAAGCCTGATAGAGAGGTCTCTGAGCAAAATTAAGCGGTCTTTCACGCCCAATTTAGAACGGGACGCTGAGAACCACAGTAGTTAAAGAGTGTCCATAAATAACACGCCAGTTACATTTATTTTTACTTTCTCTATACGCACTATGTACATAGTGTATAGAGAAGGTATTGCACTCCACCCAAAAATTCGATACCGAGAAATGTATGTATATATGTTTTAGGGTCCCCAATATCCTAAAAAAGCATTTTCACAAAAAGGTCCGTATGTGTGTGTGTGTGTGTGTGTGTGTGTGTGTGTGTGTGTATCCGTGTGTCTGTGAACACGATAACTTGAAAACGAAAAGTCGGTAAAATACCAAACTTGGTATTGAAGTTTAGAATCTTCCAGGGATGCGACACGAAGATTTTGAGAAAAATCCCCCACCCCAACTACTCTTTACATGGAACTTTTTTTCGAAAATTTTCATTTTCTCAAAAATGGCTATAACAACTTTGATTAAACTTTCGTATATTAAAAATATTTACCTGACAAATAAAATGTATATCTTGAATTTTCTGGGAATAGCTTCTGAAGAGTAGTTTATTCTGGATGAATTCTACTGAATTTTGAATAACTACTAAACTGTAAGAGATGTACAAAAACTTACTACACAAAAAATATAGAGCACATTAAAACACACAATTTATGTTATATATATTTTTTTCGGGGAGTTCGTCGTTTTTGAGACATTCCTTATTTTTGGTTTCTGCTATGAAAAACGTATACTTTTCTCATACAGGAACTTGTCAACTCCTATCCATATAAACAAAGGAACTTCATTGACATAGCAACCAGCTTTTGACTATCACTTTAACCTATGGCTGTCTCTTAATTCGCTTCTACTTACAAGGAAGCAAGTAATAAGACTATTTCTGCTAATGTTTTCTAATTAGCATAAAGTAAATTAAAGTATAAGCTTTTTAAGAATAATTTGTTGAAGGGATATAGAGAAGGTCATGTGAATGTTACACATCAGATTTTTTACAATTATCAATAAATAATATCTGCGAATTTGTATCTCGATTAATGCGAACTAGATGGAAGAATAAGCGTTTTTAAGGATAGTTTGTTAAATAATCGGTAGAGAAAGTGATGTAAATACGCATAGTGCGTTCTAAAAGAGTATACATTAATACACTTTCAAAATATAATCCTCTTTTGTGGTTTATATTAGATTTTAAAAGTTTACTAATGCTAAGAACCAGAAAACAATTTACAGAGATGCCTTTGAAAACATCAAGTTGCCGAAACAGAATATGAAACTAAGTTTCTCGTTTGACTTTGAGGATTCATTGGCACGTTTATCTCAATACCACTGCATTGTTTTACTGTGGAGGGGTGAATCAGCGCTGCTGAAAAGAAATACTTTCATCTTAGTGCTAGTGTTTAGAAGAAAGGGCGAGAAATAGCTGTGAACCTCGCAGATGTCAACGTATTTAGAACTTTTTTTCGAAATTGTTGATTTTCTTAAAAATGGCTCTAACGATTTTGATTAAAATCTCGTATATTAAATATTTACCTGGCAAATAAAATGCATATCTTGAATTTTCTGGGAATAGCCTCTGAAGACTACTTTATTCCGGAGGAATTTTACGGAATTTTTAATAACTGCTAAACCGTAAGAGATGGACAAAACCTTACTACACAAAAAATGTAGAGCACGTTAAAACACACAATTTATGTTATATACATTTTTTTTCGTGGAGTCATCGATTTTGAGTCATTCCTTGTTTTTGGTTTCTGCTATGAAAAATTATACTTTTCTCATATAGGAATTTGTCAACAGCTTCCATACAAACAAAGGAACTTTAGTGACATAGCAACCAGCATGGAACAAAGCAAACATAGCAACAAGGAACCAAGTAATAAGACTATTTCTGCTATTTTAGTCTGATTAACATGAAGTAAATAGAAGTATAAGCTTTTTAAGAGTAATTTGTTGCAGAGATGTAGAGAAAGTCATGTGAATTTAACACATCAGATTTTTCTAGTTATATTTTGTGCATACGAGTGAAAGAAAGTAGGTCGATATGTCTGATAGCGTGAGGAAAGTACATAACAACGCAGGCGTTCCATATATTCCCTCTAAGCCAGAATAAAAATACGATTCTACTTTTTTTTCTGCCCCATTCCTCAACAGAATACACACTGTAACAAAAGTTTGGAGATATTGCCTTGTTATGCCTTGTGCACAAAAAAAAAGTTAATGGACTTCACATTCAAGCGATGAGCTGCAGCAAATGTTTCGTAACTTTGATGAGAGCATTCGCCGGTGCCTGGGGGGGAAAAGGTATAAATGCATAGATTGCATTGACGCATGTTTACATAATCAAGTTAAAAAAATCTGATGTGTTCTGATGACTTTCTCCACACCTCTGTCACAAATCATTGTTAAAAAGCACATTCTTTTATCTACCTTATGATAATCGGGATAAATATTTGCAGAAATTCTCTTAATTACTTGCTTCCTTGTAAGTAGAAGGAAAATAAGGGAATACACTAGGCTAAAGTATTAGTCAATTTTTTTTAAAAGGTGGTGGCCACGTGGTTGAAATTCGTTTCCATGCAGTGCCTGGAACTTAAAAGTTTAAGTATTTTAAATCAGAAAAAAATAACAAGGAATATCTCGGAAATGGTCAGTTCCACGAAAAAAGTATATGACATAAATTCTGTGTTTTAACGTGATCTACATTTTTACTTTCTCCATACGCACTATGTACATAGTGTATAGAGAAAGTATTGCACTCCACCAAAAATTCGATACCGAGATTTCACCGGAAATATGTGTTTTAGGGTCCCCAATATCCAGAAAAAGCATTTTCACAAAAAGTTCCCTGTGTCCGTGTGTCTGTGAACACGATAACTCAAAAACGAAAAGTCGGTAAACTACCAAACTTGATATTTAAGTTTAGCATCTTCCAGGGATACGACACGAAGATTTTGAGAAAAATCCTCCCACCTCATGGAACTTTTTTCGAAAATTTTGATTTGCTCAAAAATGGCTCTAACGATTTTGATTAAAATTTCGGATATTAAACATATTTACCTGACAAATGAAATGTATATCTTGAATTTTCTGGGAATAGCCTCTGAAGAGTAGTTTAATCTGGATGAATTTTACTAAATTTTGAATAACTGCTAAACCGTAAGAGATGGACAAAAACTTACTACACAAAAAATGTAGAGCATATTAAAACACACAATTTATATTATTCACATTTTTTCGTGGAGTTCGTCGTTTTTGTGACATTCCTTATTTTTGGTTTCTGCTTTGAAAAACGTATACTTTTCTCATACAGGAACTTGTCAACTCCTATCCATATAAACAAAGGAACTTCATTGACATAGCAACCAGCTTTTGACTATCACTTTAACCTACGGTTGTCCCTTATTTCGCTTCTACTTACAAGGATGCGAGTAATAAGACTATTTCTGCTATTTTTTTCTGATTAGCATGAAGTAAATAGAAGTATAAGCTTTTTAAGAATTATTTGTTGCAGGGATATGGAGAAAGTCATGTGAATGGTGCACATCAGATTTTTTGTACTGTTTTTCTCAAAATCTTCGTGTATGTATCTCTGAATGATACTAAACTTAAATACCAAATTTGGTGTTTTACCGACTTTTCATTCTTGAGCTACCGTGTTTACAGACACACGGACGTATGAGAAAAGTGTTTTTCAAAGCTGAAACCAAAAACAGGGAATATCTAAAAAACGATCATCTCCAGGAAAAACATGTATGTAACATAAATTGTGTGTTTTAACGTGCTCTACATTGTTTGTGTTTTAAGGGTTTATTTTTTTCATCTCCTACGGTTTAGCAGTTATGCAAAATTCCGTAAAATTCATTAAGAATAAAGCAATCTTCAGAGGATATTCCCAGAAATGTCAAAATATACATTTCATTTGTCAGGTAAATATCTTTAATATATGATATTTTAATCAATATTGTTAGAGCCATTTTTGAGCAAATGAAAATTTTCGAAAAAAGTTCTAAGTTAACGGTAATTGGGGATGGTGGAATTTTCCTAAAAATCTTCGTGTCGCATTCCTGGAAGATACTACATTTAAATATCAAGTTTGGTATTTTAGCGACCTTTCGTTTTTGAATTATCGTGTTCACGGACACACGGACCTTTTTCTGAAATATGACATATATTTCCGGTGAAATCTCGGTATCGAATTTTGGGTGGAGTACAACACCTTCTGTATACACTATACATAGTACGTATAGAGAAAGTAAAAATAAAAATCTGACATGTTCCATTCCAAGACTTTCTCGACCTGTTACACATCATAATATTCTTGTAAAAGCTTATTCTTCTCTATACTTATAACTAATTGAGATAAAAATTAGCAGAATTGTTTTATTACTTAAGTTTCTTCAAAGTAGGGAATTAAGTCTAGAGTAATACTTACATTTTTAAAAGGTGATGCAATTGAAACCCTTTTCTTCTCTTTGCATGATCAGGATGCAAAAAGTGAATAGCTATTTCCCATTTGAGAAACGTATAAGTATTAGAAATTATAAAACCAGTTAAAAGGAATATCTCGGATATGGTTAACACTACAAAAAAAAGTATATAACAACTAGTGCGTTTTATGTGGTCTATATCTTTTGTGTGGTAAGTTTCACGTTATGCAAAGCTCTACAGAATGAAGAGCACCTTAGATCTATACCCCAAAAATGTGATGTGTTCCATTCTAATGACTTTCTCTACATCTCTGCAAGAAAATTTTAGTAAAAAGTTTATGCTTATATTTACTTCATGCTAATCGAGAAAAACTTAGCAGAAATAGTCCTATAACTTGCTTCCTTGTAAGTAGAAGCGAAATAAGGGAGTGCCATAGGTTAAAGTGGTAGTCAAAAGCTGGTTAATGTGACTGACGTTCCTTTGTTTGTATGGACAGGAGTCGACAAATTCCTGTATGACAAAAGTTTTTCAAAGCTGAAACCAAAACAAGCAATATCTCAAAAACGATCAACTCCACGAAAAAAATGTATATAACATAAAGTGTGTGTTTTTAAAGTGCTCTCCATTTCTTGTGTGGTAAGTTTTTGTCTATCTCTTACGGTTTATCAGTTATGCAAATTTCCGCAAAATTCATCCAGAATGAAGTAGTCTTCAGAGGCTATTCCCAGAAAATTCAAAATATACATTTTATTTGTCGGGTAAATATCTTCAATATATGAAATTTTAATCAAAATCGTTAGAGACATTTTTTAGAAAATCAAAATTGTCATGTAAGGGTAATTGGGGATGGGGAGATTTTCTTGAAAATCTTCGTGTCTCATCTTTGGAAGATATGAAACCTAAATACTAAGTTTGGTTTTTAACGGAATTTTAATTTCTGAGCTATGCTGCCCACAGACACACACAGACAGACACACACAGACAGACACACACGGACAGTTTTCTTAAAATGCTTTTTTTGGATTCAGGGGGTCCCAAACATCAGTATCGAATTTTTGGTTGCATTACAATACCTTCTCTATACACTCTGTACACAGTACGTGTAGAGAAAGTAAAAATATAAGAATTATATACATTTTATTTTTCATGGAAATATTTTAAACATGGTATTCGTTAGAGCCATTTTTTGAGAACATAAAGCCAATTTAAAAAATCTTCAAATTAAGGAGTGGTTGGGGATGGGTGTTTAAAAAAAACTCTTTGTTCGCATCTTTAGAAGCTGCACATAAAAACACAAACATATGTGGACGTTTTTCTATTTTTTTATTCTGAGGTCGCAAAATATTAAATTCAATGAAATCTCGTGAGCTACTTTTGGGTGGAATGTGATACATTCTGTACCTGCAATATATCTGGAAGATACGGCAAAATTTATTATCATTCATTCATTCAGGGACCTGAAGGCGAATATTTCAGGTGAAATCTCAATAGGGAATCTTTGGAAATAAATATTTGTCTACGAATAGTAGAGAAATGAAACATCTCACGTATGAGAGACAAGTTTTGTACTCTGGTGCCATGAACTCAAAACTTTTACATTACACTGTACTTTGTTTGGTGTCTGTGGGTGCTATCTGTCTTTTCCATTTTCCACCTTTTGTAGCAATCTCATATCGCCAAGCATCCTTTGTTTAAGCATGTTATTGTTTTCGTTTCATCCCGCGGATATGCTGCTCCTCTCAAAGAAAGGCAACTTATTCCCACAGGTCAGAAAAGATACGATGTCAGTGGAAAGAAATGGCATCTGAAAGAGGCGCTTTCATAGTCCACAGCCTGGAGGGGCATATCAAATATTTTGGTGCCGTGAGAAAAAAAATAAGAGAAAGCACTGAATAAGGCAGTAAGAAATTACGATCCTCAACGATTTGGAACTCAAGTTTATACAGGGTGATTCAAAGTAAGAGTAACATTCAGATCATCATCATCTTCAGCCTCATGTTTTGGGTCCCGATGACCATTTCGGCTCCAAACTAAATACCAAGACGGTTACTCCATTGTTTTCTTGGCCATCCTCCTCTTGGATTGTAATGGAATAGGATATATGGCAATCTAATTATATTAACCCTTAAAACGGTTTAAATAATATTTGTATTTGTTCTACACGTACTATGTACATAGTGTATAGAGAAGGCATTGCATTCCACCCAAAATTAGATACCGAGATTTCCCTCTGTATCAAAAGAAACAGAATTTTCAGAAAAAGGTCCGTGAGAGCGTGTGTGTGTGTCTGTATGAGTGTGGACTACATAGCTAAAAACGAAAAGACCGTTGAATACCAAACTTGTTATTTTTGTTTGGTATCTTCCAGGGATGCGACACGAAGATTTTGAGAAAAATCCCCCCCCCAAGCTACCTTTACATGGATCTTTTTTCGAAAACTTTGATTTTCTCAAAAATGGCTCTAATGATTTTGATTAAAACTTTGTATATTAAAGATATTTACCTGACAAATAACATGCATATTTTGAATTTTCTGAGATAAACCTCTAAAGACTACTTTATTCTGGATGAATTTTACGGAATTTTGCATAACTGCTAAACCGTAAAACATGGACAAAATCTTACAACACAAAAAATGTAGAACACGTTAAAACACACAATTTATGTTGTATACATTTTTTTTCGTGAAGCTAACAGTTGTTGAGATATTCCTTATATTTGGCTTCACCTTTAAACAACTTATATTTTTCTCATACGGGAATTTGTCAACTCCTGTCCGTACAAACAGAGAAACTTCAGTCACTTAGCAACCAGCTTTTGTCTATCACTTTAACCTATATTACTCCATTACTTATAAGTAAGCAAGTATTAAGAATATTTCTGTTATTTTTTTTTTCTCGATTAGCATGAAGTAAGGAGAAGCATAAGCTTTTTAATAATAATTTGTTGCAGAGATGTAGAGAAAGTCGTGTGAATGGAACAAATCATATTTTTTTTTTTTAAGATTCCTTCATTAAAATAAAAATCTGATGGGTTCTATTCACATGACTTCCTCTACAACTCTGCAATAAATTATTGTTAAAAAGCTTATGCTTCGATTTACTTAAGGATCGAGAAAAAATTAGCAGAAATGGTCTTATTACTTGCTTTCTTGTAAGTAGAAGCAAAATAAGGGAGTACCATAGGTTAAAGCGATGATCAAAAGCTGGTTGCTATGTGACTGATGTTCCTTTGTTTGTATGGACACAAGTTCACAAAGTCCTGTATGAGAAAAGTATATTTTTATAGCTGAAACCAAAAACAAGGAATATCTCAAAAACAATCAACTCCAGGAAAAAAATGTATATAACATAAATTGTGTGTTTCAAAGTGCTTTACATTTGTTGTGTAAGCTTTTGTCCATCTCTTACAGTTTATCAGTTGCGTAAAATTCATCCATAATAAAGTAGTCTTCAGAGGCTACTCCCAGAAAATTCAAAATATACATTTTATTTGTCAGGTAAATATCTTTAATATACGGTATTTTAATCAAAACCATTAGAGCTATTTTTTAGAAAATCAAAATATTCGAAAAAAGTTCCTTGTAAAGGCTAATTTGGGGTGGAGGGATTTTTCTCAAAATCTTCGTGTCGCATCCCTGACAGATACTCAACTTAAATACCAAGTTTGGTATTTTACCGACTTTTCATTTTTGAGTTATCGTGTTCACAGACACACGGACACACATACGGATCTTTTTCTGAAAATACCTTTTTGGATACAGGGAACCCTAAAACATTTATTTCCGGTGAAATCTCGGTATCGAATTTTTTGTGGAGTGCAATACCTTCTCTATACACTATGTACATAGTGCGTATAGAGAAAGTAAAAAATCAAAAGTATCGAAACTTTTTCCCTGTAAAGGGTAGTTGGGGACCACATGGACCTTTTCCAAAAATGCTATTTTTTTCTGATTTATGTATTTCTAGAAAGTAAATTTATTAATCTCTAATTCTGCAACTCCTGAATTTTGTCCAAGTTTCTTTCTTGCAAATTAAAGTATCAATTTCATTACGGTCACCTGAATTATTCCTTTTAATTTTTTTGCTAAGGGGACACAGTAGAGTTTTTTTTTTTAACGTATTAGTCTCAAAAATGGCGTTTTTGGAATTTTTATGCAAAAAAAAATACACAATGATGATGCTGATAATAGGTTTGATGGATTTTATTTCAGCATAGTAACCTTAGACGTTATAATTCGTTTACAATCAGAATAGAAATATTCTCTTGCAGAAATAATCCGAACGACAGATTCAACTATTTTTCAGTGTTTAATAAGGGAACATTTGTGGGAATGAAAAAACGTTCGATTAATCACAAGTATGTTCACTTTATTTTCATTTCTATAGACATTTTACCTTATTTGTTTTTAAAAATGTGTTTGGTGGTATCGTTGCTTTCCGCAGTTATTTCATATACCACCACAATGAGGAGGTCTGTAAACAAACCGAAGCGCTCTGTGTTCCCAATTGCCCCAGGGATGAAATTTAATGACATACTGAATTAATTAGCTTTGTAGAATAAGTTGACTGTTTGTTTTACCTTACGAGCCTGTACGCTTTGATTTCTTTATTCATCTAAAGTGCGTAGAAAAATATGTTCATAATTAGTAACACTTTTTACTTTCTCCATACGCACTATGTACATAGTGTATAGAGAAAGTATTGCACTCCACCCAAAAGTTCGATACCGAGATTTCACCGGAAATATATGTTTTAGGGTGCCCAATATCCAAAAAAAGCATTTTCACAAAAAGGTCCGTGTGTGTGTGTGTGTGTGTGTGTGTCTGTAAACACGATAACTCAAAAACGAAAAGTCGGTAAAATACCAAACCTGGTATTTAAGTTTAGTATCTTCAAGGGGTGCGACACGAAGATTTTGAGAAAAATCCCCCCACCCCCAACTACCCTTTACATGGAAATCTTTTCGAAAATTTTGATTTTCTCAAAAATGGCTCTAACGATTTTGATTAAAATTTCGTATAATAAACATATTTACCTGACAAATAAAATGTATATTTTGAATTTTCTGAGAATAGCCTCTGAAGAGTAGTTTATTCTGGATGAATTTTACTAAATTTTGAATAACTGCTAAACCGTAAGAGATGGACCAAAACTTACACTAAAAATGTACACATTAAAACACACAATTTATGTTATATACATTTTTTTCGTGGAGTTCGTCGTTTTTGTGACATTCCTTATTTTTGGTTTCTGCTATGAAAAACGTATACTTTTCTCATACAGGAACTTGTCAACTTTTGTCCATATAAACAAAGGAACTTCATTGACATAGCAACCAGCTTTGACTATCACTTTAACCTACGGTTGTCCCTTATTTCGCTTCAGCTTACAAGGAAGGAAGTAATAAGACTATTTCTGCTAATTTTTTTCTGATTAGCATAAAGTATATAGAAGTATAAGCTTTTTAAGAATTATTTGTTGCAGGGATATAGAGAAAGTCATGTGAATGGTACACATCAGATTTTTTAATTTAATTTAGCAATACCTGTGAAATTTTTAGTGTAAAACCATTTGTACATAATGCATATTTGCTAACTGTATTCAATTTTACTTACTTGACTACGCACTTACAGTAAGGAAATTTTCACCCAAAATCCTGATGTCGAGACTTCACTTGCTGTGCATATTTTGCATGAATAAAAAAGCTGATGTGTTCCATTCACAACTTTTTCTACATCTCTGCAAAAAATTGTTAAAAAGCTTATGCTTCTATCAGAAATAGTCTTATTGCTTGCTTCCTTATAAGTAACAGGAAATAGGGGAGTACCATAGGTTAAAGTGATAGTCAAAAGCTGGTTGCTATGTCATTAAAGTTCCTTTGTGTAGACACGAGTTGACAAATTTCAGTATGAGAAAAGTATAAGTTTTTATAAAGCTGAAACCAAAGGCAAGGAATATCTAAAAAAATGATCGACTCCACGAAATTAGTGTATATAACATAAATTGTGTGTTTTAGCGTGTTCTACACTTTGTGTGGTAAGTTTTTGTCGATCTCTTACGGTTTAGCAGTTATGCAAAATTTAGTAAAATTCATCCAGAATAACCTACTCTTCAGAGGCTATTCCCAGAAAATTAAAGATATACATTTTATTTGTCAGATAAATATCTCTAATATACGGTATTTCAATCAAAACCGTTACAACCTTTTTTGAGAAAATCAAAATTTTCAATTTTTTCCTTGTAAAGGGTAGTTGGGATGGGGGCTTTTCTTGCAAATCTTCGTGTCCCATCCTTGGAAGATACCAAAGTTAAATACCAAGTTTGGTATTTAACGGTCTTTTCGTTTTTGAGCTATGCTGTCTACATATACACACACACACTTACACACACCCTCACTCACGGACCTTTTCCTAAAAATGCCTTTTTTTTTATTTAGGGAGACCCAAAACATGTATTTCTAGTGAAATTTCGGTATCGAATTTTTGGGTGGAATACAAAACCTTCTCTTTCCCTATGTACAGTGTACATATGGGGTTAGAGAAAGTAAAACTTATTTTCAGAAAAGGTCTGTCTGTGTGTGTGTGTCCGTGAACACGATAGCTCAATAACGAGAAGTCGGTAAAGTGCCAAACTTGGCATTTAAGTTTAATATCTTCCAGGAATGTGACACGAAGATTTTGAAAAAGAAAAATATCCTGACATCAAACTACCCTTATATGGAAAAAATTACGTAAATATTAAAGATATTTACATGACAAATAAAATGTATATCTTGAATTTTCTGGGAATAGCCTCTAAAGACCTCTTTATTCTAAATGAATTTTGCTGATTTTTTCGTAAGTGCTAAACCGTAAGAGATAGACAAAACTTGCTACACAAAAAATGCAGATCACGTTAAAACATACGGTTTAGGTCATACAGTTTTTTTTCGTAGAATTGACCATTTCTGAGATATTTCTTGTTATTTGTTTCAGATGTAAAATACTTGAACCTTTTTCTAACGGAAAGCTGTAAACTGCTGGTCCTACATAGAGACAGATTTCATCTTCATGGCAGCCAGCTTTTTAAAGAGTTGCCTATCGTTTTAGGCTAGTGTGTTCCATTATTTTCCTTCTACTTGCACGGAAGCAAGTAATTAAGACAAATTCTGCTGTTTATCTTAAAGTAGATAGAAGATATGTTTTTTAACAAAAATTTGTTGATGTGGAGAAAGTCATGCTAATGGAGTACATCTGATTTTTTAATTATTGGACCATGAATGAAATTAGTGAAATGATGCTCAAATGATCTCGGGGTCCATGGAGCTTAAATTTACTCGACATTGGTCTTTTAAGGATGCGGGAAAACCCCGAAAATAACCTTATTCGGGTAACTCACCCTAAGCGAGATTCGAACTCGCGACCTTTTGAATATGAGGCAGACACGCTACCGGCACACTACCCAGGTGGGCTTAGCATCATTTGTTTTTAACTAAATTAGATGTATTTTTCCATGGTGTTCTAATGTTAGAGAAAGAGAGGAGGGAGGGAAAGTGTGATGAAAGTTTATTGAATTTCGGAGAAACCTTTTTATAAAGATTACGAAGGTGCCTTAGTTTGGAATTTTTTTTTCACCACACAAGCCGTGTGTAGGACAGGAGTTGGATAGATAGTCAGACTGAAAAATTCAATGGCATTGCCGGGATTTGAACCACGGATCTCCCAATCTCTATCCGGTTGCTCTGCAAAAAATTGTTACTTAGTGGAGTAGCATGTGCTGTAATGCTGAGAAATGTAATTTGTAATAGACTTTGCCATGTTGGAGAGCATTCAGGAAACGTCTTCGCTGTTTCTGGTTTCAAGCATTCCCACAATCGACTAATTGCTAGTGTCTGGGTAGTCGAGAAAGAACATAGCTCTGTTCAAATTGTCAGCTATTAAAGCTAATTTACTATTTTTCAAGCTGACGGTAACTTAGCAGAACTTTGACGGCATATCTTGAGTGATTTTGTATTATTTAAACATTTACTATCTTTCTCTCCCTCCCCCCTCTCACTCTATAGGACGTTCACTGGCATATTGAAGTGCCAGAGAGCTCCAGACATGTAATGATGTTGGAGCTTAGTACAAAATCTCTGGTAATCAACAAACGCAAAATCAGAATTAAAGGAAAAGTTTTCCCCAATTTCAGAACTAATAAAAATCCGCACAACAAAATTTAAGTTTCACCCCATCTTATTCTTCTTTAACTTCCCCTGCTTCTTACCTGTGATAGAATTAAGTTAAAACTGGTTTCACTACCAACACGTAGCTAAATCGAATTCGAATAAAATTTGTTATGCTTACTCAGATTCCCTTAAGAACGCAAAGCGAAAATATCTACTTCAAACAATCCTTTAAAAAAAAAACTGATGTGTTCCATTCACATGACTTTCTGTACATCTCTACAACAAATTATTGTTAAAAAGCTTATTGTTCTATTTACTTTCGAAAATAATTAGCAGAAATAGTCTTATTACTTGTGAGTAGAAGCGAAATAAGGGAGTACCATAGGCTAAAGTGATAGTTAAAAGCTGGTTGCTATGTGACTGAAGTTCATTTGTTTGTGTGGGTAGGCGTTGACAAATTCCTGTATGAGAAAAGGACAAGTTTTTCAAAGCTGAAACGAAAAACAAGGAATATCTAAAAAAAGATCAACTCCACCAAAAAAAAAAAAAAGTGTGTATAACAAAATTGTGTTTTAAATTGCTCTAAATTTGTGTGTGGTAAGTTAAGGTTTAGCAGTTATATAAAAGTCCGTAAAATTCATCTAATAAAGTAGTCTTTACAGGCTATTCCCACAAAATTCAAGACATACATTTTATTTGTCAGGTAAATAACTTTAATATACGACATTTTAAACAAAATCGTTAAGAGCCATTTTTTAGAAAATCAAAATTTTCGAAAACAGTTCCATGTAAAGGGTAGTTGGGGTGGGGAGGATTTTCTTGAAAATCTTCGTGTCGCAACCTTGGAAGATAACAAACCTAAATACCAAGTCTGGTTTTTAACGGACTTTTCGTTTTTGAGCTATGCTGCCCAGACACACACACACATGACATTTCTCTAAAAAAGGCTTTTTTTTTTGGATTCAGGGGGTCTCAAAACATGTATTTCCGGTGAAAACTCGGTGCACTATGTACATAGTACGTGTAGAGAAAGTAAAAAACATTTATGATATTTTCAAGTCCTCAAAATGAATCATACCAATTATACTGGCGTAAGATAGGAATCCTTGCTGTATTTAGTTCTATTTAATATCTTGCAACAGAAGTCGGTAACCGAGCCAGGTGGCCCAAATGTTTTGTCTGGGACTGGCATTCGGGAGGTCGTGAGCCGACCTCTCTGACCCATGGGTTTTTCCGGGGTTTCCCGGATCACAGGTGCATGCTGGGAGGATTCTTCATTCCCACGAATTTCCTGCCCCTCTATTTCATTTCTGTGCTGTTAATGTTAGCGAGGACTGCGGTGGTGGCGCCCTCTTTTGGAGGTGATTGCGCTTTATAAACTCAGCACTCGGCTGCAGGATGGCGCTAGGAGTCGTCGTTATTATATATAGGAATCACCAAGCCGTGTTCGCACAGAGTATATTGAAAAGTTACCTGGTGAAGTGCCTCTTTCCAGATTTACAATTCACGAGATTGTGAAGAAATTCAAAACCACTGAATAAAAAAGCGTTAACGTTCATCAACAATAGCCATCCCAAAATTAACACAACAGGTGGGAATTTCTGATTCTTGTGCACTTAGAGCAAGTAATAATTAGAATTAAAACTTTATAAGTGTATAAGTGTCCATTCTTTAAAACAAGTTTGTTAGTAATGGTTTCCTTCATCAGTGGATGACTTGATCGACAGCTTCTGTTCTTTTCCGAGGCATGGTTCCTCCTAAAGGGTCATGTCAACACTCGTAACACGGTACTGGGCCTCTGAGAATCCGTATCACGTTCATTATGATCGCAAAGTTGGAGTTGGTGTGCTGTTAACGCTAGACACATAATCGGTCCAATATTTTACGAGTACACTGTAAATGCAGAATGTTATATATGATTTGCGTACGGAGTTTATGTAGGAGCGATGCCGGCTGTGGCACGCCCAATCATGCACAGGCGGATTGCCGTGGTACAAGCGCTGGCGGTTGTCCATCAACCCGGTGAAAAACCACGCCATCCTGTTCATCAAGCGCCGCTTTTTCGCAAACTTCCTTTCATTCACGTACCTCAGACGAAGGATAGAATAGACAAACACCATCACCTACTTGGGGGTGAAGCTTGACAAGGGCGTCACTTTTGGGGAGCACATCAGGGAACTGGGGTGTCGGGGCTATGGGGCTACGGCCTCCTTGTACCCGATGCTGAAGTCCACGATGCCGGTTCCCCTTAAGTTGCGCCTTTTGAGGGCTCTCATGGTCCCCTTGTCAATCTACGCCTGCGAGATCTGGGGCATGGCGGCAGACTCCAGTCTGCTGTTGCTTCATGGATTTCTTACGAGACCCCTGCACGAAGCCTCTGGTCTACCATACCTGGAGGACGAGATTAGGCGTCGGGCAAAAAAAATTCAACGAAGGGTTGCCATTCCATCGGAGTGCCCTCGTTAGGTCTCTTGGGGATTATAATCCCAAAAACTGCTGCTTCAGGTGATACCGGCTTCCCCGAATGGCTTGCGGGCATCCACGGTAACGAAGGAGCACCTCCAACAGCTGCTAGGCTAAGCTCCTTAAAATCCTTCAAGAGTTGTTTGGACATCAAAATTTAAAACCGTAAAAATAAACATTTTTTGCAAAACCATTACACCAGCGGTGCGCAAGGGCCGTAGCACCATGTTTGCAACCGTTGAGGAGCAAAACTTGCCTACTCCTGTCACTACCCAACTTCATTCTCACCCGCCATCCACATTCCCGTCCTGCTCTTAAGGGGGGACGTAGGTAAAAAAAACGTCACCACATAAAAAGGTATTGATAACTTTTACATTTTATAAATTAGAAAACTGAAATTTGGTATGGTAACTGTTGATGGTTGTGTACATATTGTGTATTTTTTTCAGAATTTTTTGATACCTTTTGTTTGTATTATATTTGTTTTATTATCTAAAAAATAATAAGGTGCATTTTCTTAAAAAGTGCCAGAGATTTTTCTTTGAAAATTTTTACGAGTTATTTTGAAGATATAACACACAGTTCTGTGGAACAGAATTTTGATATGCATTGTGGTTGTTGAGATAAAAAATCATATACTGTTAGTTTGACAAGTTTCTTGAAAAACCATTCGAAAAAAAAATCACCAACGATTAACTAAAATGTTTATTAAAATTCTGTTCCACAGGATTATGCAGCCAGACCTTCTGTATCAAACTACCAAATATGATAACTGTACATGCAATAGTTTTGAAGAAAATGCACCTTCAAGATGAAAAAATATAAATTGTAGAAAAGTTGAGTTAAAGATTTACCTTGTTTTTCACTGTTGCTGAGGTGACTAATGCTGTCCATACCCATAATCCCCATCTTCATCTTGTTCCTCCACATCTTTCCTCTTGAGGTGATGCTCCTCAAAATTGTTGTTGTGAACACACCAGGCACAATTCCAAGTCCCTGTAGCACTCTAATTCTTCCTAAATTTCCTGAATTGTACACCAAACATGCATCATATGTACCAATTTTCAGAACATTAGAGGAAACAAATGATTTTTTAGGGCAGCGAATCCATATGAGTCGATTGAAACTCTCATTAGCATTCTGAGTTTTCCCATGAGTACATTTGCTTAGGAGATCAGGATGAGCTAGGTATTGAAAAGTGGGTTTCACTACATCCAGTACTGCTTCTGGTAAACTGTGTTTATGATGGAAGGGTGAGCCATCAAGCTGTGCCTTTCTGTAACCACACCAAGAAGCATCACACAAACCATGCTGAGGGTTGTCATCCGTAGAAAGTTTGTGAAAATATGTGGCCCATACCGCCTGCTGCATATTTTTAACATTTCCTGTGTTGTTTCTAATGGCCCTGCCATAATATATTTGTAGGTTGTGAATTTCTTTGTCTGTTAACCTACCTTGTCCTCCTAATGGCTTCCCATCTTCTAATTTTTTGCCTCTCATTTCTTTTTTCAGTTTTAATAACCTACACATTCTTGACCATAAGGGTTGCTGTCAAGTACAGTTTTAAAAGCACTGGAGTCACTATCTCCTAAGTAACTTACATAACGAATGTTGTACTGTTTTAGTGAACGATGAAAAATGATTTTCATCCCTGCTGCCTCCATTCCTCCACTTGAGCCGGTATAATTTCTGCAACATTCCAATTCATGTTCTGTCTGCCATTGTTGTTCTTCCAATGCATCGTGCAATTTGGTTCTTACTGCACATGTTCTTACTTGCTCATGATTTGCAAGTCCAGCACCTTGCCTGTGTCGGTACTTACGACAGACTACACCCCATACTGTGATGTGTGGCCCCTTTTCATCCATGTTCCATCTCAGGAGACAGCCGATCTCTTTGCTCCACATTATCTGTCCCTTCATTTACATTCACTGCTTCTTCTACTGCAGCACACAGCTTCTAAAGCAGTTAGCAGATTTGTGTTTAGATCACTGTATCTACTGACAGGTGGTGGCATATTTAGGAGCCCACATAATAAGTTAGTGCCCTCTCTTCCTATACCAATACATCTCATAGCATAACACAACCTCATATTTACATCATATACCCAGTTATTTATGGGTGAAGATTTAAATTCGTTATTTATTTTGCACTTATCACACACTATATGAAAAGTACAGGCTACTCCACATCTTTGTGTCTGATCATCATACAGCCTCAGACACTTTGCCCCACATGTAGCACAAGCACAACTATTACTAATAGTATTAGCCAATATTTCAATATCTACGAGTCTAAAACCAGTGGTTGCTTCTTTTGAATTTGCTTCAATTTGTACACCACTGATGTTCTTAGCAGAAGCACTGGTATTTAAAATCTCAGGAACAACTTTTTTGAGGTTATTCGATATACATGGTCTTTCTTCACCTTTCTAAACACCTTACCGCTATATCTTCCCATATTTATCACTAGATTCACCGATTTTAATAATATAAATACTTTCCTAAAGCTATTAATGAATCTATGGTATAGAAATGCACAACACGAGGTTATTTTCAAAAGTAAACAACTTCAAAACAAAGGAGCATCAATAAACACTTTCTGCCATCTTGTCCACAGCCTTCTACAAGCGTACAAACAATACGTTCAGCAAACTGACTGTCCAGACAGCAAGAAATACAGATTCATTGCTATTTAAATTATTATTTCATACTTAGAGTAATGATAAAGACATGAAATTTCAGTATGATAATCCTAATACCCTAAACTATATGCTCTTGGACCAGCTGTTTGAGCAAAGAAGGTTGATCACAATTATTCTCCTCCATTGTTATACTAGATCTTCAAATATATTCGGTCTTTAGTGCCAGTAGGCTTAAGTGCTTGTCTCCAAGGGGAAATGCGAAATTTCACCTTGCCTTAAATGCATTGCCTACTTCGTAAACATGTTGATGTACTAAGTGAGAAAACTGAATTTAAAGATACAAATGTTCTAAAAAGGGGCCTTGGATAACAGCTTTGAAGAAATGCAGACTAGCATTTAAAGTATATTTAAATTGTTTAAAATCCTGTTAACCCTCTAAGTATACATTTTCTGAAACTAGAAATAATATAGATTTTATTGGTGTCTAAAACAAAAACATTTTTTTTTTTTTTAACATTCCAGAGTACCTTGTCCCTTAAAACAGCGGTAGAGAAGCATATGACATTTCTAAAACATTTCAATAAAAATCTGATGTGTGCATTCACATGACTTTCTCTATATCTCTGCAACAAATTGTTGTTAAAAAGCTTATACTTCTGTTTGCTTCATGCTAATCAAGAAAAAATTAGCAGAAATAGTCTTATTACTTCCTTGTAAGTCGAAGCGAAATAAGGGTGTACTATAGGTTAAAGTGATAGTCGAAAGCTGGTTGCTATATGACTGAAATTCCTTTGTTCGTATGGACAGGAGTTGACGAAATTTTTAAACCTAAAACCAAAAAACAAGGAATATCTAAAAAAAACGACAAATTCCATGACAAAATGTATTTAACATAAATTGTGTGGTTTAACGTGCTCTACGTTTTTTTATCTATCTCTCACGGTTTAGCAGTTATACAAAATTTCGTAAAATTCATCCAGAATAAAGTAGTCTTCAGAGGCTATTCCCAGAATACTTAAGATGTACATTTTATTTGTGAGGTAAATATCTTTAATATACAAAATTTTTATCAAAATCGTTAGCCATTTTGGAGAAAATAAAAAATTTAGAAAAAAGTTACATGTATAGAGTAGTTTGGTTTGGGGGGGGGGATTTTTCACAAAATCTTCGTGTCGCATCCCTGGAAGATACTAAACTTAAATACCAACTTTGGTATTTTACCGACTTTTCGTTTTTGAGCTATGGTGTTCACAGGCACACGGACCTTTTTCTGAAAATGCTTCTTTTTTTTATACAGGGGACCCTAAAACATATATTTCCGGTGAAATCTCTGTGTACGTATAGAGAATGTAAAAAGCTGCATCAGTTAGAAATGTCACCTATTGGTAACTTTACAACGGTTATGACAATTTGGGGGGGGGGGGAAAGCATGCATGGGAGTGAAATGTAGAGGTTCTCTTTCTTTAAAAGCTTTAAGGTTTGCGGCCACTGTTGTTTTACCCATTGTTTCCTTTTAATAGACACCCTGAACCTGTCTGTCCGCTCTGTGGCGCAAGAGCGTGCTGCTCTGGTATCTTTTCGCACCACTCTCCAGCTGCCGGCTTCCCTAGCGGAGGTCCTTGGCAATGACCCCGCTGCTGTTGACAAGAGTTTTTAAATTTTTATCAACAATTAGTTTTACCCGTTTTTATCGATTTTTACACTCCATTGTTTTAACTGGTTTTATGGATTTTATGACTTAAGTGCTGTTAAAGTTTTTACAGTTTCTTTCACGTCTAATTTTAGCACGCTTTTTACCATTTTAAACCCTTTTTAGTTCTCATCTCACCTCGTTTAGGGCGCTTATAACCCTACTAGTTGAATGCCCTCATTATCATTTAAGGTTTGCATTACGCCCATCAAATGAGTCCTCTGTGTGGAGGAGTTGGAAGGAGTTTTACTATCATGCATGTAGAACTAGAGCAGAGTTACTTATTTATTCATATGTGTATTTAATTTACTGCTGCAACAGAATAATGCTCCAATTACCATAGGTAAGCGGTACAGATTTTAACACCTTGATTAATGTCTATCAGTTTTGTTGAAGTCCAGGGAAGTGCCTCTAACATTAGCTATGTGGTCAATGAGGCAGGGTGTTGGGACACTTAATCCTCAACAAAAGAACCGCGTCAATAGAGCGGAAAGCGTGACTGCCAGAGACACAAAGTGCCTCTTATAATGACGTCACATGTATCGATATTTATTGCCCTTTGATCTTCCTTGTTTGCGATTCAGTGTGAAGGGAGGACGAATTATTGCACCTCGCCTTGGTTGGTGGAAATCAGCTGATCGCCGCTAAACACGCTCTTGGGCTTATAGCCTTTGATAAACGCCTGTGCCTATCATAATGGTTACATAGAAGGAAGAGAGGGGATCATCTATCTTCAACAGATCTAAATCCAATAGCACCTTCAATTATTCTCAGTTAGAACCCACCAGTTTATCGTTCATACTTGTTCCCCTGGAAGCAATTACTAGCTCATCCGGGGTTCCTAATTCAGCTGGCTCTTCCAATGAGCATTACAAGCCACTTTTACTTTCTCTACACGTACTATGTACATAGTGTACAGAGAAGGTATTGCACTCCACCAAAAAATTCGATACCGAAATTTCACTGTGTCCGTGTGACTTTGAACACGATAACTCAAAAACGAAAATTCGGTAAAATACCAAAATTGGTATTTAAGTTTAGTATCTTCCAGGGATGCCCCAACTACCCTTTACATGGAACTTTTTTCGAAAATTTTGATTTTCTCAAAAATGGCTATAACAATTTTGATTAAACTTAAGTAAATAAAGTATATTAAATATATTTACCTGAAAAATAAAATGTACATCTTGAATTTTCTGGGAATAGCCTCTAAAGAGTAGTTTATTCTGGATGAATTTTACTAAATTTTGAATAACTGCTAAACCGTAAGAAATGGACAAAAACTTGCTCCACAAAAAATGTAGAGCACGTTAAAACACAGAATTTATGTTATATACATTTTTTTTTTTTTCGTGGAGCTCGTCGATTTTGTGACATTCCTTATTTTAGGTTTCTGCTATGAAAAACTTATACATTTCTCATACAGGAATTTGTCAACTGTTGTCCATACAAACAAAGGAATTTCAGTGACTTAGCAACCAGCTTTTGATTATCACTTTAACCTATGATACTCCCTTATTTCACCTCTACTTACAAGGAAGCAAGTAATATGGCTATTTCTGCTAATGTTTTACTGATTAGCATGAAGTTAATAGAAGTATAGGCTTTTTAAGAATAATTTGTTGCAGGGATATAGAGAAAGTTATGTGAATGGTATACATCAGATTTTTACTTTCTCTACACGTACTATGTACATAGTGTATAGAGAAGATATTCCACTCCACCAAAAAATTCGATATGGAGATTTCACTGGAAATATATGTTTTAGGGTCCCCTGTGTCCAAAAAAAGTATCTTCAGAAAAAGGTCCATGTGTGTGTGAACGTGTGTCCGTGAGGCTGTGAACACGATAACTCAAAAACGAAAAGTCGGTAGAATACCAAACTTGGTAATTAAGTTTAGTATGTTCCAGGGATGCGACACGAAGATTTTGAGAAAAATCGCCCCACCCCAAACTACCCTTTACATGGAACATTTTTCGAAAATTTTGATTTTCTTAAAAATGGCTCTAACGATTTTGATTAAAATAACATACATTAAAGATATTTACCTGACAAATAAAATGCATATCTTGAATTTTCTGGGAATAGCCTCTGAAGACTACTTTATTCTGGACGAATTTTACGGAATTTGGCATAACGGCTAAACCGTAAGAGATGGACAAAAACTTACCACATAAAAAGTGTAGAGCACATTAAAACACACCTTTTGTGTTCTGTACATTTTTTGCGTGGAATTGGTCGTTTTTTAGATATTCTTTTTCTTGGTTCCAGCTTTGAAAAACTTATACTTTTCTCATACAGGAATTTGTCAATTGCTGTCCATACAAACAAAGGAACTTCAATCACTTGAAAACCAGCTTTTAATTATGACTTTAACCTATAGTACTCCCTTATTTCGCTTCTACTTGAAGGTAACAAGTAGTAAGACTATTTCTGCTATTTATTTCTCGATTAGCATAAAGTAAATATAAGCAAGAGCTTTTTAACAATAATTTGTTGCCGAGATGTAGAGAAAGCCATGTGAATGGAACACATCAGATTTTTCAATATGCGAGATCTTTTAGGATATGATCGTTGAGATATTGCAAGTCTGTGGTAAAAACGCGATGCACCCAAATAAAATAAACGGTGATGGACGTGCGAAGGTATTGAATATATTAATTTCATCTATGTTAGAAGTGTCAACTAAGCAATAAGAGCGTTGTTTAAACTATATATGGATGAAGGGACTCTATAAAATATCCGACAAATAACAAAATAGTGTGAATATACGGGGGTTACTTTTAAAATAAGATCCTTCTTAATATATAAAAGTCAGTGCATGTATGTATGCAATGTAATAAAATGTGTGTAATGTTTATAATGTATGTACGTGCTGTATACGTGTATCAGGCCCCCACACGCCTGGCTGCGCAGAACAGTGCAAGTGTCGTGAATTGAAGAACAAAGAGTGGAGGGCAAAAGACATGCAAGGTCGCGCGCGCAATACATTGGTTGTAATGGGAAAACAGTGCAATTTAAAACAGCTATAATTACGTCAAAAGGCTGCCTGATCGTCAGCATCTAAAGACCTTGAGTGTCCTGTCAGGAGTTAATAAAATTACTCCATTGATTAGACGAAATTTCATCCCACGACTGAACAAACAAAAGTAAATATTATCATTGAACTTTAATATCGCATACCTGCATATAAAGTATTTTACATACGGGATGTAAGCATCACAGAGAGCATTATTCACATTTCATTCTGTTTTCCAGTTTCTTCTCAGTGATTTGATGTATACTTTCTGCTTTTTACTTTAATGCACAGAGTCGTGAACAAGAATTATAAAGAGGAATTGTTAAAAGTAAAGTGGTTAAAATACTGAACTAAAATGCAAAATATGCTGGGTTCCATTCTAGGAAATGAAGCAAATCTTATTTAATGATCATTATTCCCTAACCTCAAGAGCCTGAAAGCGCGATACTGAATGTGTGTTAAGTTAATCGAGAAGTTCAGTTTTAATATACAATTTAACAATTTAAGCAGTTGATGTAGAAGATCAAAGTGGTAATACAACGATTTCATCTAAGGTGGTATGCAAATAAATAAAAATAAGCAAATAAATAAAATGATTTAGCAGAAAAAAAAAAAAAAAGATTTATACTGGCTTTTCAGAGACGTTATGTACAATATAAAAAAAATCTGATGTGTTCCACATGACTTTCTCTACTTCTGTGTAACAAATTATTGTTAGTAAGTTTATGCTTCTATTTATTTCAAGCTAATCGAGAAAAAAATTAGCAGAAATACTCTTATTACTTCCTTCCTTGTAAGTAGAAGCGAAATAAGGCAGTAACATAGGTTAAAGTGAGTCAAGAGCTGGTTACTAGGTGACTGAAGTTCCTTTGTATGGACACGAATTGACAAATTCCTGTATGAGAAAAGTATGTGTTTTTCAAAGCTGAAACAAAAAACCAAAGAATATCTCAAAATCGATCAACTCCTCGAAAAAAATAATCATATAACATAAATTGTGTGTTTTAATGTGCTCTACATTTTTTTGTATGGTAAATTTTTGTCCATTTCTTACGGTGTAGCAGTTATGTAAAATTACTCCAGAATAAAGTAGTCATCAGAGGCTATTCCCAGAAAATTCAAGATATATATATTATTTGTGAGGCAAATATCTTTAATATACGATATTTTAATTAAAATCGTTAGGGCCATTTTTTAGAAAATCAAAATTTTCGAAAAAAGTTCCATGTAAAGGGTAGTTAGGGTTGGGGGGATTTTCTTGCAAATCTTCGTGTCGCATCCTTGGAAGATACCAAACTTAAATACCAAATTTGGTATTTGACGGTCTTTTCGTTTTTGAGCTATGCTGTCCTAGACACACACACACGGACCTTTTTCCAAAAATGCTTTTTTTTTGGATTCAGTGGACCCAAAACGTTTGTTTCTCGGTATCGAATTTTTGGGTGGAATACAATACCTTCTCTATACACTATGTACATAGTACGTGTAGAGAAAGTAATAACATAAACGTGAATTAAGTATCGGTATTCCTCTTCAGTAAAGTATATTCAAGATGTTAAGTAAACATTTTCTATCAATATTTGTGGTATATTTGAGTTAGATAAGACAGGTATGTTAATAACCGCACCACAGGAGATTATGGTCCGTGCTTCCTGAAATAATTTATAAACAAATCTAGTATTATAATCGATTATTACTTAATGTTCTAACGGTTTTGCGAAATGTCTTTTTTAACACCCTATGGGGTTGTGTTTCAGTCTGAAATTACAGATTTGAAAAACAAAGTTAATCAATATTTTAATATTTTTAATTTAGGACAAATTAAAATATTAAATGTATATAAGAATGAATTTCGATTTTCATTACCTTTGTCAGATGAGAAGGAAAAACTAAATATTGAAGGAACTGTGTCAGGATTTAGGATCATCTTGTCTATATTCTCATAGAAATATTTTTTTGCAAAATGCATTATATATAGTCTGTGGTATTTCGGTGACACAAATTTGTGATGTCTCAGAACAGCTAACGACCTACTCAGTAATTCTGGCTTATGTACTGGAAATCTAAAATAAATTATGATTCGCTTAGTGACCGAGTAAACCCACGAGAATAAATCGGAGTGAATTAGGAAACGCAGAAAAGTGATTTCTAAATAATGTTTCTAGTGGTTGGTACAGTTATGCAGCATAGAGATGCACCATGTTGTTTATTAATCCTTTAAACCATTTAAATTTTAAAGCCTTTTAAGCATAATGGACATGTAGCAAAAATGAGATATCTCCAAGCATGGGAGTGGTGTAAAAATGCTGGAAATGGCCTTATTCTAATTACTTTCTCTAGCCCCATATGTACAATGGTATTCAAGTTTAATATCTTTCAGGGATGTCGCACGAAGATTTTGAGAAAAATCCCCCCACCCCAAACTACCCTTTACATGGAACTTTTTTCGAAAATTTTGATTTTCTTAAAAATGGCTGTAACGATTTTGATTAAAATATCGTATATTGAAGATATTTACCTGACAAATAAAATGTATATCTTCAATTTTCTGGGAATAGCTTCTGAAGACCTGTTTATTCTGGCTTAATTTGGCATAACGAGTAAACCGTAAGATATAGACAAAAATTTACTCTACAAAAATGTAGGTTTTGTTAAAATACACAAGTTATGTCATATACATTTTTCTCGTGGAGCTTACCGTTTTCGAGGTATTCGTTGTTATTAGTTTCAGTTGTTAAATACTCATACTTTTCTCAGACAGGAGTACCCGTTTTCCTTTTATTCTACTCCTGGCCAAGAAAAGAAGCGATTTGTAATGACAATCGCATAACGACAGCTTTTAAAACATTTGACTATTGATTTAGCCTAGTGTATTCCCTTATTTTCTTCCTACTTATAAGCAACTAAGTAATAAGAACGGTCGTCTCCTTAGCGCGGTGGTAGCGTTGCTACTTACCAAGCGGGAGACCTGGGTTCGATCCCCAGTACCGGCGTGGGGATTTTTCCCCCGCTGGGAAACCTGGCCCGGGGTGCACTCAGCCTCGTAAGGTCCCTGGGGGGCCAATTGAGGAGCTACTTGATGGAGAAGTAGCGGCTCCAGGTCATGAAGACCGCATTAACTTGCCGGGGGGGATTCGAGGCGCTGACCACGTCTCGCCCTCCAATACTGCACCCCATCCATGACGTCTGTGGTGGACCGAGATGGGGGACGCAGCGGCCGGGCGGTAGGCCAGGGTTCCCCGTGAGCTGTCGTGCCATGGAGTTAAGTAATAAGAATATTGTGCTACTGAGTACCTCGATTAGCAAGGTGCAGAAAGAAGAATAATCTTGGTTTGTAGAACAGCTAGAGAAGGTCATGTGAGTATAACACATCAGATTTTTATATAATTTTTATTTTTAGTGCTGCAAAAACTACTGTCTTTTCAAACGTTCAACTCAGAAATTATTACATAGCCTTGGTCAACATTAATCGAGTCAAGAAAGATTATGTTTCGAAAGTATGAAGTAACCATACTATAAACTTGAGATACAAGATGACAAACAAAACTTAATAACTAATTCATTTAAATGTATGAATTGTATTCTTCAAAATATCATCTTCCTGCTAAGTGTTAGGCCTAATGGCCTGTTGCGGTTCATTCTATCCCTTCATCAGACGGTCCAATAGGCTTCTCCCTTGTGGTCTATAATATAAGTATATTTTACGTAAAATATTGATGCGGGTATTCTGAGTACATGGGACTTCTAATTACGACAATTTTGATTTTTACTTTCTCTATACTCACTATGTCCATAGTGTATAGAGAATGTATTGCACTCCACCAAAAAATTCGATACCGAGATTTCACTGGAAATATGTTTTAGGGTCCCCTGTATCAAAAAAAAAAAAAAAGGTGTGTCCGTGTGTCTGTGAACACGATAACTCAAAAAGGAAAAGTCGGTAAAACACCTAACTTGGTATTTAAGTTTAGTGTCTTCCAGGATGCGACACGAAGATTTTGAGAAAAATCCCCCCACCCCAAAATATCCTTTACATGGAACTTTTTTCGAAAAATTTTATTTTCTAAAAAATGGCTCTAACGATTTTGATTGAAGTATCGTATAATAAAGCTATTTACCTGACAAATAAAATGTATATTTTGAGTTTTCTGGGAATAGCCTCTGAAGACTACTTTATTCTGGATGAATTTTTCATAACTACTAAACCGTAAGAGATGGACAAAAACTTAACCCACAAAAAATGTAGAGCACGTTAAAACACACAATTTATGTTATATATCTTTTTTTCGCGGAGTTGATCGTTTTTGAGGTATTCCTTTTTCTTGGTTTCAGCTTTCAAAAACTTATACTTTTCTCATACAGGAATTTGTCAACTCCTGTCCATACAAACAAAGGAACATCAGTCACATAGCAACCAGAAATAAGACTATTTCTGCTAATTTTTCGCGATTAGAATGAAGTAAATAAAAGATAAGCTTATTAACAATAATGATTTACAGAGATATAGAGAAAGTCGTGTGAATGGAACACATCTGATTTTTTATATTATTGGATAGTATTTCTATTCTTCAAAATATGCTATATTTTAAAGTTGAGAAACGAGGTATATCTGAATTAGTATTGTAACGTTATACTTCGTATCATAGCGTTAAAGCTCACGAGCTTCATTTGTTTATCTTCCCGTAGGGTAATATTAATAGAGGAATTAAAATTATATTCTCATACGGTCACCGCATCAAATGCTTGTTAACTTTCATGGAGGTCATAAATTCCCTTAATGAAGTAGTATTGGCCTTAGGCACTTGCATAAAGAACAGTGCACCACTATGTTAGTTTACATGATTAAGCATAAATTTCGCTCCTGTTGTTTGCAGTAATCCTTAAAAGTGTTAAATTATATTTTTACTTTCTCTATACGTACTATGTACATAGTGTATAGAGAAGGTATTGTATTCACCGGAAATATGTTTTAGGGTCCCCTGTAACCCAAGAAGCATTTTCAGAAAAAGATCTGTGTGTGTGTGTGTGTGTGTGTGTGTGTCTATGAACACGATAACTCAAAAACGAAAAGTCGTTAAAATACCAAACTTGGTATTTAAGTTTAGTATCTTCCAGGGATGCGACACGAAGATTTTGAGAAAAATCCCCCCGCCCCAAAGTAAACTTTACATGAACTTTTTTGAAAATGTTGATTTTCTCAAAAATGACTAACGATTTGGATTAAAATTCCATATATTAAGACATTTACCTGAAAAATATAATATATATCTTGAATTTTCTGGGAATAGCCTTTGAAGACTAATTTATTCTAGGCGAATTTTACGAAATGTTGCATAACTGCTAAACCGTAAGAGATGGAAAAACAACTTATCGCGCAAAAAATGTATAACACTTTAAAACACACAATTTATATTATATGCATTTTTTTTTCATGGAGTTGATCGCTTTTTGAGATATTTTTTGTTTTTGATTTAGCTTTAAAACATAATTTTCTCACACAGGACTTGGTCAACTTCTGTCCATACTAACAAAGGAACTTCAGTGTCATAGCAACCCGCATTTGACTATCACTTTAACCTATGGTACTCCGTTATTTCGCTTCTACTTACAAGGAAGCAAGTAATAAGACTATTTCTGCTAGTTTTTCTCAAGTAGCATGAAGTAAATAGAAACACGGGCTTTTTAACAATAGTTTGTTGCAGAGAGGAAGAGAAAGTCATGTGAATGGAGCACATCAGATTTTTATATTTTGGTGCAGTTAAGAGATACGAGGTTAACTTACAATAGGTTGGGGCTAGTAAAGAAATCGATTGTTTGTAAACACTGTGAGTTATAAAAATCCTAGCTTTTATCAAACTAATTTTTGATGCTCTGCCCTTTTGAAATGCACCTTTGAGATATGTTGTATTTCTGAAAGAAGCCTTAAATTTGAGAGTTGTAAGGGCAGCACTATAGTGAAGAAACGGGAACGAGAGTTATAGTTAGATAAACAGTTGAATGGGAGAATTATAAGAAACTGAAGTAAAAACGGCAGAGATCTGACAGTGGTACTTTTAATTTGGAAACTAATGGAGTATTTATCATAATCATTCTCTTTACGGCCAGTTGCCCCTTCCACAATGTCGTTTAATTACATTTGTACTGGTTATTATCAGACGTGAATGAAACTGTCTTCTTCACTTTGTTTCTCTTTGCATTAACAGGTATTATGGAAATATTAATAAGATTCTCAATTGTTAAAATAGCTGAAAGGGAAATTGTATATCGCTTCTGAGTGCGAGAACTTCTTTGACGTTTTGAAAGCGTGTGAAACTGAATAACATTAAGAAACCTCTGATATGTTTCATTCACATAACTTTCTCCAGCGTTTCATAGATGTAACTATTCTTAAAAAAGATTATTTGTTAATTGGGATAAACATTAACAGAATTGGTCTTATTGCTTCTTTATAAGTAGAAGAGAAATAAGGGAATACACTATGCTAAAGCAACAGTAAAAAATGTTAAAAGCTGGTCGCTGTATGAAACAATTGTGTTTCAGTTCGCTTTGCCTGGTCCCGTAAGAGAAAAGTTGGGTTGTTTAAAATTGAAACCATTAACAAGGAATCTCTCACTACAAGAAACACGTATAAGATATAAACGGTGTGTTTTAACCAGATTTACATTTTCATATGTTAAATTTTTATCTATCTCTTACGGTTTAACCGTTAGGCAAAACTCGTCCAAAATCAATAAGTCTTCAGGGGCTATTCCCGGAAAATACAAAATATTTATTTTATTTGTGATGTAGATATCTTAATATAATTTTTCTATGTAAAGGGTAGTTTTTGGAGGAGGAATTTTCTTGAAAATCGTTATATCGCATTCTTGAAGATAATAAACAAAAATGGTATTTAACGGTCTTTTCGTCTTTTTACTTTCTCTATACGTACTATGTACATAGTGTATAAAGAAGCTATTGTATTGTACCCAAAAATTCGATACCGAGATTTCACCGAAAGTGTATATTTTGACACCCCCTGAATCCAAAAAAAGAATTTTTAGAAAAATGGGTGTGTGTGTGTGTGTGTGTGTGTGTGTGTGTGTGTGTGTGTGTGTCTGTGAGCAGCATAGCTCAAAAATGAAAAGACCGTTAAAAACCAAACTTGGTATTTAAATTTAGTATCTTCCAAGGATGCGACACGAAGATTTTCAAAAACTTCCCCCCAAACTACCCTTTACAAGGAAAAAATTTCGAAAATTTTGATTTTCTTAAAAATGGCTCTAAGATTTTGATTAAAACATCGTATATTTAAGATATTTACTTGACAAATAAAATGTATATCTTGAATTTTCTGGGAATAGCCTCTGAAGACTACTTTATTCTGGATGATGTTTACGGATTTTTTCATAACTGTTAAACCTTAAGAGATGGACAAAAACTTACCACACAAAAATGTAGAGTACCTTAAAACTCATACTTGATGTTATAATCATTTTTTTCGTGGAGTTGAGCGTTTTAAACATATTCCTTATTTTTAGTTTCAGCTTTGAAAAAAGTATACTTTTCTCATACAAGAATTTGTCAACTCTTGTCCATACAAAAGAACCTCAGTCACATAGCAACCAGCTTTGACTATCACTTTAAGCCATGGTACTCCCTTATTTCGCTTCTACTTACAAGGAAGCAAGTAAGAAGGCTATTTCTGCTAATGTTTTCTCAATTAGCCTAAAGATAATAGAAGCCTAAGCTTTTTATCAATAATTTGTTGCAGAGATGTAGAGAAAGTCATGTGAATGGAACACATCAGATTTTTTTGAGCTATGCTGCTTGCATTCGCAGACACACGCACACACCAACACACAGGCCTTTTTCTTGGACTCGGGGACCTCAAAACATATTTCCAGCGAAATATCGACATTACATCTTTGGGTGGAATACAATACGTTCTCTAGCTACTATGTAATTATATTACATATGCGCTAGAGAAAGTAATAAAACATGGGAAAGCAGTCGTAAATAGGTTTCAGAACAAGAAAACGAGAATCTGTAGTTCATAATTAATACTAAATATTTGTGAAACTACGGAATAAATTGTAATTATATTTTTAAAAACATTTAAGCAATTATTTCAAGATATTACATTATATTTGGTGGCATTGTTTAAATTAAGGAGCCTAAAATTGGCTTTAAATATTTAGGTACGTAGGATACGCCTTTAGTGTAACCTTGTCTATCTGTCCGTTTGTATGCATGATATAATTCAACAACTGCAAAACTTAAGGTGACATCTTATCACATTAAAAGCATTTGTTGACACGTTTAAAATTGGCCTGAACTCGATACAAAATCAAGTGAAGTTAAAGGTTACTCAGGGCCCATTGTGAATCCAAAATTCTTGAAACGATTATAGGTTTTTCGTTTCTCACAAAATTGAACATTTTGTAATGTTAGTCAAACATGGATTTTGTATTTTTTGAGAAACTCTTATTTTCTTAATCATTGGGCATCCATTTTTGAAAAATGCCATATAGCTATTTAAGCTCACTTTTTGCTCTACCAATAAAACTTTCACATGTCTTTGCCAACTTATTCAAATTATCTCTGTTTACATTGAGGAGTGCTATCTGGTAGTTGTTACAGATATTATTTAAAATAGTACAAGGTAAAACACTAATATATATACTTACATTTCCAAAACAAGGAAACTCATTTCACCTACTTAATGTGAAGAATATTATTTATTAATTTTTATTTTCTCTACACGTCCTATGTACATAGTATATAGAGAAAGTATTGCACTCCACCCAAAAATTCGATACCGAGATTTCACCCGAAATACATGTTTTAGGGTCCCCTGTATCCAAAAAAAGTATTTTCGGAAAAAGGTCCGTGTGTGTGTGTGTCCGTGTATCCATGAACACGATAACTCGTGAACGAAAGTCGGTAAAATAACAAACTTGGTATTTAAGTTTAGTGTCTTCCAGGGATGAACACTAAGATTTTGAGAAAAATCCCCCCAGCCCAAACTACCCTTTACATTGCACTTTTTTCCTAAATTTTGATTTTCTTAAAAATGACTCTAACGACTTGGATTAAAATATCGTATATTAAAGATATTTTCATGAGAAATAAAATGTATATCTTGAATTTTATGGAAATAGTCTCCGAAAACTTTTCTGGATGAATTTTACGGAATTTTACATAACTACTAAAACGTAAGAGGTGGAGAAAGACTTACCTCACAAAATATGTAGAGCCCTTTAAAACACACAATTTATGTTAGGTGTATTTTTTTCGTGGAGTTAATCGTTTTTGAGATATTCTTTGTTTTTGGTTTCAGCCTGTCCATACAAACAAAGGAACTTCAGTCACATAGCAACCAGCTTTTGACTGTCATTTTAACCTATGCTGCTCCCTTATTTCGCTTCTACTTACAAGGAAGCAAGTAATAACACTATTTCTGCTAATTTTTTCTCGATTAGCTTGAAGTAAATAGAAGAATAATTTTTAACAATAATTTGTTGCAAAGATGTAGAGAAAGTCATGTAAATGGAACACATCAGATTTTTAAAAATGCCATATAGCTATTTAAATACCTGGCAAGCTCATTTTTTGCTCTGCGAAGAAAGTTTTCTCATTTCTTTGCCAAACTTATTCAAATTATCTCTGTTTACATTGAGGAGTGTTTGTTGGTGGTATCTGTGGGTTATTACAGATATTATTGAACATAGTACACGATAAAACACTAATATATACTTAGATTTTCAAAACAATGAAAGTCATTTCACCTACTTAAACTGAAGAATATTATTTATTCATTTTTAATGCATTCTATTCTTTATATAATGCAAGTTCTTAACTTATTAGTTGCTTTATTTACTTCACACCATTTGGTGCACCAAGATTTATGCTCAGATATTATAGTCAACAGATATCAATAAAATGCACAACGGACAAAATGCAGATAGGACGAGTAAAAGTAAATTGAGGACTTTAAAATAAATGAAAACAGGTGAGAATGTGTTATTGGTAATACGTTAGAACCCCAGCTTGATTCTTCAATCATGACACAGTAAAAGCTTGCATTCCTCCATTTGGAACAAGTACCCTAAAGAAACTAACGTTTCTAAGAAATGCCTGGAAGTACAATTGCCATGAAATTCTGAGATTCCCTGCATTTAAAGGAATGCATCGAGCTGAAGAAATAACAGAAAAAGTAAGAAAAACAGCCTTGTAGAGAGATTTCACAAGAAACAACGGAAATTATCGTAAGAATCATAGAAGATGCAATTCACTAGAAAACAGCAAAGGGTTTGAAACTGCAGAAAGAAAAGGTTAAGAAGAAGAAAGATAAACGCTATAGATTTTTTTGTAGTAACGTCCTTTAGCCTGGTTGGTCGTATCGAACGATGAATGAAATTGGTGAAATCTTGCTCAACCTTGGAGCTTAAAGCTACTCGACATTCGTCTTCTCAGGATAAGGGAAAACCCCGAAAAAAACCTTATCCGGGTAACTCGCACTAAACGAGATTTGAACTCACGACGCTATAGTGTTGGTGAATTTAGATGGTTAATATTAGGAAAAATTCAAGTTAAGCATGTTTATTTACTGAAATCAAGTTTTATAGAACTATATTTGGCACTTGTCATATATTCCACATGGCTTATATTTCATCCAATCCGCAAAGAAATTCTCACAAATATTTTAGTATCTATACAAATAATAATGATGGTTTTCTCTTTTTTTGAAAATGGGGCTACCGTAAATGAATACCAACATTTTTAGCTTTAAATTATGCAATAATATTCATTTCCAAAGATGCAACACGAAGACTTTTAAGGAAATTATTCCATCCCAAAATACCCTTTATATGGAAAAGTCTAAAATTTTGATTTTCTCTAAAATTACTAATGACTTTTTTTAAGTGTCATATATTTAAGATCTTTTTATAACAAACGAAATTAATATTTTGAATTTTTATTTTTTTCTTTTTTTTTTTGTGGAATTACCGTTTCCGATACATTCCTTGTTATTGGTGTCAATTTTAATTTACTTGAGCTATTCTCAAACGGAAAGTCATTTTTGTTTCGTCTCTGTTTTGTTTTACTCATCGTTTTGCAAAGAGAACCGAATTTCAGTTGTTTCGCATAGCAACCAGCGTTTAAAATATTTGATAATCGCTTTAGCATAGTGTATTCCCTTATATCCCTTCTATTTACAATGAAGCAAGTAATAAGACTATTTCTGCCGATGTTTATCTCCATTAGCATAATGTAGTTAAAAGATAGACCTTTCGTAAGAATTGTTTGTTTAGAAAGTAAAGAGAACGCCATTCTATAATATTTTAGATTTATATATATATATATATATATAATTTCTTTTAATTCAGTAGCAGTTGCTATGTACATAGATTCTCGCAGAACCCACGCAACTTTGAAAGATAAATTACGGCAGCTGATACCGTCACAAATAGCTATTCTGCGGAAAATTGTAGGTTTTAAAATACGTGTCGGTATACATTTTGGCATCGTTAGTTGCAATCTGAAAAGATGCTATGAAATATCGCACAGGTAAAATTCAGAATGTATCGGGTGTTGAAAGTGAAACACGTAAAACAATCAAGTTGGCAACGCTGGCCGTGAAAGCTTAAATATTTACGTAATACGTTAACTCTTTAAATACCCTCGGACTTATAGCCAGGAAAGTTCATGGATTGACTCCAAGTTTAGAAGATGATATACCTATTTCTTCGAAACGTTGAAGACAGTCCATGATATTACCTGGCGTGCGTGCGTGCGTGCGTGTCTGTATGTGGGGTAGGCTCGTGGTGAGCCTAGGTGTTGTTGCTGTGTACCTACCCTGGTAAGGGTTTAACAACAGGAATGAGGTGTAGTTGAGGTTTTAATTTTGGAGTTTTGAGTGTTGGTGTTAAGGAGTTAGCGCTGGTAGGCTCCTCGAGCGGTTGCTTTTCAGGAGCAGCATCCTTTCCTCTGCTCCGCTGGTGTTTGTTTTCATTTAATTATGGTGGTGACATTTTGATAGAGGGGGGGAGTGCTTTGTTCAGCTATTACGCTGCTGGCTGGTTTAAACACGTTGTTACCGGGGGTGCCCACAAACCATGTGGGGAACCCGGAACCGCCTCTTTCGGCGTTCAGAGGGTAAGTACTCCCCCAGAGATCTGACAAGTACGTTCTCATGATCGCCCAATCTAGCGTAGAATTTTTGAGCCCGGCGCCTAATAACATCTTACACATATGGGAGGGCCGAAGCTTCATGTAGTAGCCTCAAAGGGAAACGTCGACATACATAATATATGGACCGGAGTCCTCTATTCTGTACCCGCTGTAACCAGAGAAGCCAGGAGTCTGCTGCCATACCCCACACTTCGCAGGCGTAGAGCACCAGGGGGACTTGAAACCGGCATCTGGGAGGCCAGTACAGGGTAAAGAGAGGCTACCACCCCCTTCGCTCTGTCCGATGTTCCCCGCACGTGTTCACGGAAAGTTAGACCCTTATCAAGAGTGACTCCCAGGTATTTGATGGAATTCCCTCACTCTATCCTTTGTTTATATTACCTGGCTAGAAGCCCGAGAGCGTTTACAGTACCAGCCACCAAATTCCTCCAGGTCTTCAGACAGCACTCGACAAACCAACGAAGTTATCATTGTTCAAATACATAAAAGATTATAAACTGACTCCTGCATTGTAAAATAGTGTATACTTTTAATACACTGTTGTATGAAACACTACATAATACATAAGTATTTGTTAGAATTCCAATAACTAATGTAACAAGCTAATACAATTATTAATTTAATATGTAAATATTGTATTCAAAGTTATTATTGCTACATGGTATTGTCGCTATAAGACCTATGTAGTTAGGCGACTATAAATAAAAAAGTCTGATGTGTTACACTCACATGACTTTCTCTAGCTCTTCTACAAATTTCTTACATAAGAGTATTCTTCCTTCTACACAATACTAATCGAGATAAACATTAGCAGAATGTTCTTACTACTTAGTTCCTTATAAGTAGAAAGAAAATGAGGGAAGGCACTAGGCTAAACCGATAGTCAAATGTTTTAAAAGCTGTCGTTATTCGATTTTCATTGCAAACCGCTTCCTTGCTTGGCCAGGAGTGGAACAAAAGAAAAAACGGACACTTCCTGTCTGAGAAAAGTATAAGTACTCACAACTGAAACCAAAAACAATGAATATCTCGGAAACGGTTACCTCCACAACAAAAATGTAAAGGACATAAATTGTGTGTTTTGATCAGATCAGCATTTTCTGTACAGCAAGTTTTTGTCTCTCTCTTACCGTTTAGCAGTTAAGCAAAATGTATAAAAATTCCACCAGAATAAAGAGCTCTTCAGAGGACAATCCCAGAAAATTCAATATATACATTTTATTTGGTATGTAAATATCTTTAATATACGGGATTTTCATCAAAATCGTTAGAGACATGTTTTAGAAAATCAAAATGTTCGAAATTTTATCCATGTAAAGGGTAGTTGGGGGTGGGGCTATTTTCTTGAAAATCTTTGTGTCGCATCCTTGGAAGATACCAAATCTAAATACCAAGTTTAGTATTTAACGGTCTTTTCGTTTTTGAGCTATGCTGTCCACAGACACACACACAAACACATACCCACGGAATGCAGTACTTCCTCTATACACTATGTACATAGTACGTATAGAAAAAGTAAAAAACATTTAGAGTTAATACGTCATCGGGAAAGCTTCAGCTCTTCTGACCGATGAGTACTGTGCAACAATGAAATTTCGTGGGCTACGCTAACAATGAAACAAAACTACAACATTATTACTAATTCGAGCCTCCTCATTTTCAACTGCCTTCCCGCCCACACGGAGATGTTTCCGCCCACTCTTCCTGTAGGCAAAGATCCTCGGTTTTCCATTGAGACGGCAAAATTTTAATAGTCTGGTTACTAAAACAACGGAGAACGGGAGAAGAAGCCCGTCGAGACGAAGGGACTGCCAAACAGTTATAGCATCCATCATCTTCCTGTCACTCATCGCTTTGATTAATATGTGACGCGCGGGTGTCAAACACACGACCCCCCGAGCACAGAGCCAGTCAACCAATAGCTGATTTGACTTCAGAGGTGACAACGATACCGCCTCAGACTCTGTACCTTTTGTTTTAAATTTATAGCCAAGATTTCAGACTTCTTGAATCGTCTCCCGTTCATGGATATAACTATAGAAATGCCAGGTTGCCTGGACACCCCTGATATCATGACACATTAAAACAATAAAGTAAATAAAACTTCGGAATATAAATTTACAAATTATGTATATGGAAGATGAATTGTTCAAAAAGCAGGTCTATGTATTACAGCCAAGAAGTTACAAACTTTCTCCATGACCCACAAGAAGGGAAAGCTTGGTAGCTTCAGCTGTTTGAAGATGAAATGTAAATGACCAGTATTCTGTTTGGAGCACGTTGCATATTTTAACGAGATTCGATTTTTGGAATATTGTTGTCGCTTATATTATACTGCCGAGAGTTGCAATGTATTGTTGAATTATGACATTTATCTATTACTTCATCTATACTTACTACGTACATAGTGTATAGAGAAGGTATTGCACTCCACCCAAAAATTCGATACTGAGATTTCACGGAAATACATGTTTTGGGTCCTTAAATCCAAAAAAAATCTGATGTTCCATTCACATGACTTTCTCTATATCTCTGCAATAAATTATTTTTCAAACACTTATGCTTCTGTCTACTTCCTGCTAATTGAGAAAAAATTAGCAGAAATGGTCTTATGAGAAAAATATAAGTTTTTATAGCTTAAACCAAAAACAAGCAATATCTCAAAATCAATCAACTCCAAAAAAAAATGTATACAACATAAATTGTGTGTTTTAATGTGCTCTACATTTTTTGTATGGTAAGGTTTTGTCTCTCTCTTACAGTTTAGCACTTATGCAAAAGTCCGTAAAATTCACTCAGAATAAAGTAGTCTTCAGAGGCTATTCCCAGAAGATTCAAAATATAAATTTTATTTGTGAGGTAAATATCTTTAGTATACGATATTTTAATCAAAATCGTTAGTGTCAGTTTTTAGGAAATCAAAAATTTCCAAAAAAATTCAATATAAAGGGTAGTTTGGAGTGGGGCGGATTTTTCTCAAAATCTTCGTGTCGCATCCCCGGAAGATACTAAACTTAAGTACCAAGTTTGGTATTTTAGCGACTTTTCGTTTTTGAGTTATCGTGTTCATGGACACACACACGGACCTTTTCCGAAAATGCTTTTTTTAGTTACAGGGAACCCTAAAACATATATTTCCGGTGAAGTCTCGGTATCGAATTTTTTGGTGGAATGCAATACCTTCTCTATTCACTATATACATAGTGCGTATAGAGAAAGTAAAATGCCTTTTTAGAAAAGAAAGAGTAAGGGGGAGAAAAAGAAATTTCCAGAAATCACTAAATCAAAATATACAAATATCC
The DNA here is from genome assembly GCA_030762935.1 of Hymenopus coronatus. Taxonomy (NCBI): domain Eukaryota; kingdom Metazoa; phylum Arthropoda; class Insecta; order Mantodea; family Hymenopodidae; genus Hymenopus; species Hymenopus coronatus. The sequence continues at coordinate 19,825,790 of CM060893.1, forward strand.
ACTATGCGATTTTAATTGTATTTTGTGTAAGGTTTGATATTGCTCTGTTATTTTATTTAAATGTTATGGAATAATTATTTTTTCAGGTTCTATATGACTTATACCTTTAATTTTTACTAAAAGAATTAGACCTTAAATAGTTTGTTTAGATTCAACTAATTTGGGTTGAAGAGATTGTTGGGTACTCAGAATTTGTATTATATTATAATGAAGTTAAGAGGATATAATCAGTGATATCAAATTAGTAATTTAAGTCCCTCGGTTTGAGCAAGTAGTAATAATAGTTTTCACTGTTTAGCGACTGATTTATTGTCAGTGATTTGTACTCATCGAAGCTGATGGCTTCGGGAAAATAGTTTATCATTACCTTCCATTTTTCGCTGTAAGTGTTGAAACAAACACAACATCTGCTTAGCAACCATATTACGTCATACATTATAACTTTTATCTGGCAGATTTATTCATTATTTTTACGTGTTTTAACGCTAAAATTGAATGTAACGCATGAATATCTGACGTCGTGTGGTCGCCGTTGTTGGGTTACTCTCTATCTGCAGTATGATGACGGTATATAGACACCTAGATGAGTTCACCATACTTGATGCAGGACCTGTTTGAGTAAAATAAATGGCGTGTTATTCATGGACGCTCTTTAACTACTGTGTTTCTCAGCGTCCCATTCTAAATTGGGTGTGAACCGCTTAATTTTGCTCAGAGGCTATCAGGCTTGAGGTCCTTTTACGTGCCGTAAATCTACGATACGGGACCAACGGCTTTACTTCCCTTCCGAAGGAAGACTAAGGATTTTTACGCCCCGAAAAAATCCATCGTCCTCCGCCGGGTTTGAACCCGCTACCTTGGGTGTATGAAGTCAGCATGGTAACCATTACACCACGGAGGGTGGTTACAGGAAAAGCAGATAGGTAAGGCTACTGGATTACGAATAAAGAAGGAACACGATTCTTGTTCTATCTGTTCATTATTTTTTGACGTTAAACATCAAGTAACTTCGGTGAAGTGGACTCGACAAAACACTTATTATATATTTAAATATAATGCTCGGAGAAACCTTGATAACACTGGTTAAAAAAATACTGATTCCACTGTTATATTTCACACTTTTGTAACCAAGAGTTGTCATGGACTTAAAGTTTTTGGCGCGATTTCATTATGACGAGTGTCAGAGATTTTGTCTCTGATGGACAGAATACACAGTGAAGATTTTAGGTTGTTTTTTTTTTAATTTATTTAAGATCACTTTATAACAAAAAAGGTCATCAGCGACCACAATAGTCTTACATATCAAGATCAATGTATATACAAAATTTAATACAAATATATTACAACTGTGGTTACAAACTTAACTATTTGAACTTTGGTAACAGTAAAATATAGTACATCTAAAGTGGTAAACAATTATAATAATATCAAACTCTGGTTATAACAATTAAATTACATTATATAAAAGACAACATTTGTGTCATCTCCATTAACCTGATAACTTTTCTGTATCTTTCGGTGGTGTTAAAGATGGAATACAGATCTCTTCTGACGTTGAGTAAAGCAGGGCACTCGAGGATAAGGTGAGATGTCGATTTTATGTTTGTTACAGCTTAAATAGGAAGAAGTCCTTCTTAATGCTTATTGGTTGATACTTGACGTTAAAAATTGCACTCAAGTATCAGATCACGTGGTTCTATTGCACTGACATGTGAAATACGAATGCTATGAAAAATAACCTCCTTTGCAGAATATTTTCCTGAGTTCACATTTATACCTCTGATGTATGGAAGTGAAATAAAGAAATCCCGGTTTTCACATACAATAAGGGATACCTTATGTAATATTCTGCTGAATTATTTCTCAGGTTTGCCTTAGCATAAGTTAACATAATTAACATCAATTTAAGATATAAATACGAAATAATACAGTATTTATCTTGAATGAATGAATGAATAAGTGTATTTATTAATATAGCAATATCATACATAGATTTTCAACAGTCGCACGGGTCCACAGACCGTACGTGCTTTTGTAATACACATTACAAGCAATATTAAAACAACAACCACAACAAAGAATTAAAAGAGTAAACAGGAAAATAAAAAGACAAAGGAAATACACAGTCAAAAGCAATATTAAACAACAATAAAAATTAAGAGTGAATCCGAAAATAAAGATACAAAGATATTCAAATATAGCAATTTACATTTACAGCACAGAGTACACCTTCATAAATGCACCCTCTTATCATAGATAATTACACTTAAAAGACATATATACACATAATATATACAACCCTAGCACAACAGTGACCTAAGTATGATATAATATACATGTATGTAGAACATTGTAGTCACTTTTGTTTAGTTGATCCCCTTCTCTATTGGTAGCCTCCTCAGATCTCAGCTGTCTTTCCTTAAGTATAAATTTACCTAGCCTGCCAGTAGCGTCCAACATGCTTCTGTCCCTACATTCGCAGTGGTAGAAAATCGCGGCAAATATTTTTCCCGCCATTCCTCCGTACCCCTACATCTTGCCAAGAAGTGAGTCCACGACTCTTCCTCCTCGCAAATGGGACAGATTCTCGTACCATTCTCGTCAGAAAGTTTCGTGCTCCTCCATGCTCCTAGTCTAATCCACGCGAGCCCCTCTCTAATGAGTTTGGTACCTGTTTTGATGTATTGCTCCATGCCCCACTCCGATTTCAATAAACATGTGATTAAGCTAATTAAAGTATTGTAGATTGTCTATAGATACTTGATACCAATACCATAGCATACCATCTCGTTGTAATAGTGGTATACATTGTCAAAATCTTCAGATGATACATTAGTTACGTAAATAAAAGTTTAAATACATTATTATCTCAAAAAGAAACATATACTTCAGAATAACGCCAAAATAATGGCTGCTGTCGAAGGGAATGAATATTATTTGTATCGTGCTAAATTTGAATGCACGGAGACTTGAAAATTCTTTTCCGTTTTCCACGAAATTAGTAGCAACATTTCTACGTTCAGAGCGTAAAGTCCACATTTGATTAAAAGGATTTTCTAATTCTAAAGAGTGCAATTTGTTACACGCTTAAAGTATTTTCTCTTAAATCAGAGCTTCAAAGTGAGCTTACTGGAAGGTTTACAACATGGCGATGCTCTGTTGTTATACCCGTATCGTATTCATGCGCTGCGAACGATTTTCTTTGACGTACTTGTATTTTTCCTCTATATAACAGGGTTTCCATTTTAGTTTGATGCCGCATTTAATTTCCCAGTTGCAGGGAGAAGGAAAGAGAGTGGAGTTTGTTCAAACAACTTCATCCAAACAGGAAACACGACAAAGAAGAGAGCGGAAAACCCAGGAGGAAGATTTCCCAAACTTCAAGACAAATATATTATTACAGAGTTGTTCTATTGGGTAACGTTGTTGTGTGTATTCTTATCGGTATTATTCCGCATCTGGTTTGGTTTGTTTATCCTGAGGCTTGCAGAACAATGCGAAGGGCCTCAACTGAAAAGTAGATTCCTACGCAATATTCTCCCTGGGTCATCTACATCAAATACTATACTTGCAGAAAGCAGAACTCTCTCTCTCTCCCTCCCTCTCTCTCATTCTCACTCTCTCTCTCCCTCATTCTCACTGTCTCTCTCTCCCTCATTGTCACACAAACTCTTTCGCTCTCTCCCTCTGCCTCATTCTCACAAAAACGCTCTCTCCCTCTCCCTCATTCTCACACAAACGCTCTCTCCCTCTGCCTCATTCTCACACAAACACTCTCTCCCTCTGCCTCATTCTCACACAAGCACTCTCTCCCTCTCCCTCATTCTCACACAAACACTCTCTCCCTCTCCCTCATTCTCACACAAACACTCTCTCCCTCTGCCTCATTCTCACACAAACACTCTCTCCCTCTCCCTCATTCTCACACAAACACTCTCTCCCTCTCCCTCATTCTCACACAAACACTCAATCTCTCTGCCTCATTCTCACACAAACACTCTCTCCCTCTCTCTCATTCTCACACAAACACTCCCTCCCTCTCTCTCATTCTCACACAAACACTCTCTCCCTCTCCCTCATTCTCACACAAACACTCTCTCCCTCTCCCTCATTCTCACACAAACACTCAATCTCTCTGCCTCATTCTCACACAAACACTCTCTCCCTCTCTCTCATTCTCACACAAACACTCCCTCCCTCTCTCTCATTCTCACACAAACACTCTCTCCCTCTCCCTCATTCTCACACAAACACTCTCTCCCTCTGCCTCATTCTCACACAAACACTCTCTCCCTCTGCCTCATTCTCACACAAACACTCTCTCCCTCTGCCTCATTCTCACACAAACACTCTCTCCCTCTCCCTCTCCCTCATTCTCACTCTCTCTCTCTCCCTCATTCTCACTGTCTCTCTCTCCCTCATTGTCACACAAACTCTTTCGCTCTCTCCCTCTGCCTCATTCACACACAAACACTCTCTCCCTCTGCCTCATTCTCACACAAACACTCTCTCCCTCTGCCTCATTCTCACACAAACACTCTCTCCCTCTGCCTCATTCTCACACAAACGCTCTCTCCCTCTGCCTCATTCTCACACAAACACTCTCTCCCTCTGCCTCATTCTCACACAAACACTCTCTCCCTCTGCCTCATTCTCACACAAACACTCTCTCCCTCTCCCTCATTCTCACACAAACGTTCTCTCCCTCTCCCTCATTCTCACACAAACGCTCTCTCCCTCTGCCTCATTCTCACACAAACATTCTCTCCCTCTCCCTCATTCTCACACAAACTCTTTCGCTCTGCCTCATTCTCACACAAACTGTTTCTCTCTCTCCCTCATTCTCACTCTCTCTCTCCCTCATTCTCACTGTCTCTCTCTCCCTCATTGTCACACAAACTCTTTCGCTCTCTCCCTCTCCCTCATTCTCACACAAACACTCTCTCCCTCTCCCTCATTCTCACACAAACACTCTCTCTCTGCCTCATTCTCACACAAACACTCTCTCCCTCTGCCTCATTCTCACACAAACACTCTCTCCCTCTCCCTCTCCCTCATTCTCACTCTCTCTCTCCCTCATTCTCACTGTCTCTCTCTCTCTCATTGTCACACAAACTCTTTCGCTCTCTCCCTCTGCCTCATTCTCACACAAACCCTCTCTCCCTCTGCCTCATTCTCACACAAACACTCTCTCCCTCTCCCTCATTCTCACACAAACGCTCTCTCCCTCTCCCTCATTCTCACACAAACACTCTCTCCCTCTCCCTCATTCTCACACAAACGCTCTCTCCCTCTGCCTCATTCTCACACAAACACTCTCTCCCTCTCCCTCATTCTCACACAAACGCTCTCTCCCTCTCCCTCATTCTCACATAAACTGTTTCTCCCTCTGCCTCATTCTCACACAAGCTCTTCCCTCATTCTCACACACAGTTTCTCCCCCGCCCTCATTCTCACACAAACTGTCTCTCCTCCTCCCTCTCCCTCATTCTCACTCTCTCTCTCTCTCCCTCTCCCTCGATCTCACACGAACTCTTTCGCTCTCTCCCTCATAACTAATACCATAAAAATTGCTTTAAATAAATACTATCTTTTGAAGAAAGAGAGATTATGTTTTTTGTTATTATATTTTGTTTACTTTATATGCTTAACTGATGAACAACACTATAAACACTCCTGAAAGTAGAGGAATTCTCGGGTAATCCTCAGAAAATTGAAGTTAGGCAGCTTGGGATGTATTCTGTGACACGCTTCAGTTGTATCTTAGTGAGACACTGAAATCATAACAAGTTTGGTATTTATCAGAGTTTTCGTTTCTGGGTCATGATGCTTACACACTCACACACACACACACTCGCACACACTCACACACACTCTCTCACGAACACACTCACTCACTCTCTCACGAACTCACTCACTCACTCTCACACTCACTCTCTCACACACACACTCACACACACTAACACACTCACTCACTCTCTCACACTCACTCTCACTCACTCTCACACACACTCTCACACACTCACTCACACTAACACACACACTCACTCACACTAACACACTCACTCACTCACTCACACACACACTCTCACACACTCTCACACACACTCTCACACACACTCTCACACACACTCTCACACACACTCACACTCACACACACTCACACACACTCTCACACACACTCACACACACTAACACACTCACTCACACACACTAACACACTCACTCACACACACTCACACACACTCACTCACACACACTCACACTCACTCACACTCACTCACACACACTCACTCACACTCACACTCACACACACTCACTCACTCACACACTCACACACACTCACTCATTCTCACTCTCACACTCACACTCACACACACTCACACACACTCACGCACACTCACACAAACTCACTCACACACTCACACTCACTCACTCACTCACACACACTCGCACTAACACACTCACACTCACTCGCACACTCACTCACACTGCACACAATGGTACTTCTTAAAATGCTCGGAATTTGTTTCAAATAATTACTTCTCTGCTGTGCTAACGAAAATTTTAAATTTCGAGATTTCACAGGGATTGTGACTTTTGAGGTCCTCTAAACCAAAAGCAGCATTGTAAGAAGAAGGTCCGTGTGTGTGTCTGTAAACATCATAACTCAAATACGAAAATTCGCTTAAATCCAAACTTGGTATTTAAGTTCAGGATCTTCCATAATACGACACAAGGATTTTCAAGAAAATCTTCCATCGCAAACTTCTGTTCATATGGAAGCTTTTTTTTCGAAAATTTAGTTTTTCTCAAAAATAATATTAAAGATCTTAATTTAATATACCACATGTATAAGATACATTTCATGACAAATTAAGCTATATCTTGAATTATCTAATACTTTGTGAAGTTCTCTTCATACTGGATGATTTTTGCTTAACTAATAAAGCATAAGAGATAGATAAAATCTTGAAGCACAAAAAATATAGATCTCTCTAAACGCACGCAATGTGTGTCATTTCCATTTTGCAGTAGCATTAACCATTTCCGAGGTATTCCTCGTTATTGGGTTCTATTTTAAAGTGCTTACTTCTCTCAAGTACGAAGTCGTTATTAGTTTTTATTTTTCCTGTTAATAGCAACGTCAATAGCTATTCCTTCTTCAGCATACTATTCAAAAAAAAAAATTATTATTTTGTCTACATTAATTTAGATAAAGATTCGTAAAATAGCTTTTATTGTATTTTTTGCTTTTGGATACAACGGGATTAGCGGGTGGACTTGTGGTTACTTTAAAATTCGTTAGAGAAATTTCTATAACATTCCGAAAATGTTTCGGTGTAAATGATAGTTCTGGGTAGAGAGATTTTCCTGAAAATTTTGTGACGCATCCTTGGAAATTCTTGCTTAAAGGTATATTAAGTGTGTTATTTCGCCTTTTAGTTCGCTGTTCACACACAAATTGATGGGAATACACATACACACACATATATGTATCCGATCTTTTTACTTTCTCTATACGTACTATCTACATAGTGTATAGAGAAGATATGGCATTCCACCCAAAATTCGATACCGAGATTTCACCGGAAATATATGTTTTGGGTTCCCCTGAATTAAAAAAAAAATAGATTTTGTCAACTCCTGTCCTACAAAGGAACTTCAGTCAAACACCAACCAGCTTTTGACTATCACTTTAACCTATGGTGCTCCCTTATTTCGCTTCTACTTACAAGGAAGCAAGTAATAAGACTATTTCTGTTAATTTTTCTGATTAGCATAAAGTAAATAGAAACATAAGCTTTTTTTTAACACTTTTTGCAGAGATGTAGAGAAAGGCATGTGAATAGAACATATAATATTTATTAAAATGACTTCTTTGGACTCAGGGAACCTCAAAACGTATACTCCCTATGAAATAGCGGTAATACCTTCTCTACCTATTACATAAGTGGTAGAGAAAGCATTAAACAATAGAGGGTGCAGAAAGTCACTGAATATAACATCCTAGGCTTATTAATATGTTACTAAGAGTCTATAACACAGGATGGACCTTTAAAGTTGAGATTGTACAATATCTCCAAAACTAAACTTTGTATAAAGTTAACCTGATAAAAAGTTGCTTGATATTATGGGGAAAAGTAAATCCTATTATTCGTGTTTTATTTGGAGGAAGTATATTTTTGGGTTATTTTTTTATTTCTCTACATAGTACTTCGTCCGTAGGAATAAATGGTATTTTAACTCGCCCAAAAATTCAATACCGAGATTTCTCACCCGTTACACATTTTAGGGTCCCTTGTATACAAAAAAAATCTAATATGTTTCATTCACGTGTCATTCTCTACATCTGTGCTTAAAGTATTGTTAAAAAGCATAGGCTTCAGAAAACATTACTTGCTTCCTTGTAAGTAGAAGCGAAATAAGGGAGTACCATAGGTTAAAGTGATAGTCAAAAGCTGGTTGCTATGTCACTGAAGTTCCTTTGTGTGTATGAACTGGAGTTCACAAATTCCTATATGAGAAAACTAAGTTTTTCAAAGCTGAAACCAAAAACAAGGAATACCTTAAAAACGATTAACGCCACGAAAAAATGTAAGGTCTAGCAGTTGTGCAAAAATCCTTAAAAATTCATCTACAATAAAGTAGTCTTTAGAGGCTATACCCAGAAATTTCAAGATATACATTTTATTTGGCAAGTAAATATTTTAAATATACGAGATTTTAATCAAAATCGTTAGATTAATTTTTAAGAAAATAAAAAATTTCGAAATTTTTTCCATGAAAAGGGTAGTTGGGGGTGGGGGAATTTTCTTGAAAATCTTCGTGTCGCATCCTTGGAAGATGCCAAACTTAAATACCAAGTTTGGTGTTTAACGGTATTTTCATTTTTGAGCTGTGCTGCCCTCCCACACACCCACACAGGACCATTTTTCTAAATATCAGTATCGATGGCAAAGTACCAAACTTGGTGTTTGAGTTTCGTATCTTTCAAGAGGTCGTCTCCTTAGCGAGGTGGTAGCGTAGCTGCCTACCAAGCGGGAGACCTGGGTTCGATCCCCAGTACCGGCGTGGGGATTTTTCCCCCGCTGGGAGACCTGGACCGGGGTGCACTCAGCCTCGTGAGGTCCCTGGGGGGGGGGCCAATTGAGGAGCTACTTGATGGAGAAGTAGCGGCTCCAGGTCGTGAGGACCACATTAACCGGCTGGGAGGGGCTCGAGGGGCTGACCACGTCTCACCCTCCAATACTGCACCCCATCCATGACGTCTGTAGTGGACCGAGATGGGGGACGCAGCGGCCGGGCGGTAGGCCAAGGTTCCCCGTGAGCTGTCGTGCCATGGAGTTATGTTATCTTTCAAGAATGCAACAAGAATATTTTGAGGAAAATCCCCCAAACTACCTAATAATGAAAAATATTTCGAACATTTTCATTTCTCAACAATAGATATTTACATGGAAAAATAAAATATATATTTTGTGTTCTCTGGGAATAGCCTCTAAAAATCTCTTTATTTTGAATGAATTTTACTAAATTTTGAATAACTAGAAAACCGTAAGTGATAGGCACAAACTTACAGTACAAGAAATGTAGATCTCGTCAAAACACACAATTTGTTTCATGTACATTTTTTTCGTAGAGTTAACTATTTCTAAGATATTCATTGTTATTGGTTTCGTTTTAAAATATTTAAATTATTTTCGTATGGGAATTTGTCACTCCTGGCCATACAAAGAAACGAATTTCAATCACATAGCAACTAGCCTTTAAAATATCTTACTTCACTTTAACGTATGGTACTCCCTTATTCTACTTGCAAGGAAGCAAGTAATAAGACTATTTCTGCTAATGTTTATCTCGACTATCATAAAGTAAATAGAATAATAGGATTTTTAACAATAATTTGTTATCGAGATGTAGAGATTTCTTTTAAATGGGAATCTTATTTTCCTATCTTGTTTTCTAACCCATTATAAAAAATCTGTTGTGATACATTCACATGACTTTCTCTGCATATCTGCAACAAATTATTGTTAAAAAGTTTTTTCTCTATTTACTTCATGCTAATTGAGAAAAAAATTAGCAGGAATAGTCATTACCTATTTCCTTGGAAGTAGAAGCGAAATAAGGGAGTACCAAAGGTTAAAGTGATAGTCAAAAGCTGGTTGCTATGTGACTGAAGGTCCTTTGTTTGTATGGACAGGAGTTGTCAAATTCCTGTATGAGAAAAGCGTAAATTTTTAAAGATGAAACCAAAAATGAGTATCTAAAAGAATTATCAACTCCACGAAAAAAATGCATATGATATAAATTGTGTGTTTTAACGTGCTCTTCATTTTTTGTGTGGTAATTTTTTGTCCAACTCTTAGGGTTTAGCAGTTATGCAAAGTTTCATAAAATGATCCCAGAATAAAGTAGGCGGCTATTCCCTGAAAATTCAAGATATAAGTTTTATTTGTGAGGTAAATATCTTTAATATTCGGTATTTTAATCAAAATCGTTGGAACCATTTTTAAGAAAATCAAAATTTTCGAAAAAAGTTCCATATAAATGGTAGTTTGGGGTGGGGGGATTTTCTTGAAAATCTTCGTGTCGCATCCCTGGAAGATACTAAACTTTAATACCAAGTTTGGTATTTTACTGAATTTTCGTTTTTGAGTTATCGTTTTCACGGACACACGGACCTTTCTCTGAAGATGTTTTTTTTTTGGATACAGGGGACCCTAAAATTTCCGGTGAAATCTCGGTATCGAATTTTTGGGTGGAATGCAATAGCTTCTGTATACACTACGTACATAGTACGTATACTGAAGGTAAAAACTAAATATTTGTATAAAGCACTTTGCAATCGCTTTTACATTAATGTAAATAACAAAGAAAACTCCGAATGGCTGCTTACAAAGAGCTCAATGAGATATCGTAGTCTTAACCTTATTGGTCAACCCTATACTTCATCATCAGAATGATATATTCAATACAAACAATGAAAATGTATGAGATGGTTACTTTCCAACCTTCTCTTGTATTTCCCTTTCTGCAATTCTGACTTGTGGGATAATGTATGTGTATTACAAACTGAATTTAGAATTGTGATTGTGGGAGGAAGCCTGACTTTGACGGCTTGTCACCGTTGCTAGGGACGAATTTGAATTGACTGGTGATTTGAGTGAACGGAAGGTGCTGCAGAAGCGCCTGAAAAGAAAAAAACATCTCTGTATCATCTCGGGAATAAGCACCTGGCGCCATCTTCATCAGCAAAAAACACATCCAGATGCCGCAAAGTGCTTCTCTTCTCAGCGCTTTTTTACATTCTCTACACTTCACCTGTATCCAAAAAAAAGTATTTTCAGAAAAGGTCCGTGTGTGTATCCGTGTGTCTGTGAACACGATAACTCAAAAGCGAAAAGTCGGTAAAATACCAAACTTGGTATTTAAGATCAGCACCTTCCAAGGATGCGACACGAAGATTTTGAGAAAAATCCCGCCACCCCAAACTACCCTTTATTTGGAACTTTTTTCGAAAATGTTGATTTTCTAAAAAATGTTTTAATTAAAACCTCTTATATTAAAGATATTTACCTGACAAATAAAATATATATTTTGAATTTTCTGGGAATAGCCTCTGAAGACTACTTTATTCTGAGAGAATTTTACGGAATTTTGTATAACTGCTAAATCGTAATGTAGGGCACATTAAAACACACAATTTATGTTGTAAACATTTTTTTTGTTTGAGTGGATCGTTTTTGGGATATTCCTTGTTTTTGTTTTCAGGTACGAAAAACTTAACTTTTCTCATACAGGAATATGTCAACTCCTGTCCCTACCAAGAAAGGAACTTCAGTCACATAGCAACCAGCTTTTGACTATCGCTTTAACCTATGGTAGTCCCTTATTTCGCTTCTACTTACACGGAAGCAAGTAATAACACTATTTCTGCTAATTTTTTGTCGATTAGCATGAAATATATAGAAGCATAAGTTTACTAACAATAATTTATTACAGAGATGTAGAGAAAGTCTTGTGAATGGAACGCATCAGATTTTTAAATGTTGAAAGCAGATCTCTTTAAATCTATTTTAAAAACTTAAAATAAGATCACAAAAATTGTTTCTAAACCTTGCTTTTCATGTGCTATGTTAATGCTAATATCTTCAAATTGATATTTAGTTTAAAAACTTTGAAAATAAGATCTTCGTAATTTACGACGTTTGCGGAGAGCCATTCAAAACAAACGAATAGGAATGCTGACTTCAGGAATTGTGTTGATCCATGACAACGCTCGTCCACACACTGCTGGCACAACTCGTCGGCTCCTTGAACAATTTCAATGGGACATTTTCGATCATCCGCCATACAGTTCTGACCTGGCACTCAGCGACTTTCACCTTTTCCCTGAACTGAAGACGTGACTAATAGAGCAGTACTTTTAAACCAACGAAGGTGTTCAAGCCAACGTCAATGCTCGTTTGAAATCATTGGCGGCAACATGTTTTGTGGCATGTATTGCAAAGCTTGTGCACAGGTACGCTAAATGTCTCAACCTTTCGGCGATTATGTTGAAAGTAAATTTGTGTACAAAATTTTTAATAATAAAATAATTGTTTTCTATGAACTTTTCTTTTATTTATAGCTTATCGGAAGTTGAAAAGTATATAAGCCATCTTAATGAAATTGTTTATCACTTATAAAACAACTTATAATTCAAATCATAACTTAAATTAATAATTGCTAACTTGTTGACATTTCAATAAACAAGAAAATTTGAAAGCTTTTTCACACTTTAGGTACACTATCTAATAGATAGAGCTGTGATGCTTTTGTGCATATGCAACATGTATTGCTCTAAACAGCCGGTGAAAGATATGTTGGCTGTGTATGAAAATCCAAAAAATAATATATATACATATAAATACCTAAAGAAAAATTGAAAAAGTATACACAATTGTATATCTTTAAATTGCTATTTTTGGTTAAACTGCCTTAATCGTTCACCAGATATGTCAAATAACGTATTTTAAAGCAACTAAAAAGTATGAAGTATCTCATTTCAATTGTTTAGGAGAAAAATTCATCTAAAGAAGAAAATGTGAAAATTTGTTTGTTTATTGTAATATCAATAAGTTAATAAACCAACTTATGGCTTGACTATGTTTTCTGAATTATAAGAAGTTGTTTTATAAGTGGTACATTTTTACTTTCTCTATACGCATTATGTACATAGTGTATAGAGAAGGTAATGCACTCCACCAAAAAATTCGATACCGAGATTTCACCAGAAATGTATGTTTTAGGGTCCCCTGTATCCAAAAAAAGTATTTTCAGAAAAAGTTCCGTGTGTGTGTCTGTTTGTGTGTCCGTGTGTCTGTGAACACGATAACTCATAAACGAAAAGTCGGTAAAATACCAAACTTGGTATTCAAGTTTAGTGTCTTCCAGGGATGCGACACGAAGATTTTGAGAAAAATCCCCCCACCCCAAACTACCCTTTACATAGACATTTTTTCGAAAATTTTGGTTTTCTAAAAATGGCTAACGATTTTGATTAAATATCGTATATTAAAGATATTTACCTGACAAATAAAATGTATATTTTAAATTTTCTGGGAATAGCCTCTGAAGACTACTTTAATCTAGGTCAATTTTACGGAATTTTGCATAACTGCTAAACCGTAAGAGATGGACAAAACTTACCACACAACTAACGTAGAGCACTATAAAACACACAATTTATGCTATATACATTTTTTCGTGGAGCTGATTGTTTTTGAGATATTCCTTGTTTTTGGTTTCAGCTATAAAAAACATACTTTCCTTATACAGGACTTTGTGAACTCGTGTCCATACATGCAAACAAAGGAACTTCAGCCACATAGCAACCAGCTTGTAAAGAAAGTCATGTGAATGGAACACATCAGATTTTTCAGTATGATAGCTTGCATAGTTTTCAAAAAATTTATATTCATTCAATAGATCCATTTATTTGTGATGTGTATAAAAACAGGTCGATTATAAATTATGCTTTCTCATAAAATAAGAATGAATATAACAACTGCAGCCGAACACACTTATAACGAATTAACCTCAATTCTAATATAGCACATTGGTGCAATAGATTTAAGCTCCATAAATAAGTGTATTTCATTGAGGTTCAGCATGGAAATTGCTATTCTGAATCTACCAAGTATGCTTAAATGTGAGGTTAATGAGAAATATGCATTCTCATTCACCTCGTAAGCTTGTGAAAATTGAAGAGCGTTGTACAATATAGAGTTTCTTTTGTCACCGGGTCCATCTAGATCTGAATACTATAAACATTGACAAATCCTGTCCGCAGTGAACTTCCTACCCTAGAATACTGCAAACAGGTATGTTACTAAGTTATTAATTGGTGAAGTAGTTGACTGAGAGATACAACCATCCAAGTTGCTTCTCCATTATTAGTTTCCAGATGTTACTCTCTCAACTGCAGAATCAAGTTTTCCGCATCGATAATGTTAGTATGGTCTTTGCTGTGCACTCTGTTAGTGTAATATACATAAACTGGACCAAAAGTCACCACTCGCTGTGAACAGAAACTGATATAAGATATTTGAGATCGCTAAATTACCCCTTTTTATTACTTTCTCTACACGCACTATGTTGCATTCCACCAAAAAATTCGATACCGAGATGTGTGTGTATCCGTGTGTCTGTGAACACGATAACTCAAAAACGAAAAGTAGCTAAAGTACCAAACTTAGTATTTAAATTTAGCATCTCCCAAGGATACGAAACGAAGATTTTGAGAAAAATCCCCCCAGCCCAAACTACCATTTACATGGAACATTTTTCGAAAATTTTGATTTTCTTAAAAATAGCTATAACGATTTTGATTAAAATACGTTGTTTTAAAGATATTTACCTGACAAATAAAATGTATATTTTAAATTTTCTGGGAAAAGCCTCTAAAGACTACTTTATTCTGGGCCAATTTTATGGAATTTTTATAACTGCTAAACCGTAAGAGATGGACAAAAACTTACCACACAACAAATGTAGAGCACTTTAAAACACACAATTTATGTTACATGCATTTTTTCGTGGAGGTGATTGTTTTTGATATATTCCTTGTTTTTGGTTTCAGCTATAAAAAACATGCTTTTCTCATACAGGACTTTGTGAAATCGTGTCCATACAAACAAAGGAGCTTCAGTCACATAGCAACCAGCCTTTGACTATCACTTCAACTTATGGTATTTCCTTATTTCGCTTCTACTTACAAGCAAGCAAGTAATAAGTCTATTTCTGCTAATTTTTTTCTGGATTAGCATGAAATAAATAGAGGTGTAAGCTTTTTAACAATCATTTGTTGCAGAAATGTAGAGAAAGTCATGTGAATGGAAAACATCAGATTTTTAAAAAATGTCTCAGAAAGGGACTTGTATATTCATTCAGAATGTGTTGTTTTAGATCCAGGAAGAAGGATTCCGTTGAATATTGAGGAATTGTGAGTCTCGTTTGTTATCAACCGTGGTAATTTTCTGTTGGCAACGTTCTTATATCTCCAGTTCCAAAGCTGAGCAATAACAATCTTATTCATGGTCTGTTTCAGTTATTTCTTCTTGTGTACCACTTCTTTACTGCACTGTCCCAGTTCCTATTGGTTTGTTTTCTCTTTTCTAGAGCTCTGCTCTTTATGTAAGATATAAATAAACTAAGCTCACACTGCACCCTTTTAAGCAAACAAGGAGTTAGTTATTTTATTCTTTAGTTATGTTTATTCTACCACACATTTACGGAATATAACATAAAATATTATATTGAATAAATAAGACACAAATGTTCAGCTGAATATTCCACATTTATTATAATTCTCAACTGGCTCCGTGGTTCGCATCCCGGCTACTGCACTAATTTTTTCAGTGACTCTACCTATCCAAACTCCTGTCCTATACAGAGCTTATGTGAAAGTCATGTGATTTAAAATGGCTAATACAATAACTAGTGTGTTATTTCAATGCACAATGGCTTTCTCTACATCTTTGCTACAAATTATTGTTAAAAAAAAACTTTCTTTTATTTCCTTCATGCTATTCGAGAAAAAAATAGCAGAAATAGTCGTATTACTTGTTTCCATTTAAGTAAAAGAATAGCATAGCTTAAAGCGATAGTCAAAATCTGGTTGCTATGTATTTGAGGTTGCTTTGTTTTTATGGATTTATTTATTGATTCATTCATGCATTGTTTAACAATAGTTGGCCACAATATTTGGCTAAAACGATGTTAATATTGTATGTTTTTCACAAATGGAATAAAAATGAATTCCAGTTCTTAGGATTCTGCATAAATAATAAGTATAAGTTAGTACCTTAACCCTAGCTCAAATAAGATGCACTTAAGTGTCGACTAATATTTAGCTTTTTTGGTGTGTACCAAATTCTTTTGTCACTCTTAAAAAGAAATCAGTTTTGTGTAATAAATGCATAAAATCTGATTACAAACACATGTTTGTCAAACTTTTGGGGCATTAATATTTTCCGATATACTTTTTGTTATTGTTTTAAATTGTCTAATACTAGAGTTTTTCAGATGAAAACTCGTTATTCTTTTTACTTTCTCTACACTACTATGTACATGATGTATAGAGAAGGTATTGTACTCCACCCAAAAAATCGATACCGGAAATATATGTTTTAAGCTCCCCTGTATCCAAAAACAGCAGTTTCACAAAAACGAAAAGTCGGTAAAATACCAAACTTGGTATTTAAGTTAAGTGTCTTCCAGGGATGCGACATGAAGATTTTGAGAAAAATCCTCCCACCCCAAATTACCCTTTACATGGAATGTTTTCGAAAATTTTGATTTTCTCATAAATGGCTCTAACGATTTTGATTAAAATATCATATATTAAAGACATTTACCTGACAAATAAAATGTATATCTTGAAATTCTGGGAATAGCCTCTGAAGACTACTTTATTCTGGACCAATTTTACGGAATTTTGCATAACTGCTAAATCGAAAGAGATAGACAAAAGCAACACAAAAAATGTAGAGCACGTTAAAACACACAATTATGTTATATACATTTTTTTCGTGCAGTTGATTGAGATCTTCCTTGTTTTTGGTTTTAGCTTTGAAAAACATACTTTTCTCATACAGGAATTTGTCAACTGCTGTACATACAAACAAAGGAACTTCAGTCACATAGCTACCAGCCTTGACTATCACTTTAACCTATGCTACTCCCTTATGTCGCTTCTACTTACAAGGAAGCAAGTACTAAGACAATTTCTGCTAATTTTTTCTCGATTAGCATGAAATAAATACAAGCGTAAGCTTTTTAACAATACCTTGTTGCAGAGATGTAGAGAAAGTCATGTGAATGGAAGACATCAGATTTTTTCATTTTTCTTTTTCTTCGAGGTCACATGGAATTTCCAAGCCATTCACTTGTTCGAAGTTTGGCTCTACATCATTCTTATAGCCACAAAAAGGTGTGTTAAGTATAATGCACCTTACCTAATATGGATTAAGGGGACCATTCTGTGAAAATTGACCAAAGTTCTTGAAAATGTCGATTTTGTTAGTTTAGCACATCAATATACCATGGTCCAAGTAGAGTAATATGCTGAAGTCATTTTCAACCACTTACAATTTAAGATTTGTCGCTTGACCTTTTAAATTAAGTAGTAATGGTAACAAATGCCACTTCAAATACTAAAAAAGTGATGTGTTCCATTCACATGGCTTTCTGTATATCTCCGTAACAAATTATTGTTAATAAGCTTATTCTTTTATTTATTTCTTGCTACTCGATAAAAATTAGCAGAAATAGTCGTATTTCTTGCTTTATTGTAAGTAGAAGCGAAATAAGGGAGTACCATAGATTAAAGTGAAAGCCCAAAGCTGTTTGCTATGTGACTGAAGTTCGTTTGTTTGTATGGACACGAGTTGGCAGATTCCTTTATAGCTGAAACTAAAAACAAGGAATATCTCAAAAACGAACAACTCCACGAAAAAAAAGTATATAACCTAAATTGTGTGTTTTAACGTGCTCTACATTTTTTGTGTGTTAAGTTTCTGTCCATCTCTTACGCTTTGGTAGTTATGCAAAATTCATTCTGAATAAAGTAGTTTTCAGAGGCTATTCCCAGAAAATTCAAGATATACATTTTATTTGTCAGGTAAATATCTTAAATGTACGATATTTTAATCAAAATCGTTAGAGCCATTTTTAAGTACATCAACGTTTTCGAAACAAGTTCCATTTAAAGGGTAGTTGGGGGTGTGGGGATTTTCTTGAAAATCTTCGTGTCGCATCCTTGGAAGATACCAAACCTAAATACCAAGTTTGGTATTTTACCGACTTTTCGTTTTTGAGTTATCGTGTTCACACACACACACACACACACACACACATATTTTTCTGAAAATACTTTTTTTTTTGGATACAGGTGACCCTAAAACATATATTTCCGGTGAAATCTCGGTATCGAATTTTTTGGTAGAATGCAATACCTTCTCTATACACTGTGTACATAGTACGTGTAGAGAAAATAAAAAGCGAATTGCTATAAATGTATTTTCCAGCGCATGGAAATCATCAAAATGATGCTTGCAGTGCACATTTCAACCAATAAGTTTCATTTGTCTACGAGAATCTTAATATCATAATAAATAAAAGTTGTTAAAAATATTTTATAAGCAAGAAAAATTAATTGCATGTTTATATCAACAAAGTTAACTAATCCACAAAAATAATTTCAAAAGTATGAGTAAATAATTTATAATAACTTTTTCTGCAGTAATATTTAATTAACCTGAAACTTCTCCGATAATTTTTAAAACAGTAATCCGAAATTTAAATATGAAGTTTTGTAATAACATTTTTAAAACTGAGGCGCAAGGTACTTTTTTGGTAGAGCAGTTAAAAAAATAAATAAAATGCTTGTTCTAAAAACTAATTTATGTATTTGTCTCAACATTTCAATATTAACAATAGAGGTATGTGGTAAAAGTGAATGTAATTGCTTAAGAAACAATTGGTTTGAAATGTTCATAGGCAGGTCCCCTTAACAAAGAATAGATAGACTGCTGCCGTGGTCGAGTGGTCAGCGAACTGGAAGTAGTATACGAGAGTGAATGTGTATGTGTTTTGAGAAAAATAGAAACCGATTTAAATCCGTAAGTACAAACTAGTTGTTTCAAGTGCAAAACCTCGATTAGATGGTAATGGGGGCTATATAAACAAAACAATACTTAAAGAAAAAGCTGATGTGCTCCATTCACATGAGTTTCTCTACATCTCTGCAAAAAGTATTGTTAAAAAGCTTATGCGTCTATTTACTTCATGCTAATCGAGAAAAACTGAGCAGAAATAGTCTTATTACTTGCTGCCTTGTAGGTATAAGTTTTTCCAAGCTGAAACCAAAAACAAGGAATATCTAAAAAACGATTAACTCCACGAAAAAAATATATATACATAAACTGTGTGTTTTAAAGTGCTCTACAGTTTTTGTTTGATAAGTTTTTGACCATCTCTTAGGGTTTAGCAGTTATGCAGAATTCCGTAAAATTGGTCCAGAATAAAGTAGTCTTCAGAGGCTATTCCCAAAAAATTCAAGATATACATATTAATTGTCAGGTAAATATCTTTAATATACGATATTTTAATCAAAATCGTTAGAGCCATTTTTAAGAACATCAACATTTTCGAAAAAAGTTCCATTTAAAGGGTAGTTGGGGGTGTGGAGATTTTCTTGAAAATCTTCGTGTCGCATCCTTGGAAGATGCCAATCTTAAATAGTTTAGTATGCTGTCCACACACACGCACAGACACACATACGGACCTTTTTCTGAAAATGCTTTTTTTTGGATTCAGGGGAAATCTCGGTATCGAATTTTTGCATGGAATGCAATACTTTCTCTATACACTATGTACATAGTACGTGTAGAGAAAGTAAAAATTGGTTTATGCATTGAGAGTTCAACTTCTCCTTTGACGAGTTGAATTTTAATTAAGCTGCCACTGGTGCTGATGTTGTTTCTGCCTCTTTTCACAGATAGCAGCACCCTCGGTGGGGAAGTACAGTAATAAAATGATAAGTTGTAACAAAATGTCATCTGGAATTCAGCGTAGCGTGTGTCTATAATGTTTTCTTTCTGTAGAATGGGAAAGGTGTCGAAGGGAGCAAGCGGTGCTATTTCCAGGCGCCCTCAAACTCGGAGGTCTCCATCAACAGGCCATGAAGACCTCTGTAAACAGGTTGTCTATCTGGAGCAACATCAACCAAATAAAACAACGTGGCCATCAACATTTATGGTTCCCATGTGGAGGATTCGCAGCCCACCGAGTTCATCAATAATGCATCAGCACGTTTGTTTTGCGGACTAGGGGTTCGGCAGCTTAGGAGAGGAAAAAATACGAGCAGACCTTTGGAAGCCACTAAACCAGCTCTCCGCTACCACATTATTTAGATCAGCACAGAGTAAGGATGCCAATGATCGATGCTCTTCTTTTTCACTACCCTCGTCGACGTGTCCAATTGCGGCCACTTATTCTGCATATTCAGTGAACACTGCTTATTATTCTAACCGCTGCAAAAACTGACCTAAATTGCGCTTGGTTAACTGCGTTTCGATAACGTACAAATGAAAACCTTTTACCTTTATTTCTAAGTCGGTTTCACAGGAATTAAAGAAAACAGACTTTCTCTGAGAAAACAAACGGTGAGATTCCTGAAAGTTCAGCTCACGTTTTACTGCCACTACTGCTTCCATAGTAAGAAGAGGAAGTATTTCCATACTGAAGTTTCACCTTATATAATACGTTTAAGGACTCTGAATAAACAGAAATCTCATGCACTAAATTAACATTATTTATCCTTCTTAAAGTCGTTTTACTTTCTCTACACGTACTATGTACATAGTGCATAGAGAAGGTATTGCATTCCACCCAAACACTCTATACCGATATTTCAGAAAATGGTCCGTGTGTGTGTGTCGGTGGACAGCATAGCTCAAGAACGAAAAGACCGTTAAATACCAAACTTGGTATTTACCAAACACAATAAACTACCCTTTACATAGATTTTTTTTTCCAAAATTTTCATCTTCTTAAAAATGACTAACGATTTTGATTAAAATATCTTATATTAAAGATATTTACCTGACAAATTAAATGTATATCTTGAATTTTCTGGGAATAGCCTCTGAAGACTACTTTGTTCTCGATGAATTTTACGGAATTTTGCAAACTGCTAATCCGTAGGAGATGGGCAAAAACTTATCACACACAAAATGTAGAGCATTTTAAAACACACAATTTATGTTATATACATTTTTTTCGTGGAGATGGTCGTTTTTTAGATATTCTTTGTTTTTTGTTTCAGCTTGGAAAAACCTATGCTTTTTTCATACAGGTATTTGTCAACTAGTGTCCATACAAACAAAAGAACTTCAGTCGCATAGCAACCAGCTTTTGACTTCACTTTAACCTATGGTACTCCCTTATTTCGCTTCTACTTACAAAGAAGCAAGTAATAAGACTATTTGTGCTAATTTTCTCTCAATTTGCATGAAGTAAATAGAAGCATAAGCTTTTTAACAATAATTTGTTACACAGATATAGAGAAAGTCATGTAAATGGAACACATCAGATTTACTTCCATCTGTTTCATCCTAAGATAAACTTTTTGCAGAAATGGCTTAATTCCATACTCCCTTGAGATACAGGGGAAATAAGAGTGAATTCTGGGTTAACCCAATCGTTAAAAAGATGTTACCTATAGGAATGGTGTTGAAACTCCATTATCTTTGCATGACCACATTGATTAATGTGATATGTTTAATTCGTATATGATTTTCTTTACACTATATCGTTTATTAATGTATACATAAACTATTCTTACGAAAGTGTTAATTGTTTTTTTCCACATTAGCCGTATGTGGGACAGGAGTTGGATAGGTAGAGTCAGACTGAGAAATGCAATGAATCTTCCGATTTCTAGCCGGTTGCTCTGACCATAATCTACTATGGCAACATGCCAATATTACATTAAATTTCTCAATTGATTCCTGTCCTACTAGAGGCTAGTGAGAAAAAAAAAATAGTAATACTAATTTATCTAATAAGTGGTTAAATTATGGAGCCCGAGACTTAAAGCGCTTAAGACATTGTACTTTTTAAAGTTCTCCGGGTTCTCCAGTTTCCCCAGCCACTCATTCTACCATCACATTTCCTATCATCCAATTCGCTAGTATTTCATATCATCCACTTCCTCACTGTCATGCATTGTTCATCATTCTATAGTTGCGTGTCATTGGCTCCCCTGACCCCTAGGCATCCGCTTGTAGGACCTAGAGAGATGTCATTCCTAAATACGGGGAGGCTAAGCTGACTACGAAACGAAAAAAATAAAGTAAATTCGTTGTTTTAATAAAGAAAAAGGCTTAGACAGGACAAATTGAATATTTTGAAACAAATTTTTACAAAACAAGTACAAGGTTTTGACAATATTATAGAGGACGTGACGTGATGACAAAATTTGAGAATGACGCATATTCATTTTTTGCTTTACTTCTTTTTCTGAAAGATAGTATTATATTATTTAGTTTCATTTGTCATTCAAATGGTCGCGAGCTCGAAACTTGCTAAGGATGAGTGAGCCACATAATTACTTTCTCTACACGTACTATGTGCATAGTGTATAGACAAGGTATTGTATTGCACCCAAAAATTAGATACCGAGATTTCACCGGAAATACGTGTTTTGGGTGCACCTGAACCCCAAAAAAAGCATTTTTGGGAAAAGGTCCGTGTGTGTGCGTGTGAGTGTGTCTGTGGACAGTATAGCTCAAAAACGAAAATACCTTTAAATACCAAACTTTGTATTTAAGTTTGGTATCTTCCAAGATTGCGACACGAAGACTTTCAAGAAAATCCCCCCAACCCCAACTACCCTTTACACGGCACCTTTTTCGAAAATTTTGATTTTCTCAAAAATGACTAACGAATTTTATTAAAATATCGTATTTACCTGACAAATAATATGTATATCTTGAATTTTCTGGGAATAGACTCTGAAGACTGCTTTATTCTGGATGAATTTTATTAAAGTTTGCATAACTGCTAAACCGTAAGAAATGGAAAAAAACTTACCACACAGAAAATGTAGAGCACTTATAAACACACAATTTATGTTATATACATTTTTTTTCGAAGAGTTAATCTTTTTTGAGATATTCCTTGTTTTTGGTTTCAGCTTTGAAAAACTTGTTCCTTTCTCCTACAGGAATTTATCAACTCGTGTCCATACAAACAAAGGAACTTCAGTCACCTAGTAACCAGCTTTTGACTTCACTTTAATCTATGATACTCCCATATTTCGCTTCTGCTTACAAGAAAGCAAGTAATAAAACTATTTCTGCTAATTTTTTCTCGATTGGAATGAAGTAAATGGAAGAATAAGCTTATTAACAATAATTTTTTACTGAGAAGTAGAGAAAGTCATGTGAATGGAACACATCAAAGTTTTTAGGGGGTTTTCTCTTATCTTGAGGAGACGAATGTCGAGTAACTTTTAGCTTCATGTACCTGGAGATCATTTGAGCAGTATTTCACCAGTTTCATACATCGTCCAACGTTAAATGACGAGTGATTTGGCTGCTATAGTAAGTGATCTCTCTCCACTTGTACATATTATGGGGATATTTGAAACACCGAGTGTTTGTTACAGGGTTTGAGGTATGTAATTCCGATAATTACATGAAGTCCGTGAAAACCAGTTGCCACAAAAAAGCTGAACCAAAAACTGAACCTACAATAGTGAGTGCTGATGGCGATAAAGCAAATACCTAATAAGCTAGTAAATGTTAATTCTTGAATGACTTCATTATTATTATTATTTTCTAGTAATCCATGATGACTTCGTGTAATTGTAATCCTGGAATCTAATAAAACAGTAACGTTAAGTAAAGGAACTTGAAGAGCGTTGAAAGAAATTCTTACTGGAGGTCATAAAGATCCAGTATCAATAGCAGCAGCAAGACTTCTGAAACAATAAAAGGGATTAATCCTCATCGTTATTCTGGCTAATAAGAAAAAAATATGTGGTGTTCCATTCACATGACTTTCTCTATGTCTCTGCAATAAACTATTGTTAACACGCTTATGCTTCCATTTACTACATGCTAAGCGAGAAAAAATTAGCAGAAATAGTTTTATTACTTGCTTTCTTGTAAGCAGAAGCGAGATAAGCAAGTGCCATAGGTTAAAGTGACAGTCGAAAGCTGGTTGCTATGCAACTGAAGTTCCTTTGTTTGTATGGACAGGAGTTGACAACTTCCTGTATGAGAAATGTATGTTTTTCAAAGCTGAAATCGAAAACAAGGAATATCTCAAAAACGGCCAACTCCATAAAAAATGTTTATAACATAAATTGTGTGTTTTGATGTCTTCTACATTTTTTGTGTGGTAAGTTTTTGTCTATTTCTTACGGTTTAACAGTTATGCAAAATTCCGTAAAATTCATCCAGAATAAAGGAGCCTTAAGAGGCTATTTCCAGAAGATTCAAAATATACATTTTATTTCTCAGGTAAATATCTTTAATATACGATATTTTAATCAAAATCGTTAGAGCCATTTTTGAGAAAATAAAAATTTTCGAGAAGTTCCATATAAAGGGTAGTTTGGGATGGGGGCATTTTTTTCAAAATCTTTTTGTCGCATCCCTAGAAGATACTGAACTTAAATACAAGTTTGATATTTTACCGACTTTTCGTTTTTGAGTTATGTTCACGGACACACACGGACCTTTTTCTGAAAATACCTTTTTTGGATACAGGGGACCCTAAAACATATATTTCCGGTGAAATCTCGGTATCGAATTTTTTGATGGAGTGCAATACATTCTCTATACACTATGTACGTAGTACGTGTAGAGAAAGTAAAAATGAAAATAATGATCAAAAAACAATTTAGAGAAATGCCTCCAACGGTAAATAGCAATGTTCAACAAGGATCCATTGCCTAATTGTAAAAGGCAGCAATTTTAAACACATGTTATATAATTAGGGCTTCATTTGTTACAGTAGTATGCAAACTTGGGAAAATTGTTAAACAAACCAAAAATTAAAGCTGTTTCCACAGAAAGTATATTTTGTATGGAACGTGTAATTGTTAATGCGACCGTGATACCTACTCCCCGTTATCTCCATTTTACTTTCTCTACACGTACTATCTACATAGTGTATAAAGAAGGTATTGCACTCCACCAAAATATTCGATACAGAAATTTAACGAAAATATATGTTTTAGGGTCCCCTGTATTCAAAAAAAAAAAACATTCCAGAAAAAGTTCCGCGTGTGTGTGTGTTTGTGTGTGTGTGTCTGTGAACACGATAACTCAAAAACGAAAAGTGGGTAAAATACCAAACTTGGTATTTAAGTTTAGTAGCTTCCAGGGATGCGACACGAAGATTTTGAGAAAAATCCCCCCACCCTAAACTACCCTTAACATGGAACTTTTTTCGAAAATGTTGATTTTCTAAAAAATGGCTCTAACGATTTTGATTAAAATATCGTATATTAAAGATATTTACTTGACAAATAAAATGTATATTTTGAATTTTTTGGGAATAGCCTCTGAAGACTGCTTTATTCTGGGTGAATTTTACGGAATTTTGCATAACTGCTAAACCGTAAGAGTTGGACAAAAACTTACCATAGAAAAAATGTAGAGCACATTATAACACACAATTTATGTTCTATACATTTTTTCGTGGAGTTGATCGTCTTTGAGATATTCCTTGTTTTTGGTTTCAGCTTTGAAAAACTTGTACTTTTCGCATACAGGAATTTGTCAACTCCTGTTCATACAAACAAAGGAAGTTCAGTAACATAGTTACCTGCTTTTGACTATCACTTTTATCTATGGTACTCCCTTATTTCTCTTCTACTTACAAGGAACCAAGTGATAACATTATTTCTGCTAATGTTTTGACGATTAGCATGAAGTAAATAGAAGTATAAGCTTTTAGCAATAATATGTTGCAGATATGTAGAGAAAGTCAGGTGCATGGAACACATCAGATTTTTATTTAGAGTATTTTATTTAAGCTCATATCAAGACTATTCACAATTTACATACACTTTACAATTCTCTGAGATCCTAGCTGAAACTGTATTATACATGCTCACTTACAAATGAAACTTGGATGTCGCGTATCTCCTTTCTTATATGTAAGTGATATGTAGGACCGACATACTGTGAAAACAACTGACTGCTCTGCCATCTAAAGACAAACTGACGTGAACAATAAAAAATATGATGTTCCATTCACATGACTTTCTCTATATCTCTGTAAATTATTATTGTTAATAAGCTTATATTTTATTTATTTCATGCTAATCGAGAAAAATTAGCAGAAATATTCTTATTTCTTGCTTTATTGTAAGTAGAAGCGAAATAAGGCAGTACCATAGGTTAAAGTGAAAGCAAAAGCTGGTTGCTATGTGACTGATGTTCCTTTGTTTGTATGGACAGGAGTTGGCAAATTCATGTATGAGAAAAGTATAAGTTTTTCAAAGCTGAAACCAAGAAAAAGGAATATCTCAAAAAATATCAGCTCCACGAAAAAAATGTATATAACATAAATTGGGTGTTTTAACGTGCTCTACATTTTTGTGGTTTAAGTTTTTGTCCATCTCTTACGGTTTAGTAGTTATGAAAAATTCATCCAGAATAAAGTAGTCTTCAGAGGCTATTCCCAGAGAATTCAGAATATGCATTTTATTTGTCAGTTAAAGAACTTTAATATGCGATATTTTAATCAAAATCGTTAGAGCCATTTTTTAGAAAATCAAAATTTTCGAAAAAAGTTCCATGTAAAGGGTAGTTTGGGGTGGGGGGATTTTTCTCAAAATCTTCTTGTCGCATCCCTGGAAGATACTAAACTTAAATACTAAGTTTGGTATTTTACCGACTTTTCGTTTTTGAGCTATCGTGTTCACAGACACACACACACACACGCGCGCGCGCGCGGACCTTTTTGTAAAAATATTGTTTTTGGATACAGGAGACCCTAAAACATATATTTCCGGTGAAATCTCGGTATCGATTTTTTTTTTTTTTTTTTTGTGGAGTGCAATACATTCCCTATTCACTATGTACATAGCGAGTATAGAGAAAGTAAAGATACGAACTGTGTGAGAACTTTCGCCTGTGTAGAATATATATGTAACACACTCGTTCTACCTAAGCAATAACACTGTGCTCTATTTGGCTTGTATTCCCCGCTCCCTATAGCGTCTCTCTTCGTGAACCAATAAAAACGATCCTACTATTTCACTTAGGCTGCTAACTCTCAGCAACTTATAGGTAATTTTCGCAATCTCACCATCCCCTCAAGCTTACGTTGTCTTTTTTAGCTCAAGGACATTATTTTATACATTTCACGCCAGCTCCCTGAATCTTGTCCATAAAAACCTTGAGAAAGATTTCTCCTTTATCACCCATGTACAGTTTCAGCTATCTCGAATCTCTTATAACCTAAGCTTATGCTAACATCCTTAATAATATAATCTCATTTTTATATTACATGTATTTATTAACAATATCTTACTAATTATTTATTTATCGCTTCTTGCATTCATTAGTACTGCCTTAAAATAAAATTAATATCCTTTCATAAAAGAGTTTAAATATGTTATCATTTAAACAATTTTTGAAGTCACATTCTGTATAATAATAGCTAAATATCTTATGTGTTCCATTCACATGAATTTCTCTATATCTCTGTAACAAATTATTGTTAATAAGCCTATTCTTTTATTTATTTCATGCTAACCGAGAAAAATTAGCAGCCTTATTTCCTGCTTTATTGTAAGTAGAAGCGAAATAAGAGAGTACCATAGGTTAAAGTGATAGTCAAAAGTTGGTTGCTCTGTGACGAAGTTCCTTTGCTTGTATGGACAGGAGTTGACAAATTCCTGTATGAGAAAAGTATGTTTTTGAAAGTTGAAACTAAAAACAAGGAATGCCTCAAAAATGATCAACTCTACGAAAAAAAAAAAAATACATTGTGTGTTTTAACGTGCTGTAGAATTGTTGTGTGGTATGTTTTCGTCTATCTCTAACGATTTAGCAGCTATGCAAAATCCGTAAAATTCATCCAGAATAAAGTAGTCTTCAGAGGCTATTCCCAGAAAATTCAACATATATATACATTTTATTTGTCAGGTAAATATCTTTAATATACGATATTTTAATCAAAATCGTTATTGCTATTTTTAAGAGAATCAAAACTTTAGAAAAAAGTTCATGTAAAGGGTAGTTTGGGGTGGGGGACTTTTTTGAAAATCTTTGTGTCGCATCCTTGGAGGATACCAAACTTAAACACCAAGTTTGGGCTTTAACGGTCCTTTCGTTTTTGCGCAAAGCTTCCCCCCCCCACACACACACACACACACACGGATATTTTTCTAAAAATGCTTCTTTTGGATTCAGGGAGTCTCAAAACATGTGTTTCCGGTGAATTCTCGATATCGAATTTTTGGGAACAATACAATACCTACCTTCTCTATACACTATACATTTTTACTTTCTCTATACGTGCTATGTACAAAGTGTATAGAGAAGGTATTGTAATGCACCCAAAAATTGGATACCGAGATTTCACCGGAAATACATGTTTTGAGACCTCCTAAATCCAAAAAGGTATTTTTAGAAAAATGTCCGTGTGTGTGTGTCTGTCTGTCTATTGTGTCTGTAGGCAGCATAGCTCAAAAACGAAAAGTCCGTTAAAAACCAAACTTGGTAGTTAAGTTTGGTATCTTCCAAGGATGCGACACGAAGATTTTCAAGAAAATCCCCCCACTCCCAACTTCCCTTTACATGGAACTTTTTTCGAAAATTTTGATTTTCTAAAAAATTGCACTAACGATTTTGATTAAAAAATCGTATATTAAAGATATTTACCTGACAAATAAAATGTACATCTTGAATTTTCTTGGAATAGCATCTGAAGACTACTTTATTCTGGATGAATTTTGCCTAACTACTAAAGCGTAAGAGATAGACAAAAACTTAACACTCAAAAAATGTAGAGCAAGTTAAAACGCATAATTTTGTTACATACATTTTTTTCGTGGAGTTGATTGTTTCTGAGATATTCCTTGTTTTTGGTATCAGCTTTGAAAAACATACTTTTCTCATACAGGAATTTGTCAACTCCTGCCCATATAACCAAAGGAAACTCAGCCACATAGCAACCAGCTTTTGACTTTCACTTTAACCTATGGTACTCCCTTATTTCGCTTCTACTTACAAGGATGCAAGTAATAATACTATTTCTGCTAATGTTCACCGATTAGCATGAAGTAAATAGAAGCATAAGCTTTTTAACTAAATTTTGTTGCAGAGATGTAGAGAAATTCATGTGAATTGAACACATCACATATTTTTTGGTAAACTATTCGTATCGTAGTTTTAACTTCATCGATTCCGTATATTTGTAATAAATGTGTTACATTTAGTTTTATTTGTAGTATTCCTTACTTAGGAAAGATCCTGTATACAAACTTGATTGTAATTTTGTGCTGCTATAATATAAAACTCAAAGTTGCAAGGAAATGGAGGCTGACGAGAAACATCGCGAGAGTCAATTACAGTAAAGATGTAAGATAAAAACGTCGAGTCTACAAAACTTTCAGTGTATGTACTCAGTCTCAAGACTTCATGTTTTTCTCGTTAGACGCCAAGTAAACAAAAGAAATTGAAGTTGAGGAAATATTGGTTACAAGCCCGAAGTTGCGGTGATTTCTGGTTCTATTAGTTCTCTTCGAAGTCTGGACACTTTCCAGTAAGGCATATCGTCTAATGCTTCAAAAAATTTATAGCGGCGAGCTTGCCTGCAAAATAAACAAGTAATAAAATGCCTTTTGCAATCCTTACACACAACGTATTTTACAATTTTCCGGACAACATGATTTTCCCTACATCTATGCAACAAATTATTGTTAAAAAGCTTATTGTTCTATTTACTAATCGAAAAACATTAGCAGAAATAGTCTTATTAGTTGCTTTCTTGTAAGTAGAAGCGAAATATGGGAGTTAAAGTGACAGTCAAAAGCTGGTTACTAGGTGACTGAAGTTTCTTTGTTTGTATGCAGACGAGTTGACAAATTCATGTATGAGGAAAGTAGAAATTTTTCTAAGTTGAACCAAAAACAAGGAATATCTCAAAAACGATCAACTGCTCGAAAAATATTTATATAACATAAATTGTGTGTTTTAATGTGCTCTACATTTTTTGTGTGGAAAGTTTTTGTCCATTTTTTACGGTTTAGCAGTTATGCAAAATTTCGTAAAATTCATCTAGAATAAAGTAGTCTTCAGAGGCTATTCCCAGAAAATGCAAGATATACATATTATTTTTCAGGTAAATATCTTTAATATACGATATTTTAATCAAAATGGTTACAGCCATTTTTGAGAAAATCAAAATGTTCTAAAAGAGTTCCATGTAAAGGATAGTTGGGGGTTGGGGGGATTTTCTTGAAAATCTTCGTGTCACATCCTTGGACGAAACCAAACTTAAATACCAAGTTTGGTATTTTACGATGTTTTTGTTTTTGAGCTATGCTGTCCACAGTCACACACACGCACACACACGGACCTCATACCAAAA
This sequence comes from Hymenopus coronatus, assembly GCA_030762935.1. Lineage (NCBI taxonomy): Eukaryota > Metazoa > Arthropoda > Insecta > Mantodea > Hymenopodidae > Hymenopus > Hymenopus coronatus. The sequence continues at coordinate 19,856,468 of CM060893.1, forward strand.
ATGTACTTTTTGGATTCAAGGGGACCCAAAACATGTATCTCGGTATCGAATACAATACCTTCTCTATACACTATGTACATGGTACGTGTAGAGAAAGTAAAAAGGGGCTAATCACTACACAAAAGCTACTGATCCCCATATAATGGGCAAATCCCCCTACCATCATCAACTTACTTGGTATAGCCCATTCAAGTTAGGCTAGCACTGATGGTGATGTCGCTAGTGTTGATGTGGTCTAATGAATGTAAACTACTGAGGGGGAAGTGCGCGGATTGAGCGCATGGCACAGTCCATCACATAATGCTATAAACAGTGAACAGTAGTTATCTTATTTATTACAACTCGCCTACTGTAATGTCAGTACTGCTGTGAGTGCACACTTTCGTTTAACACACCACTATAGTCCAACACTTGTTTTAATGCACATTGATTTTCTATAGCGTAGTGTCCAGTGTATGACATAATTTTAGTGCGAGTGGGTAGTACTTGAGTTATCTACATGTGTGAATACTAGTGGTGGGAAAAGTTGTTCTTTTTTGCGAAACAGTTTAATCTGTTTGTGTTGCAACCACGCAACAGTTTCGAAATAACAGTTTCCTGCAACAGAAATGCCCTAAACTGTTACAGACCTACTGTCTACCACCAAACACTACTGAGATAAATACAGTTCATCGATAAAATCACAATGCGTCAAATGCAACCGCTCACTAGGTATACGAAGAGGAAATTATTAGTGATGGGACAAAAATAACACAACAGTTATTTTGAAACAATTGATCAACATAACTATTTGAAACATTTTCACCGCATATTTTTGTCCCATTACTAGTGAATACGCGTGTGTAGTTATGGGTGTGTATGTGTGATATCAGAGTGTTCCTTCTTTTGTTTATTTATTGTTCTGTTGTTGCAGCGTGTGTATTTTTATATCTATAAAATAGTAGTAGGTAATAATTTTAAATTCATGTATATTTAGTGGGCGTGTACGGATACCCAAACCATGTAAATGTGTGGCTCAATTAATCTATTATTATGTAAGTAATAAATACTACTGCTACTGCTGCTGCTTGATATTTGGGAGAAAACTGTGTTCACATTACAGATTTTTACTTTCTCTATACGTACTATATACATACTGTATAGAGAAGATATTGCACTCCACTCAAAAATGCAATACCGAGATTTCACCGGAAATATATGCTTTAGGGTCCCCTGTATCCAAAAAACACATTTTCAGAAAAAGGTCAGTGTATGTGGGTGTCCGCGTGTCTGTGAACACAACTCAAAAACGAAAAGTGGGTGAAATACCAAACTTGGTAGTTAAGTTTATTATCTTCTAGGGATGCGTTACGAATATTTTGAGAAAAATCCCCCCCACCCTAAACTACCTTTTACATGGAACATTTTTAAAAAAAATTGGTTTTCTCTAAATTGGCTTTAACGATTTTGATTAAAATATCATATATTAAGGATATTTATCTGACAAATAAAATGAATATCTTGAATTTTTTGGGAATAGCCTCTGCAGACTACTTTATTTTGGATGAATTTTACGGAATTTTGCACAACTGCTAAACCGTAAGAGATGGACAAAAACTTATCACACAAAAATGTAGAACACGTTAAAACACAATTTATATTATATACATTTTTTCCGTGGAGTTGATCGTTTTTAAGAATTCCTTGTTTTGATTTCAGCTTTAATAATTTTACTCCTGTCATACTGGAATATGTCAACTCGTGTCCTTACAAACAAAGGAACTTCAGTTACATGGCAACCAGCTTTTCAATGTCACTTTAACCTATGGTACTCCCTTATTTCTCTTCTACTTACAAGGAAGAAAGTAATAAGACTATTTCTGCTAATTTTTTCTCGATTGGCTTGAAGTAAATAGAACATTAATTTGTTGCAGAGGTGTAGAGAAAGTCATGTGAATGGAACAGATCAGATTTTATTGTAACAGTAATGATATGCTATACTTCTGATACTACTCAGGTTTGTTTCTATGTCCTAATATATTTGGTTACAATGCTTAAAGTTCAAGAAGTTTTGCTGTACTCTTGAAGATAAACATCCCTTGAAATGTTCCAGTTTTGTCAATAGCAGAAGGATCCAGACGCACGTGTTTTACTATCAAGCCTTTGACCACATCCAACCCATCATCTCTGAGCTGGAATATCTACCGCTTGTCCAGAAGTTACTCCACGAGCCTGGAATGCGGGTGAAGTTGATTGTTCCCTCTTCTTTATTGGAAGACCATTCCAAGATTTCTAGCGGCTGCTCGTGAGCCCATTACATTAAAAATTCTGTAACTTCAGCAGTTTTCACTTTGCCATTACCTCCTGTTCTTCATTTTTTCTTTGGCTCTACAGGTTTACGCTCATCTCCCTTTAAGACGCCTTAGCTTTATGTGATCCGAGTCGACTTGGATTGAGCTATACGAACATTCTTTTAGTTCGTTGAAAAGTAGGGTTCGATCCCAAGCGACGCGGGTTTTCTCCGGGTTCTCCCGCCATCGCATTCCACCGGTGCTCCATATTCTTCCATGTGTCATCGCCTGCGGAGCCATAAGTAGTAAAAGCGGACGTTAAACACTGTCCTATTCTTATTATTTATAACACAATAATTAAAAACACCAAATTAAATTTTTTAAATTCGAGATAAACAAAATTTATAATTCCTTTTAACACAAGATACAACTAATAAGATTACCTTTAACTAAAGTGAAACATAACTGCGGCAGCAACAATAGATGGAAGTACAAAATGGAATGTGAAGAATCAATTTAGGGTTGCATTATCTAAAAAACAAAAACAAAAAAGTACTACGAATATTATCATCTCTTTGCCGAGCATAATGCTAGCCACTGGATTGGCAAGGTACCTTACCTCTCCTAAATTGTGGCCAAACTGCCGAAAAGAAATATACTCTAAACCAGTGATGGCCAATAGGTAATGAATGCACTGAGGGCCAAAAAAATTAATAGTGTAACTATATTAAAAATTTGAGTTACACTCACATGACTTTCTCTAGCTGTTCTACAAACTTCTTACATAAGATAATTCCTCTTTCTGCACCTTGCTAATCGAGGTACTCATTAGCACAATGTTCTTATTATTTAGTTCCGTATAAGTAGGAAGAAAATAAGGGAATACACTAGGCTAAACCAATAGTCAAATGTTTTAAAAGCTGTCGTTATACGATTGTCATTACAAATCGCTTCTTTTCTTGGCCAGGAGTAGAACAAAAGAAAAACGGACACTCCCGTCTGAGAAAAGTATAAGTACTTCACAACTGAAACTAATAACAATGAATACCGCGAAAACTGTAAGCTCCACGAGAAAAATGTATATGACATAACTTGTGTATTTTAAAAACACCTACATTTTATGTATAGTAAGTTTTTGTCTATCTCTTACGGTTTACTAGTTATGCCAAATTAAGCAAACTTCATCCAGAATAAACAGGTCTTTAGAAGCTATTCCCAGAAAATTCAAGATATACATTTTATTTGTTAGGTAAATATCTTTAATATACGATATTTTAATCAAAATCGTTAGGGCCATTTTTAAGAAAATCAAAAATTTCGAAAAAAACGTAGCATGTAAAGGCTAGTTTGGGGTGGGGGGATTTTTCTCAAAATCTTCGTGTCTCATCCCTGGAAGATACTATACTTAAATACTAAGTTTGGTATTTTAGCTACTTTTCGTTTTTGAGTTATCGTATTCACATACACACGGACATACGGACACACACACACACAGGGATCTGTTTCTGAAAATGCTTTTTATGGATACAGGGGGTCCTAAAACATGTATTTCCGGCGAAATCTCCGTATCGAATTTTTGGGTGGAATACAATACTTCTCTATCCCTATGTACATTGTACATACGGTGCTAGAGAAAGTAAAAATAACAGCAATGGCAACTTAAGAGCATCAAAAGTTTTAAAATCTATTTCCGTTTCTGATGTAGCAATTTTAAGAATGTGAGATAACATTGAATCAGTTAATCTGTTTCTGGGCTTTGATTTCACTAGTTTCCTAACAGAGATCGCGGTTTCACATATGCAAGTACCACCAAATATGGAAGTAAGTTTTAGACGTGTAAAATGCTCCCTTGAAACGAGTTTTCAAAAATGAACACCAGTTGCCTCTGTTGTTTGGAGCACACATAGTTCTAACTGCAGATCCCCGGGCTGGCACTCTACATCTCATAGCATTGTTGAAAAGTTCCATTTGTGATTGAAATAATTAAAAATCTTCAAATTCTAAAATGAGATCCTGGCAGATGAAACATACTCGCGGGCCACCATTTTGCCATCACTGCTCTAAACCTTCAGTTATATCACGTTTTCGTAAAATCGACTTAGTTATTCCCTTTTGATAACGGCAATACCTTTAACTTTCGTCTAAATATCGTTGATGAAAGATCTTATTTATGTGGCACAGCTGTTGTCCACTTTAACGACACAAACAAATAATCTTGTAAATTAAAGGAGCAGACGGGAGGGTACGAAGCGTTGAGGCATGTCTCTATGCGATGTAATGGAACGTCTGTAAACACAAGGCCTTGCTCATCTGCATCTAGAACTGTCTTTTTACTTTTTGTAGTTAGTACATGGGTAGAAAAGGTATTGCATGTCACCCAAAAGCTGGATACCGAGATTTCGACCAAAATTTACATTTTAAGGCTCCCTTGAATAAAAAATAAACAAAAAACAAAAAAAAAAAAAGCATTTTCAGAAAAATATCTGCGTGTGAGATTATACGTGTGTTTGTGAAAACGATAACACAAAAACGAAAAGTCTCTGTAAAATCCCAAATTTGGTATTTAAGTTTGGTATCTTCCATAGATGCGACGCCAAAATATTGAGGAAAATCTCCCACACCAAACTACCCTTTACATGGAAAAAATTTCGAACATTTTTATTTTCCTAAAAATGGCTAACAATTTTATTAAAATACCGTATATCTAAAATATTTACATGAGAAATAAAATGCACATTTTGAATTTTCTGAGAATAGCATCTGAAAACCTCTTTATTCTGGATGAATTTTGCATAACTGGTAAACCGAAAGAGATGGAAATAAATCTTACCGCACAAAAAATGTAGATCTCGTTAAAACACACAACTTATGTCATATATATTTTTGTCGTGAAGTTTGCTATTTCTAAGGTATTCCTTGTTGGATTTTAAAGTTTTCTCATAAGTGAATTTGTCTGCTGGGCATGCAAAGAACCGACTTTCAAACCCATAGCAACCAGCATTTTAAAATATTTGACTCTTCTCTTTAGCCCAATGTATTATCTTTATGTACCTTCTACTTACAAGAAAGCAAGACCATTTCTGAATCAGAGAAAAGAATTAGCGTTTTAACAAAAATTTGTTACAGAGATATCAAGAAAGCCATGTGACTGGGACACACCAGAATTTTTTTTCTTTCTTTATCGCTAAGAAAGATGCATAGATCCTTAGATTGTCTATTGCGATGCTAGTTTTTAATGGACGGAGGGAGGGATGTAGGGAGAAATGGATGGGATGGATATTTCACTTCAATAATTACATAGTTTAATTCACACCTACAATTCTGTAATACTTAAATTATATTCCTACATTTTATTTATTACATCTCATTTTCTCACTTCACTGAGTTGCTCCAATTCTAAGGATCCATAACATCCAACACCTTGGTTACCTAGCTATCGGAACCTATTTACCAATCTACATTTCTTCCTATTCCTTATTACTAATTTTCTTCATCCATCTACTTCTTACTACACTCAAGTATATTCCTATTTCTATTAAACTTTCTTTTGATTTAACTCTTAAAATCCTTTTACCTATAATTTCATTTGGTAAATTAGACCAATTGGTAATTTCTTAATTTTTCTCTGATATTCCTTGTTCCTTCGCATTCTAGAATTACATTTCAATAATTATTAAACTTCTTATTACACAATATACATTTACCTTGGTTTTCTCCTTCCCCTAAGCCTTTTAACATCACCACCCCTGTCCTAGCCCTGTCTTGCTGGTTTGTTACAAACGTCAATATAATTTTCTCACCTCTATATCGTTTTAAGTTCCGTGTAGTTGAAACTACCAATTATTTCCTGTATTTCTATATCTTCAATTCTCAATCTAACTCTTTTCCAACACCCTTTCTCACCTGCTCCACTTCCAGGGTTCTCAAAGATAAGAAAAATAAAACTTAATATACCACTTTTAAATTAAAAGATGTGGAACAGTTGTGTCGCCAGCGAATTGCAGAAATTGGCAGGCCAGAATGGGAAAAGTATCTCGATATGTTGAGAACATTGAAAATCATTAGAAAGAATTGTAGAAAATCAAAAAGAATTCTAATCCAGGATAATGGTGTAGAAAGTAGCGATAACGTTGATGACAGTGACGTGAGTGAACACGAAGGACTGTCAGATGTGGAAGAATTGGAGGCAGACGATTGACATTGTTTATATAGTAGGCCATTTGTATAGATGTTTTGTTGATATGAATATACATATGAAAACACGTGTTTATCAGTGCAGGTGCATAAGAGGCGACAGATATTTGATATTGACTGTGACAGGCACTCTTCCAGCATGCATGACTCGACTGGTGAACTGCTTATCTGAAAGTACAACTCGCTTTCTAGCTCACATGTCCAGATCTGTTGCGCCAGTTATAGCCAGTCTCACAATAATGAGAATAGGATATATGTGTTGTTTTCCTCCGAGAGATGTAGCTGCGGACGTTACTGCCACATTTTCAAATAAAGCCCATAACCGCAGTCTCTTTTACAAAGAAGTAATGGACCATACACTCACTAACTCACTCACTCTGCTCCATGTGTTAACTTTTGCTTCCCCTTCCAAGCTTCAGGAGTTGCGTGGCTTTTCTTTCTCCTATATACTAGAGTTACGCGTAAGTATATATCTCACGTTGTAACATGATAAGCTGCTTCGCGTTGTTTTCTGAAAGTGCGTCCCTTCTACCACATGTAACCTGGTGAACACGGGCTGAGATATAAGTAATGCTCGTTCAAGACACTGCATTCCTTAGTCACTCTATACAGAGCAATTTTCCGGAGCGGTCAGGTTACAGATAGAATTGCATTCCAATTATAAAAGCTGTAAATAAATAATTTTATAAGCGAAAGATAAATGGGTATTATGTGATAATTTGTGGCGGTATTAGGTTCGTGTCCCGGGCGCATGTTTTAGGTTTTGGAATGGTGTGGCTTTATGGTTGGCTTTGCTCAGAGTTTTTATTAGCTTGGAGACTCTTTCAGGTTGTGGTGAAACAATTGCTTTATTAACCGAGTGCGTACTTTTTCCGCCGTAGAACACAAGCGTATACTTCTTAATTTTTTTTTTTTTTTTTTTTTTTACTGTGACGTTACACTTTACTCCCCGCTAATGTTATTGTTTATTAATGTTGAGGCCGTGATTTATTACGTTAAAATCACTTACTTCTGTCACAACTAATAATTACACCACGCTCTTAGTCGTACGGGGGTTCTTCATTAAAAGGTAGCCTGTCCGGCTCCACGATGAATTCTAAATTTCACATCTTGCTGGTCCGAAGGTTCTTCACCAAGTGCCTTACACTGTAGCCCGACCAGCGGGAATCATTGTCTTGCTGTGTCCCGTTAGCTTCCTCGGGCAGGGTCCATTCATATTCACCCCTTCGGTTCAATGCACGTAGCGGTATCTTGTACTATGGGCTCGTGACTTATACCTGGTAAAAGTTTTTCCACCCTTCCCATTTTCTCTGTACATTTATATTTTCTCTTCTAGGAATATAATTTTGCCCCGGACAAGACATGTACTGTCTCACATTGGAACTCAATCCGGAGACATGCAATTGCCGGATTGAATGACGTGATGTAGCAGGCGTGGTCTCTACAGCCCGTTTCGAAATGGGTTGCACTAACTAGCTCACTGCCTGGTCTCATTCAGTTCCTGCTAGTAGCTAAAGGTCCCTAACACTGAAAGAGAGCGCCCATTAAAAAAGGCCGAAAATACGAAAAGATAGGCGTTCGACAGTGAACAAGCTTGTGAATGATTCACACATACACACACATATATATGTTTACTTTCTCTACACGTACTATGTACATACTGTATAGAGAAGGAATTGTACTGCACCTAAAAAGTCGATACTGAGATTTTGCCGGAAATATGTGTAGAGACCCCCGCGAATTCAAAAAAAAAAAAAAAACATTTTGTGTGAGTGTCTGTGGACAGCATAACTCAAAAATGAAAAGACCGTTAAAAAGCAAACTTGCTATTTAAGCTTGGTATCTTCCAAAGATACGACACGAAGATTTTTAAGAAAATTCCCCTACCCCAAACTACCCTTTACATGGAAAAAATTTCGAAAATGTTGATTTTCTTAAAAATGGCTCTAACGATTTTGCTTAAATATCGTACATTTAAGATATTTAATTGACAAATAAAATGTATATCTTGAATTTTCTGGGAATAGCCTCTCGAGACTACTTTATTCTGGATGAATTTTACCGAATTTTGTAGAATTGCTAAACCGTAAGAGATGGACAAAAGCTTACCACACAGCAAATATAGAGCACGTTAAAACACACAATTTATGCTATATACATTTTTTTCGTGGAGTTGGTCGTTTTTAAGACATTCCTTGTTTTTAGTTTCAGCTTTGAAAAACATACCTTTCTCATACAGGAATTTGTCAACCCCTGTCCATACAAACAAAGGAACTTTAGTCACAAAGCAACCAGCTTTTGACTATCACTTTAACCAATAGTAATCCCTTGTTTCGCTTCTACTTACAAGGAAGCAAGTAATAAGACTATTTCTCCTAATTTTTTCTCGATTAGCATAGAAGCATAAGGTTAAAATTTGTTAGAGATGTAGAGAAAGTCATGTGAATGGAATAGATCAGATTTTTATTGTGTACGTCGGCATATGTTTCCGTAGCTTACTGTTATCACTGCCAAGATTTTTAGAATTTAAAGATACAGCCCCAGAGGCTTGTCAGAACTCCGGCGTTGTATTCATTTTTACCTCTTTTTTCTAATTTCTAAATTTCCTTAGCTGACCTATTCGTTTTTCCTTTTTACATACACATACAGAAACACCCATGCCCAAGGCGGGACTCGAACCCACGATCCTGTGCGCCGCGAAGCACCAAAGCGAGACACTTTAGCGAGCGCGGCTACGGGGACCGGCAGATTCAATCCAGAGGTCACACCGCAGAGGCACTTTTAGTGTTTCAAGAGCAATGGTATTTTTTTAGTGTTTTCATCTTTCCTTGAGATTTTTTTTTTCAAGTACACCCCATAAACCATTTTAGCCAAGACGGTAATCCATTAGTTGTGACGTCACTTACAGGCGGGATAACAAACGATATCCACCTGGGTTGAATAGCGCTCTGGCTGACGATTAATTGTCTTGTATAAGATCAAAGAAGGGTGGGGGGGAGCAGCAGTGATTGATGGAGATTCTGTCAACTCAAGTAATTGGTGAGAAGAACCTAACTTGCACTTCATCATTTAGTTATTGTTAACGCATACAAAGCGTACATTTCCTTTCTATGCGCCTTTCAACAAGTCAATTTAGTGCGGTGGAAGCGATAATGGGTCTTGTTAATAGCCTTTAAACTTGAATCTTCCTCGAAGAAAATGAGTCTTGGAACGAAGAGTTCTGCTCCTCGTGCTATATGACTGTCTTATGTTTTATATCTGCTGCTGTCTCCTCTGTACAAGAGGGAACTTTTGGCGCTGTTGCAGCCTTTATAAATACTATACAAGGGTACGTGAGTGATGATTCTGCGTACTGGAAGATCCAAATAACGAATAATAAAAGTTCAGTAAAAACTTCATCCATCTTGTAAGGTAACGGAGATAATTGAAAAAAAAAATCTGATGTGTTCCATTCACATGACTTTCTCCATCTCTCTGCAACAAATTACTATTAAAAAGCTTATGCTTCTATTTACTTCATGCTAATCGAGAAAAAATTAGCAGAAATAGTCTTATTACTTGCTTCCTTGTAAGTAGAAGCAAAATATGGGAGTATCATAAGTTAAAGTGAAGTCAAAAGTTGGTTGCTAGGTGACTGAAGTTCCTTTTTATGGACAAGAGTTGACAAATTCCTGTATGAGAAAAGTACAAGTTTTTCAAAGCTGAAACCAAAAACAAGGAATATCTCAAACGATCAACTCCTCGAAAAAAATGTATATAACATAAATTGTGTGTTTTAATGTGCTCTACATTTTTTGTGTGGTAAGTTTTTGTCCAATTCTTACGGTTTAGCAGTTATGTAAAACTCCTCCAGAATAAAGTAGTCTTCAGAGGCTATTCCCAGAAAATTCAAGATATACATATTATTTGTCAGGTAAATATCTTTAATACACGATATTTTAATCAAAATCGTTAGACATTTTTGAGTAAATCAAAATTTTTGAAAAAAAAGTTCCATGTAAAGAGTAGTTGGAGGTGGGGGGATTTTCTTGAAAATCTTCGTGTCGGATCCTTGGAAGATACAAAACTTAAATACCAAATTTGCTATTTAACGGTATTTTGGTTTTTGAGCTATGCTATCCACAGGCACACATACACATACACGGACCTTTTGCGAATTTTTTTCTTTTTGGATTCAGGGGGACCCAAAACATGTATTTCCGGTGAAATCTCGGTATCGATCTTTTGGGTGCAATACAATACCTTCTCTATACATTATTACATAGTACGTGTAGACAAAGTAAAAATAGACATGTGTGCGTGTGTGTCTGTGGGCAGCTTAACTCAAAAAAGAAAATTCCGTTAAATACTAAACTTGCTGTTTAAGTTTAATTTCTCTCAAGGATGCGAAGATTTTTAAGAAAATCCCCACCCCCAACTACCCTTTACTGGGAAAATTTTTCGTAAATTTTGATTTTATCAAAAATGCTCTAACGATTTTAATTGAAATGTCGTATATTAAAGATATTTATTTAACAAATAAAATGTACTGCAACTTTAATTTTCTAGGAATAATCTCTAAAGACATCTTTATTCTGGATGAATTTTGTTGAATTTTACATAACTACAACTAGAGACAAAACTTAATATTCATAAGTATCTCTATAAAACACACGATTTATCTAATGTATATCTTTAGAGCTGGCCGTTTCTGAAATATTCCTTGTTATTGTTTGTTAACTCTTGGCCATACAAATAACGAAATTTCTCTAACATAGCAACCGGCTTTTAAAGGAGTTTAATGTCGCTTTTGCCTAGTATGCTTGCATGCTTCCATTCTACCTACAAGCAAGGAAGTAATAAGACCATTTCTGCTAATTTTGTATCGATTAACATGGTACAGATTGTAGAATAAGCTTTTTAACGATGCTTGGTTACAAATATGTAGAAAGTCATGTGAATGTAACACATTATTTTCTTTTAACTTAACGTATTCAACTAGAAAATATAAACAGCTCACTAACAGCCTTATGTTTGGGCCATATACGTGTTAATGAACATACCGAAATATTTTCACAGAATATGTAGATTACTTAAATAAGTAATTTGAAATAGACTGAAATTTCGAAGTAACGGCTATAAGTTTCTGAAGTGCCAGTACGCCACTGGCTAATTTATCAACCATTCGAGAGCATAACACGAAAAACGAAGGAACATATTACAGCGTACCTCTCTAGCGTAGTGGTTATGATACTGACTTTCAGGTGAAAGATAGTTTCCGAGTTCGGGTTTCGTTCACGTATCGTGGCACTTCGTCTGGAATGAAAAAAAAAATAATAAAAAACATTTACTCTATGATAGGAATCGAACACGTGACCTTTGGGATAGCAGCTTCCAGCGTTACGCATTAAGCCAGCAGAGCAGTTGAAAAAAACGCCTCCAGAGTAGGCTACAAAACTCAAGAACGTAGAATGCTCAGTGTCGTACTGTCGAGATTTTACAGATTTTTGCGACATTAAAGCTTGAGAACGCTAGTAAAGAGCTGCTAAAAATCGATATTTCTATACTCGGGCAGCAGTTTTAAAGTCATTCTAAGCCATTTTTACTTTCTCTATACGCACTATGTACATAGTGTATTGAGAAGGTATTGCACTCCACCCAAAAATTCGTTACCGAGATTTCACCGGAAATATATGTTTTAATCTCCCCAATATCCAATGCATTTTCACAAAAAAATCCGTGTGTGTGTGTGTCCGTGTGTCTGTGAACACGATAACTCAAAAACGAAAAGTCGGTAAAATACCAAACTTGGTATTTAAGTTTAGTATCTTCCAGGGATGCGACACAAAGATTTTGAGAAAAATCCCCCACCCCCAACTATCCTTTACATGGAACTTTTTTCGAAAATTTTGATTTTCTCAAAAATTGCTCTAACGATTTTGATTAAAATTTCGTATATTAAACATATTTACCTGGCAAATAAAAAGCATATCTTGAATTTTCTGGGAATAACCTCTGAAGAGTAGTTCATTCTGGATAAATTTTACTGAATTTTGAAAAACTGCTAAACCGTAAGAGATGGATAAAAACTTACTACACAAAAAATGTAGAGCACGTTAAAACACACAATTTATGTTATATACATTTTTTTCGTAAGTTCGTCGTTTTTGGTTTCTGCTATGAAAAACTTATACTTTTCTCATGTAAGAACTTGTCAACTCCTATCCATATAAACAGAGGAACTTCATTGACATAGCAACCAGCTTTTAACTCTCATTTTAACCTATGGTAGTCCCTTATTTCGCTTCTATTTACAAGGTAGCAAGTAATAAGACTATTTCTGATTAGCATAAAGTAAATAGAAGTATAAGCTTTTTAAGAATAATTTGTTGCAGGGATATAGAGAAAGCCATGTGAATGGTACACATCAGATTTGTCAACCTGCTTTGCTTTAACACCGACTTATCAGCACCTGATACCCACACGTTTAACGCTATGTAGTTGCGTTATGTTTATCCGGGGACCTTGCATCGCCGATCTCAAATTACTTATATCAGTCACGTGCACAATCTCGCAAACTATTTCGTTGTTGTTCATTAACTGTTTATGTACGAGTATTAAATAGTCAACTGTCTGTAATTATTGAAGAGGCAAAGTAGAGGAAAGTTCAGAACTTTTTGTGGCAGTAAATTCTATATGGGTCTGCTGCCAAGAGTAACGCAGATTTCAGAAATTGGCAAGCGTGCTATAATGTGTAAAGTGAAACGAATCTCCACTAAAACTGCTTATAACCATCCTCTAGAATTTACTCGCTGGATAAAAGAGGTATTTTAATTGCATGAAAGAGCTTTTAGGGCTGAACTACTGACAAGTACTTCAGGTGATTTAACAAGTCCATGTGCACTCGTCATGCTACATTTGACATTAATATAATTAAGTAAAGAATCTTGTTTTTTGCTCACAAAGTGAAGTGATAAGTTTCACAAACGAAAAGTGACTGCCTCTGAGATACAACGTCCAGGCCAATTCCCACCTGGGACGGGAATATTTCCCTGACAGTCGCGGAACTGGAAGCATATAAATAATAATAATAATAATAATAATAATAATAAACTCTGATGTAATCCATTCACATGACTTTCTCTATATCTCTGCAACACATTTCTTTTTTAAAAGTTTATACTTCTATTTACTTCATGCTAAGTGAGAAAAAATGAGCAGAAATAGTCTTATTACTTGCTTCCATGTAAGTAGAAGCGAAATAAGGGAATAACATAGGTTAAAGTGATAGCAAAAGATGGTTGCTATATGACTGAAGTTCCTTTGTTTGTATAGACAGTAACCAAAAACAAGGAGTATCTCAAAAACGATCAACTCCACGAAAAAAAAAAAAAATATAACATAAATTGTGTGTTATAATGTGGTCTACATTTTTTGTGTGGTAAGGTTTTGTCTACTTCTTACGGTTTACCAGTTACACAAATTTCCGTCAAATTCATCCAGAATAAAGTAGTCTTCAGAGACTGTTCCTAGAATATTCAAGATATATTGTTTGTCAAGTATATATGTTTAATATACGATATTTTAATCAAAATCGTTAAAGCCATTTTTTAGAAAATCAAAATGTTCTAAAATTTGTCCATGTGAAGGGTAGTTGGGGGTGGGGGGGATTTTCATAAAAATCTTAGTGCCGCTTCCTTGGAAGATATGGAACTTGATATTTAAGTTTGGTATTTAACGGTCTTTTCGTTTTTGAGCTATGCTGACCACAGGCACACATACACACAGACAAATAGACACACACACACGGAGATTTTTCTAAAAATGCTTTTTTTGGATTCAGGTGGTCTCAAAATATGCATTTCTGGTGAAATATCGGTATCGAATTTCTGGGTACAATGCAATGCCTTCTGTATACACTATGTACATAATACGTATAGAGAAAGTAAAAACATTTTATTGTCATTAAGATTCACAAAGTAATAGCCAACGTCAACAAATTGTATAGTTTTTATGCATTGGGATATTCCAGCCTATCCAGATATTTATTATAAACAATAGTAATAAATTAATATGATACAATTCACAGACAATGTGGATGTCAAGGTGATAGGTGGCTAAATACAAATACAATAATTTTGTGAATAACTATAATATAAAGTGATTATAAATACAATATATAAAGATAAAATGGTGTACTTTACATGCAATTTGTCATCCATATGTCAGCTATAACATAGAAGTTAAGCACTACACAAATAGAGATTAAAATACATATACATACACCCGCATACACGCATGCATACATATTACATTGAACAGTTGAGAACACAACAGCGGTACCATTTGACCCAGGTATTACCCTAACAAATGACGGTAATGCATTTATATATTTTCTATGCTACACCTAAGTACTCAAGTAATAGGAATAACATAAGCTACTTCAGTTATTTTCCAAATATTAATATGTCTGTTTGTTTTATAAAATCTGATGTGTTATGTTTAGATGACTCTATCTGTTTGTATGTCTTCTAAGAAGTATTTTACTTTCTCTACACTTGTAAATAGAGAAGGTATTGTATTGCACCCAAATAATCCAATACCGAGATTTTACCGAAAGTATAACAAAAAAAAATTTAGAAAAATATTCTAGTATGTATCTGTCTGTCAGTGTGTCTGGTGGGCAGCATAGCTAAAAAACGAAAAGTCCGTTAAACACCAAAGTTGGTATTTAAGTCCAGTATCTACCAAGGGTGCCACATGAAGATTTTCAAGAAAAATCCCCCCCACCCCAACTACCCTTTACATGGAAAAAGTTCGAAAATTATGATTTTTTCAAAAATGGCTCTAACGATTTTGGTTAAAACATCGTATATTAAATATATTTACATAACATATATTGAAGTTTCGGGAATATCCAGATAGTCAAAAACTTACTGTACCAAAAAAGTAGATGTTAAAACTCGTAAATTATATCATATGCGCTTTCTTGTAAAATTAACCTTTCTCGAGATATCCATTGTTATTGGTTTCACTTTTAAACTACTTATCTTTTCCATAACGGGACCATGCAAAGCGAACCGCACCTCAATTGTTTCAATAGCGGCATCTTTTAAAAAAAATAACCATCGTTTTAGCATAATATACCTCCTTATTTCCCTTGAACATACAAGCAAGTAAGTAATAAGACCAATTTTGCTAAAAGAATAATCTCTTCTTCTCACCCGGAGGTCCCGGGTTCGATTCCCGGCTGGGGCGGGGAAGGTTTCTTTAACCAGAATTATTTCCTATCCCCCACAGAGTCTGGAAATATGTATATGAGAGTGAATGTGTGCGTGTTTGAGGAAATAAAATGGTTTAAACCTACGGACAACGAGTTGTTTCTAATTCGAAGCCCCCGATATGACTTTAGATGTTAAAGGGGGCTATGTAAATGAAAAAAAAAAAAATCTCTTTTAAGAATAGTTTGTGTATGGAACAGCTAGAGAAAGTTATGTGAATGTAACACATTTTTATACTGCTTTTCTCTGTATACAATTTTATTTGGAGTTTTCGCCAGATGGTACTACAACTAATGCTGTTCCTTTCTGGTCTAGTTCAACTGAGATGTACCTATTTCGACAAGAACGTTTCCTTCTAAATAAAATAGAAAAAAAAAAGAAAGAAAAAAAGGAAAGAAGTGAAAAAGCGATTTTTGAGAACTTTTCTTCCGCTACTTTTAACTTTTCAGCTGAATGCCAGTCTAAGTTTAGTAATGGACTGCATTATGATGAGTGCCGAAAAATGCCAACGTATTTACTTTCTATACTACGTATAGTAAGCATGGGAGGTAAAAATGAAACACTTTTACTTCCTCAAGTTCTCTATACACTACATAGGAAGAGAAGATATCGCATTGCAACCAAAACTTCTATACTGAAATTTCACCGGAAATACACGCTTTAAGGTTTCCTGTATAGAAAAAAATCTAAAGTGTTCCATTCGCATGACTTTCTCTACATCTCTGCAACAACTTATTGTTAAAAAGCTTATTCTTCTATTTACTTCATGCTAATCTAGAAAAAAAAATAGCAGAAACAGCCTTATTACTTGCTTCCTTATGAGTAGAAGGGAAATAAGGGAGTGCCATAGTTTAAAAGTGATAGTCAAAAGCTGGTGGCTATGTGACTGAAGTTACTTTGTTTCCATGGACAGAGTTGGCAAATTCCTGTATGAGAAAACTATGTTTTTCATAGCAAAAACCAAAAACAATGAATATTTAAAAAACGATAAACTCCATGAAAAAAAAATGTCTACAACATATATTGTGTGTTTTAACGTGCCCTACATTTTTTGTGTAGTAAGTTTTTATCTATCTCTTACAGTTCAGGAGCTATGCAAAATTCCGTAAGTTTCATCCAGAATAAAGTAAGCTTCCGAGGATATTCCCAGAAGATTGAAGATATACATTTTATTTGGCATGTAAACATCTTTAATATACGATATTTTAATCAAAATCGTTAGAGCTATTTTTTAGAAAATCAAAATGTTAGAGTTTTTCCATCTAATGGGTAGTTTGGGGGGGGGTATTTTCTTGAAAATCTTCGTGTCGCATCCCTGGAAGATACCAAATTTAAATACCAAGTTTGGTGGTTAACAGTTTTTTTTTAGAAGTGCTGTACATACACACACATACACACACATACACACACATGCGGACCTTTTTTCTATAAATATATTTTTAAATTCAGAGGGAACCAAAACATGCATTTTCGGTGAAACCTTGGTTACAAATTTTTGGGTGCATTACAATACCTTCTCTATGCACTATGTTCATAGTACGTGTAGAGAAACTAAAAAGGCATTTTAAGCGAAAGCTCATTTTGTCTCCGAACAGCATAACTCAAAAACGAAAAGTAGTTTAAATGCAAAACCTAATATCTAGGTTCAGCATCTTCCTAGGATACGACAGGAAGATTTTCATGAAAATGCTTAATCTCAAAGTAGCGTTTATATTGAAACATTTTGGAAAAGTTTTATTTTCTCAAAAATAGCATACGGATTTTGATTAAAATGCAGTATATTAAAGATACTTGCATCACAAATAAAATAGTTTTAAGTTTCTTGTTGAGTAGCCTCTGAAATCTTTCCATTCTTAATGATTTTTGCATTTCTGGTAAAACGTAAGAGATAGATAAAATCTTACTATTCAAATATGTACATCTCGTCATAGCACACAATTTGTTTAAAATACATTCTAGTTTAGTTAAACATTTCCGAGATATTCCTTGTTTTGGTATACATTTTCCAATGCTTACACTTTTCTTAAACGTAAAGCCGTTTTTCACGTTTTTAACCTAATACTGCAAAGGGAACGGAATTTCAGTGTAATAACATAGCGATCATCTCTTAAATTATTTGATTATTGCTTTAGCCTGATGTATTCCCTTATTTTCATGGCAGCTGTGTACAAAGAAATATGTGATGAAATCTTTTCTGCTATTATTTATCTCGAATATCATGAAGTAATTAGAAGAATGAGTGTGGTGTATGGACCGTATACTGCTCACTAAATCGAGTCAGGGCTATAAATTCTATTTAAAAAAAGCTGATGTGTTCCATTCACATGACTTCCTCTATATCTCTACAACAAATTATTCTTTAATAGCTTGTACTTCTATTTCCGTCATGCTAATCAGATATAAATAGTAGAAATAGTCTTATTACTTGCTGGTTGCTATGTCACTGAAGTTCCTTTGTCGGTATGGACAGCAGTTGACGAATTCCTGTATGAGAAAAGTATGTTTTCATAGCAGAAACCAAAAACAAGCAATGTCTCAAAAACGATGAACTCGACGAAAAAATGTATATAACATAAATTGTGTGTTTTAACGTACTCTACATTTTTCGTGTAGTAAGTTTTTGTCCAACTCTTACGCTTTGTCAGTTATTCAAAATTCCGTAAAATTCATCCAAAATAAAGTACTCTTCAGAGGCTATTCCCAGAGAATTCAAGATATACATTTTATTTGTCAGGTAAAAAACTTTAATATACGATATTTTAATCAAAATCGTTAGAGCCATTGAGAAAATCAAATTTTTTTAACAAAAGGTCCGTATAAAGGGTAGTTTGGGGTGGAGGGATTTTTCTAAAAATGTTCATGTCGCATCCCTGGAAGATACTAAACTTAAATACCAAGTTTGGTATTTTACCGAATTTTCGTTTTTGAGTTATCGTGTTCACTGACACACGGACACACACACGCGCACCTTTTTCCGAAAATGATTTTTTTTAGACCCTAAAACATATATTTCCGGTAGAATCTCCGTATCGAAATTTTGGGTGGAGTGCAATACATTCTCTATACACTATATACATAGTGCGTATAGAGAAGGTAAAACAGAAGCACAGTTAAACTTTTTCTGTGAATAATATAATGAAAGACAAACATTTTGTATGTCACTGGAGAGAGGATTGGCGTTTTTGTGGTCGCATTTAACAGGAATCAATTTGTTACAGTGTTCATTTCTTGTCATAGGCTGATCGATTTGTTTTTACTTTCCAAACATGTTATGCCACATGTAAATTTGCAAATACGAGGCAGCTGTTTGTTGAAACTATTGTATGTAGCAGTTGAACAAATGAATCATTGCAAAACTATAGACTTCTGAAGAAATTAGGAAAGTGGCAAGCTTCTGTAAACTAAGCGTGTTTTACATTATTTAACATTACCTCGTCCCGGCTTCCTTTCAACAGTGATTCATCCAATATTACTTTCTTTACACGTAATATTTAAATAATGTATAGAGAAGGTATTATATTTTATGTTCCCCTGTATCCAAAAAAAGCATTTTCAGAGAAAAGGTCCGTGTGTGTCTCCGTGTGTCTGTGAAAACGATAACTCAAAAACTAAAAGTGGGTAAAATACCAAACTTGGTATTTAGGTTCAGTATCTTCCATGGATACGCCATGAAGATTTTTAGAAAAATCCCTCCACCCCAAACTACCCTTTATATGGACCTTTTTTTCGAAAATTTTGATTTTCTCAAAAATTACTATATCGATTTTGATTAAAATATCGTATATTAAAGATATTTACCTCACAAATAAAATATATATATTGAATTTTCTGGGAATAGCCTCTGATGACTACTTTATATTGGATGAATTTTACGGAATTTTGCACAACTGTTTAACCGTAAGAGATGGACAAAAACTTACCACACAAAAAATGTAGAGCACGTTAAAACACACAATTTATGTTAAACAAATTTTGTTCGTGGAGTTGATCGTTTTTGACATATTCCTTGTTTTGGTTTCATATTTCTCTGATACAGGAATTTGTCAACTCGTGTCCATACAAACAAAGGAACTTGAGATGAAGTGAAAACACTAAAGAGACTCGGGCAAAAAGAGGACAGAGACGCGCAGAAATCTCTAAGAATCCACTCTAACCAGGCAGCCCCCTAGCGTCCACGGGGAACATTTGTTGTTGGATAGCTTATGGCACCGCCGCCACCACAAAACCTAGAAGCACACCTAATTTAAGAGAAGGAAATAGAATGGAAGAAAAAGCTGATGTGTACCATTCACATGACTTTCTCTACATCTATGTAACAAATTATTGTTAAAAAGCTTATGCCTCTATTTACTTCATGTTACTCGAGAACAAATTAGCAGAACTCGTTTTATTACTTGCTTCCTTGTAAGTGAAAGCGAAATAAGGGAGTACCATAAGTTAAAGTGATAGTCAAAAGCTGGTTGCTATGTGACTGAAGCTCCTTTGTATGGACAGGAGTTTACAAATTCCTATATGAGAAAAGTAAGTTTTTCATAGCTGAAACCAAAAATAATGAATGTCTCAAAAACGATCAACTCCACGAAAAAAATGTATATAACATAAATTGTGTGTTTTAATGTGCTCAACATTTCTTGTGTAGTAAGTTATCTAAGTCTTACGGTTTAGCAGTTATGCAAAATTCCGTAAAATTCGTCCAGAATAAAGTAGTCTTCAGAGGCTATTCCCAGAAAATTCAAGATATACATTTTGTTTATCAGGTAAATATCTTTAATATTTGATATTTTAATCAAAATCGTTACAGCCATTTTTGCAAAAATCAAAATTTGCGAGAAAAAAATCCATCAAAAGTGTAGTTTGGAGTGGGGGGATTTTTCTCAAAACCTTCGTGTCGCATCCCTGGAAGATACTAAACTTAAATACAAAGTTACACACACGGACTTTTTTGTGAAAATGCTTTTTTTGGATATAAGGGACCCTAAAACATATATTTTCGGTGAAATCTGGGTATCGAATTTTTGGGGTGGAGTGCAATACCTTCTCTATACAGTATGCACACGGTGCGTGTAGAGAAAGTAAAAATGAGAGAAAGGAATTCGTCATAGATGAGAAACCAGCAATCGCTTACCGATCAGTAAAACCATGAAAAACCAAGCGGTCGACTTGACTTTCCTAACAAGTCTTTTACTGTGCGCCAACTAAAATGTTGGCATTTCCCTGTGCAAGTTCAGACGTTAGTTGTTTTCTGTAAGTCTGGTTTCTCTATGGGAGAAAGATACATGTAGTAGATTGTTGAGGAAAGCGACGAAACACGTTTTTGTTTTTTTCGCGTGTGTGTTTATTCCTTCCACATACGCAGTAACCGTAAATACCGCGCGCGGTGTGTGGGCCCACATTTCCGCAAAGCATCACGTTGCGTCCCGACGGAGATGTTTGTATGATGAAATAACGCTCCGAGAGGGTTTCTCCTCATGTGAGAGAATGTGATGACCTGCTTGCGGTCACGTGCCGAATATAAAACACATTTCAGACGATAAGAAGAGGGCCATCAAGGTGGCGGGATTACAGTAGAAGACGTGTCTTTGCGGATCACGAAAATATAGACCCTAAAATAATGCCCTGAAGATGTAACGTTTAGGTAACGCCATTCTTTGTAAAAAATGGAAGACATCTCGAATAGACCGCCGCTTTTGATTGAAAATGTTTGGTAGTCTGATATGAGTCACGTCTTAAAACTGGCCTTAGATTTTATAACATGGAATAAGAGCATTCGGTTTAAAATTTAGCAAATAATATACTACTGTGTCAAAGTTCCAGAAATTGGTCAATAAAATACAACAAATGAATTATTCATCCAATTTTATTTCATCGCCTTCAAAGTAGCCCCCTTCTGAAAGTATACATTTATGCCAACGAATAATCTAATCATCAAAACATTTTTGTAGGCACTTTTAGGAATCGATGTCAATTGTCGCCGCGAATTTTCCTTTGTGTCTTCTATCGACTGAAAACGGGTGCCTCGAAGTGGTAACTTGAGTTTTGGAAAGAGAAAGAAATCAGCAGGAGCCAGATGAGGTGAATACGGTGGTTGTTTAATAAAATTTGTTGAGCTTTTGATCAGAAATTCGTTCACAATAATAGCCTTGTGAGCTGGTGCGTTATCGTGGTGCAGAATCCATGAGTTGTCGTGCCACAAATCTGGCATTGTAGGAAAGAAATAGAAATGGACGCTCTTTAACTGCTGTGGTTCTCAGGGATCCATTCTATACTGGGCGTGAAAGACCGCTTAATTTTCCTCAGAGGTCTCTCTTATCAGGATTGAGGTGTTTTTACGTGCCATAAATCTACGATATGGGACCAACGGCTTTACTTCCCTTCCGAAGAAAGCCATGCTGAGGTTTTTACGCCCGAAAAAAACCAATCGCCTCAGCCGTGTTAGAACCCGCGACCTTGCACCATGCAGGACGAC
The DNA here is from genome assembly GCA_030762935.1 of Hymenopus coronatus. Lineage (NCBI taxonomy): Eukaryota > Metazoa > Arthropoda > Insecta > Mantodea > Hymenopodidae > Hymenopus > Hymenopus coronatus. The sequence continues at coordinate 19,878,658 of CM060893.1, forward strand.
GTGTGCGTGTGGGTGTGCGTGTGTGTGCGCGCGCAACATATCTCAAAAACGAAAAGACCGTAGAATATCAAACTTCGTATTTAAGTTTGGTAACTTCCAAGGATGCGACACGAAGATTTTCAAGAAAATCCCCCAACCCCGAACTACCCTTTACATGGAACTTTTTTTCGATAATTTCGATTTTCTTAAAAATGGCTGTAACGATTTTGATTAAAATATTGTATATTAAATATATTTATCAGACAAATAAAATCTATATTGAATTTTCTGGGAATAACCTCTGAAGACTACTTTATTCTGGATGAATTTTACGAAATTTTGCATAACTGCTAAACCATAAGAGATGAACAAAATCTTACTACAAAAAATGTAGAGCACATTAATACACACAATTTATGTGGTATGTATTTTTTCCTGGTGTTGATCGTTTTTGAGATATTCCTTGTTTCTGGTTTCTGGTTTGAAAATCTTTGATATACGTCTCCTGGACTGTTCTAAGCAGCTGAAAAGCCAGCTGATATTGAATTTTTGAGTTGATTATAATAGTAGTTGACATAGAATTTAAAAAAAATTATTGTATTTTTGACAGTTTAAATCAATACTAAAGAATACCCAGGAAATGGTCAATGCCAAATATACTTTCTCTACATGTACTGTGTACATAGTGTATAAAGAAGGTATAGCAAATCACCCAAAACTCGATGTCGAGAATCAAAAGTCCCCTGAATCCATAGGTCCGTGCGTGTGTGTGTGTGTGTGTGTGTGTGTGTGTGTCTGTCTGTCTGTCTGTCTGTCTTTGAACAATATAAATTTTGTTTATAGTGTTTAACGCCCGCTTTAACTACTTATGGCACCGCAGGCGGTGGCACTGATGATGAATGAAGATGGAGCATCGGTGGAATGCGATGGCAGGGGAAACCGGAGAACCCGGAGAAAACCCGCCCCAGCGCCGCTTTGTTCACCACAAATCTCACATGCGGTCGCTTGGGATCGAACCCGGGCCATCTAGGTGAGAGGCGAGTGGTCTAACAACACGGCCAATATAAATCGAAATCAAAATAACTTGGTATTTAAGTTCAGCATCTTCCCAGAATGCGACACGAAGATATTCAAGAAAATCCCCTACTACAAGTTACCATTAACGTGAAAACGTTTTCTAAAATTTTGATATACACGAACAGGTGAGACAACGGAGGGGAACATGTCACCTACTGCGACATACTTAAAACTAATGTAACTACCACCCCCAAAGAAAAAGGGCTATAGACCGGATACACTGTTGGAGCTCCTCTGATAGGGCAATCAAATACCCGTAGACAAGAGAGCCCTCTGGTGTCCAAGGGGAGTACTCTTGCTCTTGTTCTGCGCTATCTGCTCGGTACCGCCCTACGCCAGAAACTTGAAGCACATCTGAAGGATGAAAGAGAAACGGAATGAAATGGTAATTCTGGAAAGGAAACTGTTGTAGAAGTAAAAACACCTCAGCATTCGCCTATCGCCCCTGGAAAAATATGAGAAATCATAGTTCAGATTGGGCAGTCATCGGGTCGAACCCGGGAATGCAATTCGAAATGGTTTCCGCGGTGCTATCTGCTGTGTTATAGCCATTCCATGATCAATCTTCAAATTGAGCTAGCCCGCAAATAAATTGCATAGATTCAGTCACAGTCAACTTTTCTGTTTTCGTGTTATTCCCATAATAAATTAGCATGTAATCACTAAACCAAGCTATATGTTACACTAATGTTTGTCAAGTGTGGTCACTATTGAAGTTTGCTTCAGAGAGGCGAGGCAAGTTCTGCTCGATCTTTCCCTCTATTTATTGGTTCACTCTCACTCACTCTAGGTAGACGTTTGTACGACTTTCGCAGAAATGCATAACCAATCTCACTTAGTCCCATTTTTTGTGCCTAACACACTTTATCGTTTCTGTGTATGGAAAACGAAAAAAAAAAATATTAGGTTGCGTTCATATAAGCCAAAATATTTTGTATAATCACAAGCAGAAATTTATGGAGCTACGTTTGAAAAAATAAAAAAATAACGACGGTGCAAATTACGAAGCCTTATAACAAATTAATATAAATAAAATATAAAAAGTAACAATATATACATAAATAAAATTAAGAAGCGTCTTTCTTGCTCGGTATCATATCCAGCTGATATGAGACGGTACCTCGAATTGAGAAGGAATTACAAAATAATTGCTGATTGTCATAACGTGCTGAACTAGTCCGGGTTAAACCAATGTATTCCTGACCTGCTATGCTTTGTAAACATGTGTTTACTCGGCTCTGAATTGAACTACATCGCTTCGAATGTAAGTAAATCAAACAAGGCTATCCAATCCAGTCAGCAAATATCACTTAGCACATGCCCATTTGAACGTATTTGAGCTTTTAGATTACACACACCACTCATACGTTTTGCTGGTTGCATATACAACAAGGCTAACAAATCTTGTCCCATCTTCGTTTCCAAACTCAGATTCGAACATTGCACGCCACTAGTCCAGGGGTTTGCCTCAGGTCATTCACATGAGGTAGCAGTGGGTTAAAATATTAGTTTGGCAACTGGAGAAACTTCACCTTGGGCGATTAGGGAGGGAGGGCAGCTTCAGCAAGTCTTTTTTGCATTTCGCCGTTCACTCTCGGCACCTGAATACCACGTAACGAACGATTTTCCGCTTGGTTCATATGAAAACAGAAGTCAAACTGTACCCTATGCAGAACCCTCAACATTTATTTTATGGAACAATTTTGTGGCATCAACTTCAAAAATCACGTATTTTGAAATGAATTGAATTCTGAAATATAGAGGATGAGCAAAGGTCTCTACGATACTTTTGGACTGCTTGGCTTAGACTGGCCTCTGGCGAGCGATCAAACTTGTTAACGAGAAGCCAAAAGAATCTGTCCCTGGTGTAAAGAAAGAAAGAATGTATATATTAGCAAACTGTAATAAAACAGAAGAGCTGAGAGGAAAGTGTCTGCTAAATTTCATTGTTAACATGAATGAATGTATTTTTTGGCATAACAATATTTAATATTAAATTTCAGTAATCGCAAGGGTCCACAGACAAGTACGTGCTTTTATAATACACACTAAAAAGCAATATTAAAACAATAACAACAAAAAATTAAGAGTAAACATATAAAAAAATATAAAAAACAAAGGTAATATACAATAAAAAGCAACACTATTACAACAGTAAAAAATTACAAGAGTAAACCCCACAATAAAAATACAAAGATATTCAAATATAGCAACTTAAATTTACAGCACAGAGTACACCTTCATAAAAGTACCCTCTTATAATAGGTAAATACGCTTAAAAGAAATATATACACATATTATTTGCAGAATATATAAAGACATAATACAAGTGACATAAAAAAAAATATATATAGAGGATTAGAATCCCTGGAAGATACTAAACTTTAATACTAAGTTTGGTATTCAATGGTCTTTTCGTTTTTGAGCTATGCTGCCCACAGACAGACAAATACACACACAGATAAACACACACATGGACATTTTTATAAAAATGATTTTTTAGGATTCAGGGAAACCCAAAACATGTATTTCCGGTGAAATCTCGGTATGGAATTTTTGGGTGCCTTACAATACCTTCTCTATACACTATGAACATAGTACGTGTAGAGAAAGTAAAAACCAAAAGGTCACATACTGGGGTTTTATAAAATATTAGGAAGATGTTCCCGGATCTTTTGTTCAACGAACACCATTATTTCTGCGACTCCATGCACAGCATTTTGCAGATGCTGTCTTGGAATATTAGCAATGCCAGGCGAGATAACATCTTTTAGTTATCGGGTTATTAGTGGCGAACATCAACACAAAAACCCCTACGAGGCGGAGTCCCCGAAGGCTCTGTCTTATCACCCACCTTGCTTAGCCTCTTTATGGTAAGCTTCCCTACAGAGCAGGGCGTCAACATGGCCCAGTTTGCTGATGACGTCCTGCTCTACCGCACTGACAGGAACATACGCAGAGCCTTCGACCTCCGTCTCGTCCAGGATTGGTACAGACAGTGTTAGATGTCCGTTAACCCGGGCAAAAGTTCACCAGAAAACGCCCCACAGCAGCCCAGACACCCAACTTTTCCTATCAAGGCCAGAGGATAGAGTAGGGAAATTCCAACAAATACCTGGGCGTCACACTTGATAAGGGCCAACTTTTTGTGAACACGTGCGGGGAACGTCTGTCAGAGCGAAGGGGGCGGTAGCCTCCCTTGACTCTGTTCTGGCCTCCCAGATGCCGGTTCACTTAAAGTTACGTCTTTTCAAGGCGCCTGCGAAATGTGGGGCATGGCAGCAGACTCCTGGGTTCTCTGGTTACAGCGGATACAGAATAGAGGACTCCGGTCCATATATTCTGTACGTCGACGTTTCCCTTTGAGGCTACTCCATGAAGCTTCAGCCCTCCCATATGCGGAAGATGTAATAGGCGCCGGGCTCAATTTTATGCCAGATTGGGCGAACATGAGAACGCAATTGTCAGATCGCTGGGGGAGTACTGACCCACTGAACGCCGATACAGGCAGTATGGCTTGCGGGCACCCCCGGTAACAACGGCTTCAAACCAGCCAACAGCCCATTGGGAGTGGTCAATCAAAATCCTCCAACAAAAACAATGTTTCACAAATTAAACACCAGCGGAGCAGAGGAAAGGATGCTGCTCCTGAAAAATACAACCGTTCGAGGAGCCTATCTAGTGCTACTTCCTTATCATCACCCGAAACCTCAAAATACAAAACGTTAACCTTCACCTCATTCCTGTGGTTAAACCCTTACCAGGGCAGGCACACAGCAACAACACCTAGGCTCACCACGAGTCTACCAGATCTCGCACGCACACGCGGAAGAAACAGAACTCGAATCTTTAAAATGAGCCCCAATAAAAAGTTGGTCGGATTGAGATCTGGTTATCGTGGAGGCCACTTGGTTGGCGAATTGTTAAAGAGTTCTAAATTTTCTCCGACCTTCAGAAGCGTCTCTGTTGCTTTCGTAAAATCATTGAATCTGCCGACATTTAGTGATAGAACCATGATATGTAATTTGCACATACTTATAGCAGTAATTAATAAAATTAGTATGTAAAACCAATGAAAATCAAACTCCATTGTTTGCCCAGTACGTGAATTCTTTTGTTTTTATCCTATCTCAAATATTGTAATAGTTGTAGTGATTTTGAAAAGCTATTTTTAAATGAAAGCTAATAGCCCTTTGACCTTGCATTGCACTCCTCCCCTGTTGCAGCATGCCAGCAGGTTCAGTTCGGAGTGCAGGCTGTGTTCGGACCTTCGGACCCACTGCTGGGTGCGCACATCCACTCCATCTGTGACGCCCTGGACATCCCACATCTGGAGGCTAGGCTGGATCTGGACACGGATTATAAAGAATTCTCCATCAACTTGCATCCAGCGCAACCCCTTCTCAATACTGCCTTCCAGGACGTCATGGCCTTCCTCAACTGGACTAAAGTTGCCATAGTCTACGAGGAGGATTACGGTAAGTAGTGTTTTACATTATAGATATTGCATTGCATATTTTTACTTTCTCTAGACGTACTATGTACATAGTGTATAGAGAAGGTATTGTAATGCACCCAAAAATTCGATATCGAGATTTCACCGGAAATACATTTTTGAAACCCCTGAATCCAATAAAAGCATTTTTAGAAAAATGTCCGTGTATCTGTCTGTCAGTCTGCCTCTGTGTGTGTGCGCGCGCGCGCGTCTGTGGGCAGCATAGCTCAAAATCGAAGAGACCGTTAAAAACGAAACTTGGTATTTAGGTTTGGTATCTTCCGACGATACGACACGAACATTTTCAAGAAAATTCCTCCTCCCCCAACTACCCTTTACATAAAACGTTTTTCGAAAAATTTTACTTTCTCAAAAATGGCTCTAACGATTTTGATTAAAATCCCATATATTAAAGATATTTACACGACAAATAAAATCTATATCTTGAATTTTCTGTGAATAGCCTCTGAAGACTACTTTATTCTGGATGAATCTTATGGAATTTTGCATAGCTGCTAAACCGTAAGAAATGGACAAAAGCTTACCACAAAGAAAATGTAGATTACGTTAAAACACACAATTTATGCTATATTCATTTTTGTGAAGTTCATCGTTTTTAAGATATTCCTTGTTTTTTGGTTTCAGCTTTGTAAAACTTAATTTTTTCATACAGGAATTTCTCAACTCCTGTCCATACAAATAAATGAACTTCCGTCACATAGCAACCAACTTTTGGCGATCACTTTTATGTATGGTACTCCCTTATTTCGCCTCTTACTTTTAAGGAAGCAAGTATTAAGAGTACTTCTGCTATTTTTTTTTCTCGAAGGAAATAGAAGCTTAGGCATTTTAATAATAATTTGTTGCAGAGATGTAGAGAAAGTCATGTGAATGGAACACACAAGATTTTAACTACCATATGGAATTAAGTTTTTCAGTATGTTTCACGATGTTCTATTCTTTTATATAAATTTTCTCACATAACACAAGTATTGGCATATATGTTATATATGAGTATATAATTCAAGCAGTTTTATGAATGTTTAACTTAAAAATTAAAATTCAAACACCAAAGAGATATTTAATTTCTCAATGAGGTTCAAATGAAAAGAGTTTTTTTTTTTATTTATGGACGCTCTTTAACTGCTGTAGTTCTCAGCGTCCCATTCTATACGGGGCATGAAAGACCGCTTAATTTTGCTCAGAGGCCTCTTTATCACGCTTCAGGTTCTTTTACGTGCTGTAAATCTACTACACGGGACCAACGGCTTTACTTCCCTTCCGAAGAAAGCCATGCAAAGGTTTTTTACGCTCGAAAAAATCCATCGTCCTCCACCGGGTGTGAACCCGCGACCTTGGGTATATGAAGTTAGCATGATAACCATTACACCACGGAGGGTGACTAGAGAGACTCAGATAAACTTGAAAAGGTGCAGGGAAATAAAGCAGTGAATGTGCAGCAGTAAATTTTGAAATTTAGGTTCTGTGTTCTGTGGATAAATGCCCTCACAAGTGAATACGTAGAGCTTTCTGAAGCACCACAATTAATGCTTTGAAATTTTACCCATAACATCTATAGACATGGGAAACTTACATACTTCTGTATGCCGATTAACTGCCAAGTCTTATACCTAAGCATTTGAAAAAAAATATCATTCTATACTGCAAATCAAATTTCGATCTGAGTAGTGTCTAGGGAACAATGTGAGGGGCGTGTTAAGGAAAAAAGAACAAAGACCTAAATTTGCCAAAAATTCAATTTTAAGAGTATTTCAAAGCATTGGTTTGCTTAACAGTAATTCTAGTACTATTTCAATTACACAGATGTCAATATAATTAATATAAGTATATAATATATAATTTATATATCCTTAGAAGATGATAAACTTAAATATCAAGTTTGGTATTTTACCAACTTTTCACTTTTGATTTAATGTATTTGAAGATAAACGGACACACACATACACACCTACACGTGCACACACATCCCATTTTCTAAATATGCTTTTTCTAGATTTATGAGACCTAAAACGTGTATATGCAATGAAACCACACTATCGAATTTTTTGGTTGGAATTCAATACATACTCTACATACTCTACTTGAGGAAAAATAACAAAAATAGTCTTATTACTTCCTTCCTTGCAAGTAGAAGCGAAATAAGGAAGTATCATAGGTTAAAGTGATAATCAAAAACTGGTTGCTATATGACTGAAGTTGACAAATTCCTGTATGAGAAACGTATATAAGTTTTTCAAAGCTGAAATTAAAAACAAAGAATATTTTAAAACCGTTCAGCACCACGAGAGCATGTATATAACATAAATTTTGTGTTTTAACATGCTCTACATTTTTTTGTGCGGTAAGTTTTTGTCCATCTCTCATGGTTTAGCAGCTATGCAAAATTCCGTAAAATCCATTCAGAGTATATTCCCAGAAAATTCAAGATAAACGTTTCATTTCTTATGTAAATATACTTAATATACAATATTTTGATCAAAATCGTTAAGTCATTTTTAAGAAAATTAAAATTTTAGAAAAAAGTTCTATGTAAACGGTAATTGGGTGTGGGGGATTTTGTAGAAAATCTTCGTGACGTATCCTTGGGAGATAAACTTAAATACCAAGTTTGGTTTTTAACGGTCTTTTCGTTTTTGAGCTAAGCTGTCCAAAGACACACACATACACTCGCGGATCTTTTTAAAAAAAATGCTTTTTCTGGATTCAGGGGGACCCAAAACATGTATTTCCAGTAAAATCTCGGTATTGAATTCACTATGTGCATAGTACGTGTAGAGAGAGTAAAAATTAGTTTACAGAGAAAGTGGCCAAATTCGCAACAATTTAAATAACCTAAGGTTTATTCATACATTCCAGAGCAATTATTATCCTGTGCAACCTCTCATGCTATTATAATGTCTTAAATTCTATTTTTAAACCACGCGTTTTATGGAAAATCACTTGGTAAGCGTATTTCTTTAGGTATATAAATGAATAGCTTGTCACTTCTTGCTTAGCTCAAAATAGAATAGTTTTATCAGCAAATTGTTTCATCTCGCGCCAGTCAGGCGAAAGATTCCTGAAGAGGAAGCCTGGCGCTGCACGCGTTCTTATATATCTATAAACTATCAAGGAATAAAAATTCAAGTAATTATAAATTACTTTATAAAATAAAATTTTTACGTCCTCACAGATATATAGTTAGCATAAAAGATACTCTACACCACCCACATTTCGAAATTTCACAGAAAATATATGCTTGCAAACCCTATATCCTAAAAGATTATTTTTACAAAAGAATCGTGTACTGCATAAATAAAACCGTAAAGTCGGATAAGTAACAAATTTGGTATTCATGTTCAAGTTCGTTCACAGATGGGCAGAAAGATTTACAAGAAATGCTCTTTGCATGGAATATTTTCCAAATGTTATTTACTCAATGACAGGATTTTTTTTTTCAAAAGGGCATATGTTAATTTTTACTTTCTCTATATGTACTATGTACATAGTGTATAGAGAATGTACTGTATTGCACCCGAAAATTCGAAACCGAGATTTAACCGGAAATATGTTTTGAGACCCCCTGAACCCAAAAAAAAAGCATTTCTAGAAAAATGTCCATGTGTGTGTGTCTGTCTGTGTGTGTCCATGTGTGTGTGTCTGTCTGTGTGTGTCTGTGGGCAGCATAGCTCAAAAATGAAAAGACCGTTAAAAACCAAACTTGGGATTTAGGTTTGGTATCTTCCAAGGATGCGACGCGAAGATTTTTCAAGAAAATCCCCCACCTCAAACTACCCTTGACGTGGAAAAAAAATCGAAAATTTTGTTTTCTAAAAAATGGCTCTAACGATTAGGATTAAAATCTCTTAAATTTAAGGAATTTACTTCCAAATAGTATGTCTTGAATTTTCTGGAAAGAGCCTCTGAAGAGTAATTTATTCTGGATTAATTTTACGGATCTTTGCATAACTGCTAAACTGTAAGAGATGGAGAAGAACTTGCCACACAGAAAATGTAGAGCACATTAAAACACACACTTTATGTTATATACATGTACGCTATGTACATAGTACGTGTAGAGAAAGTAATAAACGATAGTGAGTAGAGAAACACATGTAAATATAATCCATCAGATTGTACTGTAGAGTGTTATAACGGAGATTCTAATTTCTGTTATTCTATGTATGGATAATTACTGTCATTAGTCTATATTTGTATCACTATGTATTGCAGAACTCGACACTCCAAACTCGTACCAAATATGTCTATAGGCCAGCAGACTGCATGGCTTGTAGTCAATAACGCGGTGGGAATGTCTCCAATATTCCCTTGAATTTATACTACCCATAACACACACTACTAGGGCGCCAAAGGGCTAAGCGGATGTAATAAAAACTTCGCAGCGTTGGTTATATTCCCTACGTATATAAATTAACTTCCCGTGAGCAAACACCGGAAAATAAATGAAAAGCATTGGTTTTGTCACACTTTTTGTTTTTCTGGCAGCGGATTATTATAATAACTGTGCAACATTCCACTAAGGTGAAAAAATATTGCTCACACTCTCTGCTCTCATAGAAGCTCGTATTTGTAGCCCTGAGCCAGATTTTTACTTCCTTTACACTTACTATAGTGTATAGAGAAGGTATTGCACTCCAGTCAAAAAATTGATACCGAGATTTCAACGGAAATATATGTTTTAGGGTCCCCTATATCCAAAAAAAAGTATTTTCAGAAAAAGGTCCGTGTGTGTGTCCGTGAACACGATAACTCAAAAACGAAAAGTCGGTAAAATACCAAACTGGGTATTTAAGTTTAGTATCTTCCAGGGACGCGACACGAAGATTTTGAGAAACATCCCCGCACCCCAAACTCCCCTTCACGTGGAACTTTTTCGAAAATTTTGATTTTCTCAAAAATGGCTCTAAAGATTTTGATTAAAATATCATATATTAAAGACACTTACCTGACAAATAAAATATATATCCTGAGTTTTCTGGGAACAGCCTCTGAAGACTACTTTATTCTCGATGAATTTTACGGAATTTTGCATAACTGCTAAGCCGTAAGTGATGGAGAAAAACTTAGAGCACAAAAAATGTAGAGCACGTTAAAACACACAATTTATGTTATATACATTTTTTCGTGGATTTTTCGTTTTTGAGACATTGCTTGTTTTTGGTTTCTGCTATGATAACTTATACTTTTCTCATACAGGAATTTGTCAACTGCTGTCCATACAAAGGAACTTCAGTGACGTAGCAACCAGCTTTTGACTATCACTTTAACCTATGGTACTCCCTTATTTCGCTTCTACGTACAAGGAAGCAAGTAATAAGACTATTTCTGCTACTTTTTTCTGATTAGCATGAAGCATATAGAAGAATAAGCTTTTTAACAATAATTTGTTGCTGAGATGTAGAGAAAGTCATGTGAATGGAACACACAGCTACTTTATCCATTTTAACATTGCTTCAGTAGTATCAATAATACTTTTCTGTCCGGTCTCATAGTAGGTGATTAAATGAATTATTTGTATAAAATCATTTATTACTTTCTCTAGCATTAACTTAGTACGAGGTTGAGAAGATATTGCATGTCTCACAAAAATTTGATACCGTGGGTCACTGGAAATACAGGTTTAGAGTTTTTAATAAAAATAGTAGAAATAGTCTTATTACTTGCTTCCTTGTAAGTAGAAGCGAAATAAGGGTGTATCACAGGTTGAAGTAATAGACAAAAGCTGGTTGCTATGTGACTGATGTTCCTTTGTTTGGACAGAGTTGACAAATCCCTATACATAACATAAATTGTGTGTTTTAATGTGCTCTACATTTTTGTTTATCTCTTACGGTATATATACACAATTCGGTAATGTTTATCCAGAATAAAATAGTGTTCAGAGGCTATTCCCAGAAAATTCAAGATACACATTTTATTTTTCAGGTAAATATCCTTAATATACGAAATTTTAAGCTAAATTGTTAGTCATTTTTCAGAAAATCAACATTTTCGAAAAAAATTCCATGTAAAGGGTAGTTTGGGGTGGGGGGATTTTTCTCAAAAGCTTCGTGTCGCATCCCTGGAAGATATTAAACTTAAATACCAAGTTTGGTATTTTACCGACTTTTCGTTTTTGAGTTATCGTGTTCACAGTCACACGGACACACACACGCGGACCTTTTTGTGAAAATGCTTTTTTTGGATACAGGGGACCCTAAAACGTATATTTCCGGTGAAATCTCGGTATGTACGTGTAGAAAAAAAATCTGATGTGTATCATTCACATGACTTTCTCCATATCCCTGCAACAAATTTTTCTTAAAAAGCTTATACTTCTATTTACTTTATGCTAATAAGAAAAAATGAGCATAAATAGTCTAATTACTTGCTTCCTTGTAAGTAGAAACGAAATAAGGGACTACCATAGGTTAAAATGATAGTGAAAAGCTGGTTGCTATGTCAATGAAGTTCCTTTGTTTATATGGATAGGAGTTGACAAGTTCCTGTATGAGAAAAGTATGTTTTTCATAGCAGAAACCAAAAATAAGGAATGTCTCAAAAACGACGAACTTACGAAAAAAATGTATATAACATAAATTGTGTGTTTTAACGCGCTCTACATTTTTTGTGCAGTAAGATTTTGTCCATCTCTTACAGTTTAGCAGTTATTCAAAATTCAGAGACTATTCCCAGAAAATTCAAGATACATATTTTATTTGTCAGGTAAATATCTTTAATATACGAAATTTTAAGGAAAATTGTTAAGTCATTTTTCAGAAAATCAACATTTTCGAAAAAAGTTCCATGTAAAGGGTAGTTTGGGGTGGGGGGATTTTTCTCAAAATATTTGTGTCGCATCCCTGGAAGATACTAAACTTAAATCCAAGTTTGGTATGTTACCTACTTTTCATTTTTGAGCTCTCGTGTTCACAGGCACACGGACACACACACGTACCTTTTTCTGAAAATGATTTTTTTGGATACAGGGGAGCCTATAACATATATTTCCGGTGAAATCTCGGTATTGAATTTTCGGGTAGAGTGCAATACCTTCTTTATATATTATGTTCATATTGTGTGTAGAAAAAAATGCATCAACGATCAAATTTAAAGGAGAGGAATACTTAATAACGCGCACAACATCTTTGGTATCAGAATACGGACTATGCCTTGGGAAACCATGCTCGACCACATGGTTTCATATCTGAAAACTTCTGCTGGCTGTAGGGGTGTATAGCATTCGGCGTCTAATAATTTAAGTGCTTTAATATGGCGAAAATTGAATTTTGGTAACAAATATTAAACGCCGTATCGTATTGCGTCCGGTTACAGCCGCGAAACTGATTACGCTGCCTTACGCATGTTTGGTCAGTGTTTGGTTGATTGAACGTCGTGAAGTTATGGCGCCTGTGGCGCTGTAATCGCTAATAACAAGGTCCGAGTTGAGTTGAATTCTGCATCTGTATTGAGTTTGCGTGAGTATATGCGGATTCCTGTTGCCTCTCTAACCAATCTCGGGAAGCTAAACTTGATTTGGGGAATAATTTCTGTCCTCATGAATATCATGGCAGCCCCAAGTGTAAGAGCATATACCACAGTGTGATTGGACACTGTTAAACATTCAAGCTGTTGAAGGAGTCGTGGTACATTCCTTCAAATCCGAGAATATTAATAAAAACACCTTTTTGTGAACTACATAATTTCACCAAGCACAAGAAAATAGTGCTACTGGCAAAGCTTTCACCCTCGGAAGGCTACTGGTTTCAGGTCGAGAGTGGATAAGCTCCGGGTTTGAGTACTGTTTTCAGATTTTTTTTTCATTTTTTTTAAACAGTACCGGAGTCTGGTCAGGACTCCGGCGCTGTATCCCCTATTTACATCCCCCCCTGTATGATTACTGGTTTTACTGTTCCTTTACACAATCATATACACATTGCACAAACATATAACACCCATGCCCAAGGCGGGACTCGAACTCACGATCCCCTGCCCACGAAGCACCAAAGCTAGACACCTTAGCGAGCGTGGCCATGGGGATTGGCAGAATTGGAAATACGCTTTGACCTTCTCTATGTTTTGTAACGAGTGAGATGGTGCGCGAATCGCATTCGGGAGGTCCAGGTTTCGATTGTGAACTACCACCAATTCCCAATATGGGTATTTTTGAGAGGTTTCCCCGGTCGTTGGGCTAATTCTAGAGTGATTTCTCTGATTACTCGAATTCTCTGCCCCTCCATATCGTTCTGTCATTCATTTCAATAATTCTACGCCCCGTTTAGTCTGTTTTAAGAGTTGGTGGTGGTGTTTGGTGCTGTGTGGCAGGAAGAATAGCTTTTTCTGTCCGTCAGTTCTAGATGATTGTCGCTACATAAAAACTGCCCCCTTGGAGGGAGGTGTTGGGGAGGGGATCCCATATCTGCCTTTATACTCAATCTGGATACTGTAGTGGTCCTATCATTGCTGTACCATCACTCCTGGTTCCGGCCGCCCAGGGTCTCATCTCTGTTCATCCCTTCCTCCCTTCATAGAGATTAAGTATCGGTCCTATCCTATCGTTCCCCAAGCGCGTGCTGCATTAAGGATCTACATACGTGCACAATTCTTTATTCATAGTCATTCGTTCTCATTTAAATAGGTGCATTATAAAATGTTTGGTTTTATCGTTTAAAGCGACTATATTATTTGAAGGTAAATGAGTATCAGTGATTAAATGAGTCAGTAAATAATACTAATATTTTTTTTAATTCTATTTTATTTTACGTCGCGACGGCATTTTTCGGCAAGGTACCTGGTTTACGATATGTGGTAGACACTAGACAGTAGCATTTTGAGTTTTCACCCCCGTTCCTTACGACCTTTGCTTAGCGTTAAACAGATGGTGTTAGAGCCGTCTAGTCTAGTTGTGGTTAGATGGCAAGATGTTGCTAGTCTTAAAGTGTGCCTTCCAGTCTACTGATTGCACTATCTGTTGATAGATGCCAGCACAATCGCAATTACCATAGATACTTAAATTACCATTTGTTTTCAGTTTGGCTATTTTTTTTTTTATTTGTATAGCCCCCTTTAACTTCAATGGTCATATCGGGGGCTTTGACTTGTGAAACTGTAGGTTCAGAACATTAGGTTAATAAAATTTATATTACTAAACACACGCATATTTACTCGCACATTCATACTTCCAGACTCTATGGGGGATAGAGAATAATTCTGGTTAAAGAATAATTCCCCGCCCCAGCCGGGAATCGAACCCGGGACCGCCGGGTGAGAAGTCGGATCGACCACGGAGGCAGTCAGTTTTGCTATTGTTTTAGACTGAAGTTGGAACTTTGGGTCGTGGTATCAAATATCCAATCCGGTATTTGTCTGGCGACTAAGGGGAAACCATGCGGAGGAAGCCACACTGTTCGGCTGGGACTTGAATCCAGAAGCTCCCGAATGCGAGCCACAGATGTTACCGCCTGAACCATCCCGCTCAGCAATGCTAATATTGGGATAATTTTTAACCTACCTTCCCAAGAAAGTATGTATCCATGCAATGAGATGTTTGGATTCTGTAACTCAGAACAAAGACATTGCTTCGCATTTAATTCTATTGTTTTCTCTATCACGTACGAGGGCGGCTCAATAAGTACTTGAGTTAGGAGTGAAAATACTATTTTTTTCAAGCATAATTATTTTATTTCCCAACACAATCCCCCTTTAGGGATAGATATACACTTTTCCCAATGTCCATGCTATTTTTAACTCTTCTAAACCACAGAATTGTCGAGCTCTGCAAAATATGCTTTTGTCTCGACGTTGACTACCTCATTTGATCTAAATTTTACTCCCGCGGGTCATTTCGTCAGGAAGAAATCGCAGGTAGCAGAAGTTCATACTGCACTTCAATTTGGTGACGACAACTTCAATAGCTCCAAGCACAGCTTCAAAATTCAAAGCTGCTCCCGCTTGTTGACCATCGGGCTTACAACTTTTCCATCTCGAATTTATCATACAAAATATTTGGACACACCTATGGGCTATGCCACTTCGGGAAATTTCAGCGAGAATCATATCGTGTACTTTTTCAATCATTTCCTCGGGAACCCCATCTGCCGGGCATCCTAGGCGCTCCTTATTGAAAAGTTTGTTCACGTTTTAAGTTCTTGAACTGATATTTTTGCTGTTGTCAGAGGTGGTGAAAGATCCCCTTAAATAGCATCCAACTTCGCTTTTGCTTCCTCCCAATTTTCCTCACCCAAAGTGAATTGCTGGACGGTGCTGCACTTTCTCCATTTTGACGAAAACACGTTGAACGAATAATTGAAATGGCTGTCATATCCACACTAATCTATAAATCAGTACCAATTTTTTTTGGCGACATTTAACAAATGACACTATACGATGGAAACACCAGCTTATCTTAGCAACGCCATCTATTTTGGCACAAGGGTACTCATTGAACCGCTCTCATATATATGAGAAAAATTTGCGTGTTTTGAAGATCCGAATAAAAAATATTTTTATAAAAAGATCCGTTTTTGTATCTATGAGTATCTGTGAACAGAATTACTCAATTAGAAAAAGTAGATTAAATGCCAAGCATGTAATTTTAGTTCAGTCTCTTCCACGGATGCGACAATAAGATTTTCAGGAAAATACCCCCATCCCAAACTACACTTTACATGGAAGTTTTTTCGGAATGTTTGATGTTCTTAAAAATAGCTCTAACGATTTTCATTGTGCATGATACAGTAGTTTAAAAGATATTTACATAAATCACAAATGAAATGTGTATATTTTTTTCTGGGAATACCATAATTAATCCTCTTCATTCTGGATGACCTTTTACTTTCTCTATACGAATTATATACATAGTGTATAGAGAAGGTATTGCATTGCACCCAAAAATTTGATCCCGAGATTTCACCGGAAATTCATGTTTTGAGACTCCCTGAATAGAGAAAAACTATTTTTAGAAAAATGTCCGTGTGTGTGTGTGTGTCTGTGGGCAGCATAGCTCAAAAACGAAAAGACCGTTAAAGTCCAAACTTCGTATTTAAGTTTGGTATATTCCAAGGATGCGACACGAGGATTTTCAAGAAAATCCTCCCACCTCCAACTACCCTTTACATGGAACTTTTTTTCGTAAATTTTGATTTTCTCAAAAATGGCACTAACGAATTTGATTAAAATTTCGGATATTAAACATATTTACCTGACAAATGAACTGTATATCTTGAATTTTCTGGGAATAGCCTCTGAAGAGTAGTTTACTCTGGATGAATTTTACTAAATTTTGAATGACTGCTAAACCGTAAGAGATGGACAAAAACTTAGTACAAAAAAAATGTAGAGCACTTTAAAACACACAATGTATGTTATATACATTTTTTTTCGTGCAGTTCGTCGTTTTTGTGACATTCCTTATTTTTGGTTTCTGCTATGAAAAACGTATACTTTTCTCATACAGGAACTTGTCACCTCCTATCCATATAAACAAAGGAACTTCATTGACATAGCAACCAGCTTTTGACTATCACTTTAACCTATGGTTGTCCCTTATTTCGCTTCTACTTACAAGGAAGCGAGTAATAAGACTATTTCTGCTATTTTTTTTTTTTTTTTCTGATTAGCATAAAGTAAATAGAAGTATAAGCTTTTTAAGAATTATATGTTGCAGGGATATAGAGAAAGTCATGTGAATGGTACACATCAGGTACATTGATATAAGCATTTGCATAAATATTTGTATTACTTCCTTGCACTTTCTTGTAGATACGCGGAAATAGGGGAATGCACTAGGCTAAAACAATAGTCAAATCTTTCAAGAGCTGTTGCTGCATTGTTATTCTGTTCTATTTGCTTAACCAGGAGAAAGAAAAATCAATAACAACTTTCCTTTTGAGATTGATATAAGTATTTTAAAATTGAAATAAATAACTCAACAACTAGAAATATAGTATCTCTTATGGTTTACCACTTCGGCAAACATCTTCCAGAATGAAGTGGACTTCAGAGCTATTTCCAGAAAATTCAAAATATGTATTCCATTTAGCATAAAATAGTTAAACATATACGACATTTTAGTCGACACCTTAAGAGTAATTTTTGAGAAATTCAAAGTTTTCAAAGAATGTCCATGTAAAAAAAAAAAATAGTTTGGGTTGGCGGGATTTTCTTGAAAACTTTCGTATCACACTCTTGGGAAATACTGAACTTTCTAATTTTTTATTTCATAGCTCCCTTTATTGTAAAGTTACCTCAAGAACAAATCTTAACAAATGCAGACATTAATAAGAACACATATATGGTGAATACAGCAATAAGAAATGGAGCAATATGCAATATACAGTATCAAAATTCGAGTTATAAAAGTATTGTATACGTTTTATATTTAATAAAGTTATCGTTTTTGAGCTATACTGTTCACAGACACACGCCAGACATTCTTCTAACAATGTTTTTATTCAGGGCGCCTCAAAACATGCATTTCCGGTTAAATCTCGTTATCAACGCTTTGAGTGTATACGATTAAGTAAAAATAGGCATTTACTCTAAAATCCGATGTTTAAAAACAGGATAGCAGGTTCCTATCTTTAAATCTTTCAGGATGAGAAAGCATGTGCATATGTGTTTTTCTCGCTTTTATCACCTGACCTTGCATTTTTACTTTCTCCACACGTACTATGTACATAGTGTGTAGAGAGGGTGTTGCACTCCACCAAAAAGTCGATACCGAGATTTCACCGGAAATATATGTTTTAGGGCCCCCTGTATCCAAAGAAGTATTTTGAGAAAAAGGTCCGTGTGTGTCCGCGTGAACACAATAACTCAAAAGACGAAAAGTCAGTAAAATACCAAATTTGGTATTTAAGTTTAGTATCTTCCTGAGATGCGACATGAAGGTTTTGAGAAAAATCCCCCCACCCCAAACTACCCTTTACATGGAACATTTTCGAAAATTTTGATTTTCTTAAAAATGGCTCTAACGATTTTGATAAAAATATCCTATATTAAAGATATTTACCTGACAAATAAAATGTATATCTTGAATTTTCTGGGAATAACCTCTGAAGACTACTTTATTCTGGATGCATTTTACGGAATTGTGCACAAATGCTAAAGCGTAGGAGTTGGACAAACATTTACCATACAAAAAATGTAGAGCACGTTAAAGCACACAATTTATATTATATACATTTTTTTCGTGGAGTTGATCATTTCTTAGATATTCCTTATTTTTGGTTTCATCTTTGAAAACTTGCGCTTTTCTTATACAGGAATTTGTAAATTCCTGTCCATACAAACAAAGGAACAACAGTCACATAGCAACCAGCTTTTAATTGTCACTTTAACCTATGGTACTCCCTTATTTCGCTTCTACTTCCAAAGAAATAAGTAATAAGACTATTCCTGCATAAAGTTTTTAACACAATTTGTTGCAGAGATGTAGAGAAAGTCATGTGAGTGGAACACATCAGATTTTTTTTGTAATATAACACCATTGAATGATATACAGTATGCAATCAACATAAAAGGGAGGAAATAATGCACAAAAGAATACGTATCAGCAAGGCTAAGTTGTAGAGAGAGAACAGTGGTACGTGTCTGCAGTGACTTTCAAATGGGAAGAGGTTTGTCCCTGAGCGCCACCAGGCCCGCAGCCAACCGGAGTGCTGCTGTGTTTCCCGTTTAACTGGGGAGTAATGTTCTTAGCAGACCCGTAAAAGCAGATTTGTATACTCAGTGTGCGAATGAGAGGGAAATATGAAAAGAGTGGAGGTAGCGACCTGGCAACGCAGAGCACGATAGCGTATTTCATTCACTGGAGCGTACAACTCTTCCCATTTGAACAACCTTACAATAAAGAATGGTAAAGCCGGTCTTTGCGCCTCGTTCTTCAATCAATAGGTGGAGTAAGTTATGCAGGGTGTTAATGAACTACACCGAAATAATTTGCGAGATTGTGCACGTGACTGATATAAGTAATTTGAGATCGGCGATGCATGGTCCCCGGATAAACATAACGCAACTACATAGCGTTAAACGTGTGGGTATCAGGTGCTGATAAGTCGGTGTTAAAGCAAAGCAGGTTGAAAAAATGACTTAGAATGTCTTTAAAACTGCTGCCCGAGTATAGAAATATCGGCCTTAGCAGCTCGTTACTAGCGTTCTCAAGATTTAATGTCGCAAAAATCTCGTTCTTGAGCTAACCTACTCTGGAAGCGTTTTTTCAACTGCTCTGGTGGCTTAATGCGCAACACGGGAGGCTGCTATGAGTTCGATTCTTGTCATAGAGTAAATGTTTTTTATTTTTCTTTTTTTCTTTTCAGACGAAGTGCCGCGATACGTGGCGAACTGGAACTTCAGAAACTTATATCCGTTACTTCGGAATTTCAATAAACAGGCCATAAGTCTCCAATCTCAAATTACTTAAGTAATCTACATATTCTGTGAAAAGAGTTCGGTAAAGTTCATTAGCACCCTGTATAGAAGATTTTGCAGAATTTATTTGCACATATCGATGTCCCTAATTAACGCGTATGAAAATTTGATCTCGATCTATCAATTCGCGGTTCAGGGTAAGTGGTCGTGAATGCTATTTGGGTTTTCCGTCCAGCTGAAGGTGCTTTTGAGAGATGTTTTGTGATGGATGGCTACCCTGGATCCCGAAGACTGCATCTCAGTGCCCTCAAGTGTTCCTCTGTTATCGACTCAATAATCCGAACCCTTACCTTCTTTACGATCTGCCCCTGGAGAGGTTGGCGTTGCTCTTTTCAATTGCGTACTGTTTTACAAGATTGCTCGCAGAGGAGAAGTTAACGGTCGTACTGGAGTCCTATTGGTCCCGTCCCACTTAGCAGCCTCCCGTTAAAACGCTCCTCAGCTATTGCTAATTTCAGTAAGAGAACTTCAATTGAATTGGGTCCATAGCATAATTCAGAAACTTTTCCACAAACGTTCGCGCCCGGTCTGCGTTAAGAACAGGCTAAACTAAGAAGTCAGCTACTATAGGGTTTTCCAGAATGTTTTAGTTCGTGAACAAAAATGTATCAATATACTTGCAATGGCGTTGAAAGCAAAAGTTCTTGTTAATAGTATTCTATTGTAATAGTACGTATTGCTTCTACTGTTATTTATTACTTTCTCTGGCCCCATATGTACAATGTACATAGGGATAGAGAAGGTATTGCACTCCACCAAAAAATTCGATACCGAGATTTCACCGGAAATATATGTTTTAGGGTCCCCTGTATCCAAAAAAGCTATTTTCAGAAAAAGGTCCGTGTGTGTGTGTCTATGAACACGATAACTCAAAAACGAAAAGTCGGTAAAATACCAAACTTGGTATTTAAGTTTAGTATCTTCCAGGGATGCGACACAACGATTTTGAGAAACATCCCCCCACCCCAAACTACCCTTTACATGGAATTTTTTTCGAATTTTTTTATTTTCTTAAAATTGGCTCTAACGATTTTGATTAAAATATCGTGTATTAAAGATATTTACCTAACAAATAAAATGTATATCTTGAATTTTCTGGGAATAGCTTCTGAAGACCTGTTTATTCTGAATGGATTTTGCTTAATTTGGCATAACTAGTAAACCGTAAGAGATAGACAAAAACTTGCTTTACAAAAACTGGTCTTGTTTTAGGTCTTGTTAAAATACACAAGTTATGTCAAATATATTTTTCTCGTGGAGCTTACGGTTTTCGAGGTATTCATTGTTATTAGTTTCAGTTGTGAAGTACTTATACTCCGGTTTTCTTTTGTTCTACTCCTGGACAAGAAAAGAAGCGATTTGTAATGACTATCGCATAACGACAGCTTTTAAAACATTTGACTATTGGTTTAGCCTAGTGTATTCCCTTATTTTCTTCCTACTTATACGGAACTAAATAATAAGAACATTGTGCTAATGAGTACCTCGATTAGCAAGGTGCAGAAAGAAGAAGAATCTTATGTATGAAGTTTGTAGAACAGCTAGAGAAAGTCATGTGAGTGTAACACATCAGATTTTTTTAGAAGTTTTCATTTATTAGCTTCTTTACCATTCGATATCAAGGTATCGAGATTTTACGGGGATTAAGGTTTTAAGGTCCCTGAAACTAAAACCATTTTTACTTTCCCACAACATGAAATGTGCATGTAGGTAGAGAAGGGACTGAACTGCACCCTAAAACCCCATACCAAGATTTTACCGAACATACATAATTTGAGAACCACCGAATAAAATTCTGATGTGTTACACTCGCATGACTTTCTCTAGCCGTTCTACAAACTTCATACATAAGATTTTTCTTCTTTCAGCACCTTGCTAATCGTGGTACTCATTAGCACAATGTTATTATTATATAGTTCCGTATAAGTAGGAAGAAAATAAGGGAATACACTAGGCTAAACCGATAGTCAAATGTTTTAAAGGCTGAAAAATGTATGTGACATAACTTGTGTATTTTAACAAGACCTACATTTTTTGTATAGTAAGTTTTTGTCTATGTCTTACGGTTTACTAGTTATGCCAAATTAAGTAAAATTCATCCAGAATAAACAGATCTTCAGAAGCTGTTCCCAGAAAATTCAAGATATACATTTTGTTTGTCAGGTAAATATCTTTAATATATGATATTTTAACCAAAATCGTTACAGCCATTTTTAAGAAAATAAAAATTTTCGAAAAAAGTTCCATGTAAAGGGTAGTTAGTGGTGGGGGAATTTTTCTCAAAATCTTTGTGTCGCATTCCTGGAAGATACTAAACTTAAATACCAAGTTTGGTATTTTAGCTAGTTTTCGTTTTTGAGTTATCGTGTTCACAGGCACACGGACACACACACACTGACCTTTTTCTGAAAATGCTTTTTTTGGATACAGGGGGTCCTAAAACATGTATTTCCGGTGAAATCTCGGTATCGAATTTTTGGGTGGAATACAATATTTCTCTATCCCTATGCGGCTAGAGAAAGTAAAAATGGATTTTTAGAAAAATGTCTAGGTGCGTATGTGAAAAGCATAACTCAAAAACGAAAAGTTGATTAAATATTAAACTTGATGTTTAGGTTCTGTCTCTCAAGGATACGACAAAATCTTTTCACTCCAAAGTTTTCACTTCCTTAACGTAGAACATTTTACAAAATTTTGCAATTTGTTTTAAATACCACATACTAAACATGTTTGCATTACAAATAATATATTGCTTGAAAGTCCTATTCAGACTGAATGGCTAGTAAACCGTAAGACTTAGTCACAATTATTAATATACAAAAATTGTAGATTTCGTTAAAGCACACAGTGCATGTCACTTATAGTTTTATATATGTTAACTATTTCCGAGATATTCCTTATTACTGGTGTAAGTTTTCAAGCACTTATACTTTTCTCTAAAATTGGAAGTCCATATTCTTTTAATTTGATTATTTTGGGAGGACAGGCATTTGTCTTTTTTACTCAATACACCGCTCACAACTCGATCTATTGATAATAAAAATATATTAATTATTACACCAATTTCTATTAAATATTCAGACCCTTCTTCTTTTACTCCTAACCATGTTTAGTGAACCGAATTTCACCCTCATTACATAGTGACCAGCTCTTAAAACATTTGGCTATCACTTTAGCAAAATGTATTCCCATATTTTATAATTAATAAGACTATTTCTGTTAAAGTTTATCTCAGTATACATTAAGTGGAAGAATAAGCTTTGTAAAAATATTTTTTTGCAGAATATGCACCTAGAGGAGATGATGATGATGATGATGATTAGTGTTTAAGGGTGCCCAACTCCGAGGTTCTCTTAAATAAAAACCTGAGGAGGAAAAAAATCTGATGTGTACCATTCACATGACTTTCTCTATATCCCTGCAACAAATTATTCTTAAAAAGCTTATATTTCTATTTACTTCATGCTAATCAGCAAAAATGAGCAGAAATAGTCTTATTACTTGCTTCCTTGTAAGTAGAAGCGAAATAAGGGACTACCATAGGTTAAAGCGACAGTCAAAAGCTGGTTGCTATATCAAAGAAGTTCCTTTGTTTATATGGATCGGAGTTGACAAATTCCTGTATGCGAAAAATATAAGTTTTTCATAGCAGAAACCAAAAATAAGGAATGGCTCAAAAACGACGAACTCCACGAAAAAAATGTATATAACATAAATTGTGTGCTTTAACGTGCTCTACATTTTTTGTGGAGTAAGCTTTTGTCCATCTCTTACGGTTTAGCAGTTATGCAAAATTCCGTAAAATTGACCCAATATAAAGTAGGCTTCAGAGGCTATTCCTAGAAAATTTAAGATATACATTTTATTTGTCAGGTAAATATCTTTAATATACAATATTTTAATCAAAATCGTTAGAGCCATTTTTAAGAAAATCAAAATTTTCGAAAAACGTTCCATGTAAAGGGTAGTTGGGGGTGGATTGATTTTTCTCAAAATATTTGTGTCGTATACCTGGAAGATACTAAACTTAAATACCAAGTTTGGTATTTTACCGACTTTTCGTCTTTACAGACACACGGACACACACACACACACGCGCGCACATTTTTTCTGAAAATACTTTTTTTCGATACAAAGGACACTAAAACATATATTTCCGGTGAAATCTCGGTATCGAATTTTTGGATGGAGTGCAATACCTTCTCTATACACTATGTACATAGTACGTATAGAGAAAGTAAAAATTATCAGCACCCACCAACTGTTAAAGGTAATTGGTGGGAGATATTGAATGTAGTTTGATAAATACGTACGCTGCAGATTCGTCTATTGTTATTTATGACCACAGTTTTGTGAGGAGGTCACTTGTCTGTGAAACAGCCTGTAGTGTCTCCAAGACGAACTAACCAATCTAGCGCGTAACCCAGGCAACGGGGCTGCATCGCTTGACCAGAAATGCTCGGGAATCCACACACCCTCTCCTTATCTAGCGCCCCAGTCGTAGCGTAAACTCCAGGCAACCCTCCTGCTAGCAATTCGTCTTTTTACTTCCTCTATACACACTATGTACATAGTGTATAGAGAAAGTCATGCACTCCACCAAAAAATTCGATACCGAGATTTCACCGAAAAGATATGTTTTAGGGTCCCCTGTATCCAAAAAAAAGTATCTTCAGAAAAAGGTCCGTCTGTGTGTGTGTGTCCGTGTGCCTGTGAACACGATAACTCAAAAACCAAAAGTCGATAAAATACCAAACTTGTTATTTAAGTTTAGTATCTTCCAGGTATACGACACAAATATTTTGAGAAAAATCAATCCACCCCCACCTACCCTTTACATGGAACTTTTTTCGAAAATTTTGATTTTCTTAAAAATAGCTCTAACGATTTTGATTAAAATATTGTATATTAAAGATATTTACCTGACAAATAATATGTATATCTTGAATTTTCTGGGAATAGCCTCTGAGAACTACTTTATTCTGGGTCAATTTTATGGAATTTTGCATAACTGCTAAATCGTAAGATATGGACAAAAACCTACCACACAACAAATGTAGAGCACTTTAAAACACACAATTTACGTTATATACATTTTTTCGTGGAGTTGATTGCTTTTTAGGTTTTTTTTTTTTTTTTTTTTTTTTTTCAGCTATGAAAAACTTACTTTTCTCATACAGGACTTTGTGAGCTCGTGACCATACAAACAAAGGAACTTCAGTCACAGAGCAACCAGCTTTTGACTAACACTTTAACCTATGGTACTCCCTTATTTCGCTTCTACTAACAAGGAATAGAATAATTTGTTGCAGAGATGTAGAGAAAGTCATGTGAATGAAACACATCATATTTTTAATTTCTCTAGTCTATAGAGGAGATATAGTAATGCACCCAAAATGCGATACCGAGATTTCACCGGAAATGTATTGTTTTAGGGTCCCTTGTAACCAAAAAAGTATTTTCAGAAAAAGGCCCGTGTGTGTCCGTGTGTCTGTGAACACGATAGCTCAAAAACGAAAAGTTGGTAAAATACCAAACTTGATATTTAAGTTCAGTATCTTACAGGGATACGACACGAAGATTTTGAGAAGAATCCCCCAAACCCAAACATCTCTTTAGATGGAACTTTATTCAAAAATTTTGATTTTCTCAAAAATGCCTCTTACGATTTTGATTAAAATGTCATATATTAAAGATTTTACATTACAAATAAAGCATATCTTGAATTTTCTAGGAATATCCTCTGAAGACTACTTTATTCTGAATGAATTTTACGGAATGTTGCATAACTGCTAAACCGTAAGAGATCAACAAAAACTTACCCCATAGAAAATGAGGAGCACATTATATACATTTCTTTGTGGAGATGATGGTGTTTAAGATATTACTTGTTTTTAGTTTCAGCATTGAAAAGCTTATATTTTTCTCATACAGGAATTTGTCAACTCGTGTCCATACAAACAAAGGAACGTCAGTCACATAGCAACCAGCTTTTGGCTTTCACTTTAACTTATGGTACTCACTTATTTCGTTTCTACTTACAAAGAAGCAAGGTATTTCTGCTAATTTTTTCTCAATTAGCAAGAAGTAAATAGAAGCTTAAGCTTTTTAACAATAATTTGTTGCAGAGATGTAGAGAAAGTCATATGAATGGAACACACCAGATGTTTTAAATCTATTGTGGAATGGAATGTATGAGCAGGATAAGAAAACCTTTTCATTCCCTCAAGTTAGCCTACAGCTTCATAACCTTTCTATTTCCCGCCATTTTAAATTATCGCAACTTCCTTGGGAATAGGAACAATGAAACATGTTAGTTCATTTTGTGGTATCGGAATCAAAAGAATCTCAGTAGCTGATTTTCAGAATTTTGGCTTATTCCAAGACTATTTAAGCACTACTTCAGTACACTACAAATCTCTCTCTCTATCTTATTCAATAAATAATGATAACGCGTCGAAATTTATCTGTGTATAAATTCTGATTTTCTCAGGTCAGTTAATAATGTTTACCTAAGGTTTCCGGCAATATGACGGCTATCTTGAAGCACTATTTAAAACTGAACGTTCATGTTGTTCTTTAGAAACTTTGAGATTTCGTGAACCCAAAATACATTAATTGTTTTTAAACAGGTAAAGAGAGATAACAATAATCTGAAAATGGGATAAATGCAAAATTTGACATTTCACCGGAAATATATGTTTTAGGGTCCCCTGTATCCCAAAAAAGCATTTTCACAAAACGATCCGAGTGTGTGTGTGTTCGTGTGTCTGTGAACACGATAACTCAAAAACGAAAAGTCGGTAAAATACCAAACTTGGTGTTTAAGTTTAGTATCTTCCAGGGATGAGACACGAAAATTTTGAGAAAAATCCCCCAACCCCAAAAACCCTTTAGATGGAACTTAATTCGAAAATTTTAATTTTCTCAAAAATGGCTCTAACGATTTTGATTAAAATATCATGTATTAAAGATTTTTACACGACAAATAAAATATATATCTTGAATTTTCTGACAGTATCATTTAAAGACTACTTTATTCTGGATGAATTTTACGGAATTTTGCATGACTGCTAAACCGTAAGAGATGAACAAAAACTTTCCACGCAAAAAATGTAGAGCACATTAAAACACACAAATTTTGTTGTATGCATTTTTTCGTGCATCTGATCGTTTTTGAGATATTCTTTTTTTTTTTCAGCTTTGAAAAGCTTTACTTTTCTCATACAGGAATTTTTCATTGCTTCAACCTATGGTACTCCCTTATTTCGCATCTGCTTACAAGGAAGCAAGTAATAAGACTGTTTCTGCTATTTTTTCTCGATTAGCATTTTCTAAATCTATCGCACCCACGTGCATCTGTTTTCTCTGTGAATATCAGTTGCAGTGATGTTCCCGTACATAATGCGGAAGTTGCAATAGACATATTAATTGCTGTCATGCTTTACTAACATAAAATATTAGAATGTAGCAATTCAAAGACATCTGAAATTTACGATATGGACATCAAGTCGCAGTGATTTTGGTGAAAATATACATATGATGAATGGAATTTTAAGAATACTATTCTACGTGTCCATGTCATTGTTATTTTATTCACGAAATAGTCTTATTAAATGCAACTCTTGCTACAACTTTTCTCTAGATAAAATTTGGAGCTCTTGTTATATTACTTTCGATAATCTCTCTCTCGCTCTTCTCGTCATATAACTAAACGTGTGGTAGGCGGAAACAACAATTATTTACATATAAAAAAGATGGTATTATAGAACTCGAAGGGCTGAGAGGAATTACCAATGTATTTTATCTAGGAAACGTATCACGATTCATCCTTGCCAAATTACCAACGCCATACACCATAACATATTTATAATCTGGGAAATTTACACTTTTTAAAAGCACTTCTACTACCTGCAAATTTCTATATCTGGGGATTTGTACACTTACAATAAATAAAAACCTCTTAGAGAAGCTACTTCTAAAATGATATCCTTCTACAAAAGATATTCGATATAATGCAAAGTTTGATACAATGCCATTCTTGGTATTAAATTTAATAACCGTTTATTAATTAATAATCTCCAGCTTTGCATCACCTATGGAATAGCTTCACTGCAAAAGCAGTAAAGTCTTAATTCTCCCCTTGGGAACAATTTATTTGCAGCTATTAATTACTCAACTGTTTAACCTTTCCTGAATGTAATGCATATCAAAACGAATTTACTAGCCTCCAATATTAAAACAACAAAATGCATTCAAATACGTTTATAAAATAAATGTAATTATAATTTAAATGTAACTTCCTTCAACTGGAACTAATGAAACATGTTTTAAAGTTTAGAAGTGACGTAACGTATTCTTCAAGGTAGCCAAAGCTTGGAGAAAGACTTTGAAAGCTGTCACGTTATAATCGTAGCAGCATTTAAAGTAAAACTAGGACAACAAACTTTTAATGAAATGCTGTCATTCACAGTGTTAAGAAAAGGAACAAAACTTTATCGTAGTTTTAAAATGAAATTTCTGAGGAGTTATTATTATTATTCTAGGACCCTGAGTACATAAGTATGATCAAGTAAGTATAATAAGGAATAAAATCCTAATTAAATACACAAGTTTGAACTTTATAAAGCAAAACAAAAACTGTACTGCAAATAAACTAATCTTACAAAAGATATTTCATCTACATCATGTTAATCAAGATAAACATTAGCGAAATGTTCTAATTACTTGACGTCTTGTAAG
Organism: Hymenopus coronatus; assembly: GCA_030762935.1. NCBI lineage: Eukaryota > Metazoa > Arthropoda > Insecta > Mantodea > Hymenopodidae > Hymenopus > Hymenopus coronatus. The sequence continues at coordinate 19,907,381 of CM060893.1, forward strand.
TAGAAAGGAAATAAGAGAATACACTAGGCTAAAATGTGTAAAAACCAGTACATGACATAAATTGTGTGAGTTTAACAAGTTCTACATTTTTAACAGCAAGTTTTTGTCTATCGTTTATGGTTAAGCAATTGCACAAAAGTCGTCCAGAATAAAGAGGTATTCAGAGGTTATTCCAAGAAAGTTTAAGATGTGCATTTCATTTGTCATAAAAATATTTTAAATCTATGATATTTTAATCAAAATCGTTGCTGCCATTTTTGAGAAAATCAAACTTTTCGAAAAAAAATTCGTGTAAAGGATACTTAGGGTGGAGAGAATTTCTTGAAAACCTTCGTGTTGCATCCTTTGAAGATCCTGAAATTAAATATCAAGTTCAGAATGTAACTGATTTTTCGTTTTTGAGCTATGTTGTTCACACATACATGGTGCGCGGTTCTTATTCTGAAAATGCCTTTTTGGATTAAGGGAACCTCAAAACGTATATTTCCGTTGAAATCCTGAAAGTTCAGCGGCAATCTCTCTCAGACCTAAATGACGATTTTCAGTTCAGTTGAAACCGTTGATGGCCGACCAGAGCGAGGCAAATCTTCCACCACATCTCGACTACTTTTGAATGCACTGTACCACTCATATGTACGTGGTTTTGATAAAGTTGATTCACTGTAAGCCCTCTGTAACATTTTCAGCAATTCGGCACACGAAATAACATTTGCAATGCAAAATTTGAGACAGATACTTTGTTCAATATTTGTATCCATGGTAAAATCGCAAATCACCTTTGAGATGAACTAACAAAATGGCGTATTGTAAACAAACTAGATGACAGATGAGGATCAAACTCCGCGTGGGTATAAAGGAAAGCTGTAGCAACTTAGCGACAACAATAATTTTGAATCCCCTTTTAAACAGGATTTTTAAATAATCAATTCCCGGTACTTTCTTGACAGAATGTATGTGTAATATTGTTACCGATAATTAGTAATATTTTATTTCTTGTGTCATAAAGTCTATTTCTGTTTACAGTAATTTTATATCAAATTAATAATATTGACCACCCTCCTTTGCCTTTATATCCCGTAGCTATTATAAATAGTTTAAGATTCATAATACACGATCTATAATAGAGAATGTGTCGCTTAGATCCACGATGACATACGGAGGAGAAATATGGGGGTGGGAACAAACAGGAAATCTGGATCAAGTGAGGACCCAATTTTTGAAAGGAATTCTGGGTGTAGGGAGGGGTACGGCAAACTGCGGAATAATGAGGGAATTCGGGGCAATAGTGAAACGATAGAGTGCAAAATCAGAGCAGTTAAATATTGGATGAGAATCGTTCACGGAAACCAATCTCTAATTAGGGCAGTCTGCTACCGTGAACAGTTGAGAATGGAAGGTAATTTAACGTGGGCATCAAAATTAAAGAAAGGGTTGGAAACCATTGGGATGGGAGACATTTGGATGGCGGGGCAGGAAACAGGCGAAGTATTTGGAGAAAAATTAAGAAACGTCTCTGTGATATTGACAGACAGCAAATAATTGCGCAATGCACAGAGAAGGTGTCATTAGAAGTACAGTCTGGGCTGAAATCGGAGTGGGGTATGGAGCAATACATCAAAACAGGTACCAAACTCATTAGAGAGGGGCTCGCGTGGATTAGACTAGGAGCATGGAGGAGCACGAAAATTTCTGACGAGAATGGTACGAGAATCTGTCCCCTTTGCGAGGAGGAAGAGTCGTGGACTCACATCTTAGCAAGATGTAGGGGTACGGAGGAATGGCGGGAAAAACATTTGCCGCGATTTTTTACCACTGCGAATGTAGGAATAGAAGCATGTTGGACGCTACTGGCAGGCACGGAAAACATGGACGGGCTAGGTAAATTTATACTTAAGGCAAGACAGCTGAGATCTGAGGAGGCTGCCAATAGAGAAGGGGGGGGGGGAGGAATAAGATCAACTAAACAAAAGTGACTACAATGTTCTACATACATATATATTATGTCATACTTAGGTCACTGTTATGCTAGGGTTGTATATATTATGTGTATATATGTCTTTTAAGTGTAATTTTCTATTATAAGAGGGTGCATTTATGAAGGTGTACTCTGTGCTGTAAATTTAAATTGCTATATTTGAATATCTTTGTATCTTTATTTTCGGATTCACTCTTAATTTTATTGTTGTTTAATATTGCTTTTGACTGTGTATTTCCTTTGTCTTTTTATTTTCGTGTTTACTCTTCTAATTCTTTGTTGTGGCTGTTGTTTTAATATGGCTTGTAATGTGTATTACAAAAGCACGTACGGTCTGTGGACCCGTGCGACCGTTGAAATTCTATGTATGATATTGCTATGTTAATAAATACACTTATTCATTCATTCATTCATAGATGGGACCCGCCACTGTACGTTTTGTCTCAGACGTGCTGAGTAAACAGTGCCCGCGCTAGATGCTGTACTGGTTTCCGGGCAAACCTGCTCTGCGTGATTACGTACAGGGAAAGTTAGTGACTGTGACATACACCATAGTGAATAGAGAAAGTCATGCGAATGTAACACATCAAATTTATTGAAAAGTAACGTTGTTTATACCTTCAAATATTCAAGCACATAGTTACTGCTTCATTTGCTTATTATCTGAATATCATTTACAACCACCTATGTAGTTAGGCACAATATTACTTTCTCTTTTTACTCCGTAGTGTCGCAACTCATAACAAACGTATTAATTGTTTCAGAAGTTGAAAGAAAGTGATGGTATTTTAAATGGTCTCAATATTTACGTTTGATAGATATGAAACAAGTTTGAGCAGAAGCCACATACATTTTGTGTACTCTGTAAAGGAAATGACCAAGTTTGTAATATGCCTTTTTCGGGTTTTCCCGTTTCTCTTACGGCAGGAGATTTGATTAGCGTGGAGGGTGGAAACCGGCGACACTTAATTACAAACTGCAGTTTTAATCAAAAACATCCCTTTGACAATTTTGGTGGTCATGTTAACTTCGCTCTCTCCGAGTTACTCTAATATAGACGGCAACTTTGTGGCCCTTAAAAAGAAATTAAATGCGTCCGAAGAAACCCTTTTATATGGAATTATAACGTACGTTTAACCATTAGAGAGAGAAAGGGGGTTTTCATCCACTGCTCTAGCCATTTTCAGAAGCTCCCCCGCAATGATCTCCCCGTTTTTCAAGAGAAGTGAATTAAAGAGAGAGGAAATATTATGTAAACTGTTTCCGCAAAACGTGACATGCAAAACCTCCCCATAATGTTTAAGTACGCACACCTTATTTCCGTTTGTTAAACAAAATTTCTGGGTAGTCCTCGACTTTAAGTATATTTGAAGCAAGTACAATCTTAAATTGAATATCTGCTTGCATAAAAGGGTTAATTTGTCCCGTGGAACACGACGAAACGCTTTTATATTGCATGGGAAGCAGCGGGGCCTCATTTTTACCAGTTAAACTGTATTACAACGTAATTATAATTAGGAGAAATTGTTGATATTTAGACCTTATTTTGAGCATACTGTCGCAAAATCAAAAACTCTTCTTAATCGATTGTTTCCGCCTCACGCCCAAATGGGGCCTACATTCCGATCGAACGTGCCGCATTCATACGACCTACTCCAGCTGTTCAATATACAAACCATTCTTAATAAACGTTATTCCTTTATCTACTTAATACGAGGTACGTCCAGAACGTAAGTTCCGTTTCAATTTATCTCCGCTGCAGCGCTGCAATCGAAGTTCCGCACATGCGCGGTAGACTCTCTGTATCAAGGAGAAGAAACGTGCGCAATTTTGAGATCGCTGTCAGCCACATACGCTTTGTTGTGCTTGTTTACAATGTCGGTGTTGATTGAAAATCCCGCCGCTTGTGAAATCAGATCTGTGAATGTTTTCTGAATGCTAGGAAAGTGAAACCAATTGAAATTTATCGGCAAATTTGAGAAGTTTACGGACAAAATGCGATGAGTGATTAAATGGTGAGGAGATGGGTCCGACAGTTCAATGAAGGACTTAGTGAAGTGCACGAAAACGCACGACCACACACTGCAAATGTGACGAAAAACCTCCTACAGGGATTTGGCTGGGACGTGTTTGACCATCCTCCGTACAGCCCTGACCTCGCTCCTAGCGACTTTCATCTGTTCTTACATCTCAAGTCTTTCCTAGGTGGTCAACACTTCAACAGTGACGAAGAACTGAAAGAAAATGTTTCCAACTTTTTGAAGACACAGGCGGCAAACTTTTATGAAGAAGGTATACAAAAACTTGTGCCAGAACCAAGATTTTAGAGTTTTTCCCATATAAAGTTTAGTTGGCTGTGTGGGGAGTTTCTTTAAAATCTTCGTGTCGCATCCTTGGAAGATGCTGAACTTGAATATCAAGTTTGAGTTATGATATGGCCTACTGTGCCTACACCCAATGTTCGAATATCGATAGCAACAATAAAAATTGTGAAAATTTATTTTATTTCAGCTTTTAATAACTAATACATGAAATGTAAACAAGCGTTATTTTAGAGATTATTGCACTCACCTCAGACATAAATATGTTTATTTTCACTCATTTTTTGAACTAAATACATTATTAACTGGATAAAACTTTAAATATTGTAACTGAATTAATTGATTAGTATAATTGTAGAACTGACAGTTATTAAAAGCGAAGGTTTGCTGCCTGGATTGTCATCTTGTTATCAATAACCAAGATAGATTAATCAAACGAAGCGAGGGGAATGAATTATCCTAAGAGATGAAAACACGAGTTGTATTTTATAAGACAATTCAGCGAAATAGACTATTAATAACTTTATAATATATAGGAAGTGAGATTATCAGCTTTTGATTGTAATGCATTGGTTCTTAAATGGTGGACGACGCATTCGACCATGTTTATTTACATTTTTTTTTCACTGCCTCCTGAATTATATGACCGACCAATAACCTCAGATAACCAATGCAGAAGATTAAACAAATGAACGACACTTCAACAGTGACGAAGAACTGAAAGAAAATGTTTCCAACTTTTTGAAGCCACAGGCGGCAAACTTTTATGAAGAAGGTGTACAAAAACTTGTGCCACGCTATGACAAATGCCTGCAAAATTTCGGCAGTTATGTGGAAAAGTAGTTTAAGAGTTGTAGAATTTTGTGCAATAAATAATTATTCTGTATCTGTACACAATTTAATTTTATTACCAAACGGAACTTATTTTCTGGATGTACCTCGTATTAATCCAGAAAATGAATCTTATTAATTGCCTTCTTTTAAATAAAAGGGAAATAAGGGAATACACTAGACCAGATGTATAGTCGATTCTTTTAAAAGCTGGTCACTCTGTGAAACAATTGAACGGCTCGCTTTGCAAGGCCAGGAGTAAAAAAAGAGAAATGAAAAGAAAGATGACTTCCCGTTTTGAGAATAGTTAGGTAGTTTAAAATTGAAACCAATATCAAGGAATATATATAAAAGTCACATATACACGAAAAATGTATCCGAGATAAATTGTGTGTTTTAATAAGACCTACATTTTGTGTAGTAAGTTTTGTCTGTATTTTATAGTTCACTTACGTAAAATTCATTAAAATTCATCCAGAACAAAGGGATCTTCAAGGCTATTACCAGAAAATGCAAGATAAACATTTTATGTGTGACGTAAATATCTTAAATATCAAAATCCTTAGAGCCACTGTGAGGAAAGCAACATTTTCAAAAATGTTGTGATGCAAAGGGTAGTTTGGGGTAGGGAGATTTCCTTGAAAATCTTCGTGTCGTATCCTTGAAGGATACCAAATTTAATACCAAGTTTTGTATTTAACGCTCTTTCCGTTTCTGAGCTATGCTGTCTACACCACAACACACATGGACCTTTTTCTAAAAAGGAGACCTCAGGACATATATTTCCGTGAAATCTCGCATCAAATTTTTGTATGGAATACAACATTTTCTCTAGCTACTATGTACATTGGATGTACATACGAGCTAGAGAAAGTAATAATTTATAAAGGAGTGGCAGAAGAATTAGTTTTGTACTGTGCCTCACTTTTCCTAAAGAGTTATGTTAAGGTATGAGTTGGGTTCAGATAAAACTTGCACAAATCCAACGTGGCTTTGCCCTGTGTATTGTGAAAACATATAGAACCATAATCATGGATGTTCCGCTGATTTGCTTTAGAACGGTTTATTTAGAGCAGAACTTAGTGTTAAAGAAAGCATATACAGGCCGTTTCAAAACGACACCAAACGAAGATAGCAGTCTATTTAAAGTTGTATGTGTGTATAAAAACCGCATACATTTGGGATTAGGCAGCGAAGGAACAACGATTGTCATACGCCACATCCACATGCTACGTTTTCCATTACTAAGGTGACCTGTCCCGCGCCGGCTTCAAACCACGCCTACACTACGCGGCTGGGACCTTCGCTACCAACCGGCATCTCTCTTGGAGAGGGTCAGGCACGTGCCATCTGGTTATGTACGACTGCCTAATCCATGTGATTTTGTGGCAGTTTTTGTATGTGCCGAATTTAGAGCTGAAAATTATATACACGTATCACGTACGGTATGACCACATCGTTTGGTGTCGTTTTAAAACACTCTGTATTTATGATGGCTTAATATCACAGATAAAATAGATAATCCAGCGAACTTGTCAACATCCATTCAAACAGCTTTATATTTTGATTTTTTAAATTGCATCAATACTTGCGCAAATCACTGCGACATTTAGATTTTCGAGACGGATCAAAAACCTATGGTGAAGGAGTTATGGAACAAAAAAGCTCTGATATAGACAGAATCTCGGCATTGTATAACTAGAGAGATTGTCAAACCGCTCTTAAATCTATAAAGAAAAGATATATTGAACCTGTGCTTTAGAGCTATAGCCGGGATTTGAACCACGGATCTCCCGATCTCTAGCCGGTTGCTCTGCCACTGAGCTACCATGGCAACATGCCGGCATAGCATTGAATTTCTCAACTGACTCGCTTGTTTCCCGGTAAACCACAAGGTGATCTCAATTAAACCAATACCAAATGACCATAATAGTTGGCTATACTATGAATCCTGGGTCTTAAGTATTTAGAGCATTGGAAGTTGCCAAAATCATTAGAGCCATTTTTAAGAAAATAAAAAATTTCGAATTTTTTTCCATATAAAGGGTAGTTTGGGGTGGGGAGATTTTCTTGAAAATCTTCGTGTTACATCCTTGGAAGATGATAAACCTAAATACCAAGTTTAGATTTTAACGCACTTTTCGGTTTTGAGCTATGCTGTCCCCCCCCCCACACACACACACATACAGACACACTTACGGTATTGAATTTTTGGGTGCATTACAATAATTTCTGTATACACTATGTACATAGTACGTGTAGAGAAAGTAAAAATCTGATGAGTACCATTCACATGACTTTCTCTATATCCGTGCAACAAATTATTCTTAAAAAGCTTATACTTCTATTTACTTCATGCTAATCAGTAAAACATTAGCAGAAATAGTCATATTACTTGCTTTCTTGTAAGTAGAGGTGAAATAAGGGAGTACCATAGGTTTAAATGATAACCAAAAGCAAGATGCTATGTCACTGAAATTCCTTTGTTTGTATGGACAACAGTTGACAAATTCCTGTCTGAGAAATGTATAAGTTATTCTTAGCAGAAACCAAAAATAAGGAATATCTCAAAAACGACGAACTCCACGAATAAAATGTATACAACATAAATTGTATGTTTTAATGTGCTTTGCATTTTATGTGCAGTAAGTTTTTGTCCATCTCTTACGGTTTAGCAGATATTCAAAATTCAGTAAAATTCATCCAGTATAAACTACTCTTCAGAGGCTATTCCCAGAAAATTCAAGATATACATTTTATTTGTCAGGTAAATGTCTTTCATATAACAAAATTTAATCAAAATCGTTAGAGCCATTTTTGAGAAAATCAAAATTTTCGAAAAAGTTCCATGTAAAGGGTAGTTGTGAGTGGAGGCATTTTTCTCAAAATCTTCGTGTCGCATCCCTGGAAGATACTAAACTTAAATACCAAGTTTGGTATTTTACCGTCTTTTCGTTTTTGAGTTATGTTCACGGACACACACACACATACATGGACCTTATTTTGAAAATGCTTTTTTAGATAAAGGAGACCCTAAAACATATATTTCCGGTGAAATCTCGGTATGGAATTTTTTGGTGGAGTGCAATACCTTCTCTATACACTATGTACATAGTGCGTATAGAGAAAGTAAAAATGTAACGCATGTTTATGATTCACGTCTACCAACGCGAAAAGTTGGCATTGATACTTTTGGCAGACGTCCTTCCTAAGCCTCAACCTTGTAGGGAACCAGGATGACAATATAAAAGTGAAAATGGCAATTTCTAGATCCCTTGGGGTTTCTGAACGTCGGGATTTCCTTCCTTATCTTTCATCCCTGCTACACCAACATTCTCCTAGAGTTGGCACATGCCACTGTACCCCAGGGCATGCACCTCTGTACCTCTAAGGAGGAGCCTGATTCAGTAGCATGCTTGCTGTGTCAGGCAGTGTAGCCAGAAGCATTTCTCAAAATTTCGCACGAATCATTAAAAAAAAATTGCAAATTTTCAGTTGAAGTCGCCCAATATTTTTACTTACTCTACACGTACTATGTACATAGTGTATAGAGAAGGTATTGTATTGCATCCAAAAATTCCATACCGAGATTTTTGGTAAAAGATCCGTGTGTGTGTGTGTGTCTGTGGACAGCATAGCTCAAAAACGAAAGGACCGTTAAATACCAAACTTTGTATTTAAGTTTGGTATCTTCCAATGCGACACGAAGATTTTCAAGAAAATCCCCCACCCCCAACTACCCGTTACATGGAACTTTATTCGAAAATTTTGATTTGCTCAAAAATGGCTCTAACGATTTTGATTAAAATATCATATATTAAAGATATTTACCTGACAAATGATTTGTGTATCTTGAATTTTCTGGGAACAGCCTCTGAAGACTACTTTA